>JAWQEG010001300.1:2500-95000 GCA_033782935.1 Petrolisthes cinctipes
TCTAAATAATGAAACGGACTGAGAAAAAAATTGATGCTAAATTATAATTCTTGTAGCTGTTTTCGGACTCTGAAATATTGGTGGTTCATACAAAAACTTTCTCTCTCTTGATGCATGACTTCTGATCGTGTATGTATATGTTTATTATTTATTCATTCAAAAACTTACTCTCACCTGATGCATGACTTTTGATCGTGTAATATCGGTTCATGCAAAAACTTTCTCTCACCTGATGCATGAATTTTGAGCGTGTAATACTGTTCAAACATAAGCTTCTTCTCCCTACTGCATGAATTTTTATTTTTGATTGATACATAAGCTTTCTCTCCTCTCACCTAATGCATGTATTGTGAACGTGTAATATTGGTTCAAACAGTCATAAGTTTTAATCCTCTCACCAGCAACAACATGACTTAAATTTAATCATGTCAATTTTGCTCAATCATAAATATTCTCTCATTTGTTTCATGACTTCTGATCGTTCGTGAGTGTATAATTATTAATGTGTGTGTATGTCGACAGGAGGTGGAGATAGCACTGGGGCCCTTCGGAGTGACGTATCAGAGGGAACAGGTGTGTGACTTTTCGGTTCCTGTTTACATCGGGCAGAATAAGATCATGATGCAGAGGCCGAGGCTGATGAACGACGTCTCAGGCTTCATCAAACCCTTCACTCCAATGGTGGGTCAATTCATTCATCACCTCTTTTTTTTTTTTTGTCGGTAATAATAATAATAATAATAAAGATCGCACAATAGTTTCCCTTCCATATTTTAACTTTCGCTAGGATAAAGAATTAAAGATTGTACTGTATATTAGTTTTCATTTTTATCAGTGTAATTGTCTGTCGTGATTGTAAATTGATTATTATTATTATTATTATTATTATTATTATTATTATTATTATTATTATTATTATTATTATTATATTATTATTTTTATTATTATTGTTATTATTATTATTATTATTATTATTATTATTATTATTATAATTATTATTATTATTATTTTAATTATAATTATTATTATAATTATTATTATGTTTTGGGTAAATTTGGAAGGTTACTGGTGCCTCAATACTATGCGAGAATAAATGAAGAAAGGAGGAAGACTGTTCTAGGCCAAGGGAAAAGGAGACGAAGGAAAGAGAAAGAAATGGGGGGACACTATGCTGAAGAGAGAGAGAAAAGGGATTGGATCGAGTTCAAAAGGGCGCCACAACCTTTAGTTTAAATATTACCCCACCTCTATGAATACTGTAGAAGATTATGTTTACAATAGTTGAGGAATCTGCAGGTTTGGGGACTGGTGATGTTGTCGTTGGTGGTGGTGGTGTGTCTCGCCTTCGCCTTCGTGGTGTGGAAGGAAGGCCAACTGACCGGACGCCCTGCAAGGTAAACAACTGAAATATAGAGGACCTTTTTTTGCTTAGGGTGAAATGGAGGGCTGCTGCTTCGTCCAAACTACTGTATATTCCAGAAAAAAAAAAAAAAACACACACACACACACAGAAGTAAACTCCAATTCACTCACAACATACGACTCTTAATTAATGTTGTTCTGTTGCTCTCACTCTCTCACACACACACATAATACCCCGTTGGGATAGTGAATTCCATGGACTGGTTAATTAATTCTACAGGAGTGATAGTTATGGTATGTGAGTAATTTGTGTCTTTGTCAGAAACGTGCTGTCCAAGGCGATGATATGGGTCCTCAAGGCACTAACACAGGAGAGTAAGTCAACGACACCCACTTCGGGCATTTCTCTTTCTTTTGCTCGAAAAATACTTATCTTTCTGTTACTCATAGCCTCATAATATATAGTGAAAAATATAATTATGATGAAGTAAAATTAAATGAGGTGTTAATTGATGGTGAGACTTACATGGTGTAGAAAAATAACATAATGAAGTCTTTTTTGATTGATGGTGATGATGAGTATGACAGAATCTGTGTCCCACGTTCCCCTGAGGTTGCGAGCACCTGCCCAAGACTAACGGAGGGCGTATGGTGGTGAGCACGTGGCTACTGGCGTCCCTGGTGTTTATGTCATCTTACAGTGGCATCTTGACAGCCATGATCACCGTCCCTCGCGTCCACGTCCCCATAGACTCGGTGGAAGACTTGGTAAATCAGAGGGACATGCCGTGGAGAATAGAGGCTGGCAGTATGATGTTCCAGTACTTCCAGGTGAGTGGGTGGGTAACAAAATCTAAGTATAACAAGTTTAGGTTTACTTAGACTTTGGGTGGTAACTTTAATTGGTCTCATGATGGGGGTCGACCTGTGTTGGGTTAGATTGTGATGAGGGGAGTTGGACTGTGATGAGGAGAGCAGGGTTGTGATACTGTTTTTTGAGTGGGTTGAGCTGGGGAGTGTGTGTGTGTGTGTGTGTGTGTGTGTGTGTGTGTGTGTGTGTGTGTGTGTTATCTTGAGAAGCACCCACCCAAAGCAGCTACAAAACGTGTAATTCTTTCTCCTTGTTGATGTTATAGGCTGCAACAGGAGGAGCCAAGAAAGCCGTATTTGACCACCGAGCTGGTGAGTTTCACGATTGTTGGGAAGACAGACAACCCATCGCCAACGGGGAGTTTGCTGCTATCTGCGACGACATCACCATGATGAAAGCTATGTCGTGGGACTTTAGGTACACACGCTGACCTACTCAATCTATCTCTCCATCAAAACTTGTAGTATAGATTAGTTAAGCTTTATGTTTTGACGTATATTTTGTCAGAATTAACGCACTTGATATCAGAGCCTTGTATCTACGCTAGAGTGGGAACCTTCCATAGCTACTAAGTCTGAGAATGTAGTAATGGAACTCTGAAACTTGTCCAGCAAAGTGCTCAGCATTACGTGGGTTGGAGTTCCAGTTTGGTCAGTGATGTTTCTTCTTAACCAATAACATATGTAGTAAATGTAGTAAAGTATGTCTCCTTCCTGGCAGCACTACCGGTGAATGTCACCTGTATATTACAAGGGAGGCCATCTTTGACGTCGCCATTGCCCTCGCCTACAAGTCCAACTCAGCCTACAAGGAGAGAGTGAATTTCTGGTATTAATTTTTTTAGTACAGAGAGAGAGAGAGAGAGAGAGAGAGAGAGAGAGAGAGAGAGAGAGAGAGAGAGAGAGAGAGAGAGAGAGAGAGAGAGAGAGAGGAATATTGTGATCCATTTCTTTTTCGGACGTTAATTATAGTTATGACATCTTCTCAAATTCCTAACTTAAGTATGCAAATCATCTCTTTGGAAGTGCATTAACTGTTGTCATTTCATACAGACAAGAGCGCACGCATGTACTGTATGTATAATTAATTGATTACTTTTATTGTTCTGACTGTTACCCTAAGCTCCAGTGTCAAATTGTCTAAAGTTGTGATTGATATTCAGGATACATAGGGTGACGGAAGCCGGAATATTCAACAAATGGCTCCAACTAGAGATTAGAAACACCTCCCAGTGCCTCCAGCCTCCCTCTGCCCTCAGGAGCGGTATAACTGTGTCTGGACTCACCCTGGATGCCTTCATTGGTTGTTTGTTGCTGCTGGCTGGAGGTAAACAACGTCAATAGTTTGTTTTTCTGTAGGTGATGATGAAAATTTGCAACCTTCAATATCTTACATCTGATTTGCAGGAGACTGAGATATAAAGTAAAAGATAAATAAAATTAACTCCTAAGCACTACCAGGCCAGATTTAACAAGTCACGATCGGTCTTTTGAATAACTAATATGTTTTCAGGTCTGGGACTGGCGACCCTGGCGTTCCTGTGGGAGGTGTGTGTGTCAAGACTTATTTATTGATGACACCAATGTACTTCTGACACCACTTTACTGCTGACACCACCATACTACTGACATACCGCTGCTCCTGACAACCCTGTGCTGCTGACAACAATTGCCATCATCCACTGTTCTATTGACACCACTACTCTGACACCACTCAGACCACTGTGCTCAGGCCCAACACCAACTCTCTGTCCTCAAAGTGCTGCTGCTGTGTAAGTGTAGGCCGACCTATTTGCTGTTTCGTACACACATATTCATCATAACCTGAAATTGATATTGTAAACATTGCGATATTTTGTTGTAGTTTATAATACAGGCCTACATATAAGTTAATGTAGTAGCCTTCTCATTATCCTGTGTTTTCTGCAATATGGTCATGGAGTATTGTTTATATTTTGGACATAGACCTATTGTACAAATCCTAAAGATGCTCTATATTAATCACAATACACCCGTCAATAAAGATAACATTGTCTCCTGCTGCTTTGTTATACGCATGATATTTTAGCCTATAAACTTGAAGAACTTGGTGTAAACTGATGCTGCAGTAGGGTAAGTGATGGAAGATGTAGAGTTTCGTGGAGTTATCAGCCTTTTCAACGGCCCCACTAATAAAGTTTTCTATTATAGTTAATGAAATTGTTTCTTGGGTTATCGAACTCCATATTTGTCTCATCTCTTCTTCTACAACACACTTATATATACAATTTTACATATTATCAATGCATTTTCGTTTTACACACTATGGGCCGAGATTTTACGGTACCGAAACAACCAAACACTGAACCTTGGACCGAATGTGTGCATTGCCGAATGTAACAATTGTTTTCAATACCTAGAGAAACAACGTTGCCAAATATGGAGATTTTTTTCTAGACATGAAAAATTAGAGGTGCAAATGGAGAAATTATATAAAGATTGTTCAAGAGTTAATGGGGAAATTTCTACCAAGACGAAATATATATATATATTTTTTTTTTATCAAGCTTTCATCTCCACGCTGTAGGTAACCTTTTGCTAGGGAAATCTTATTTAATTAATTAAGAGGCAGCTGGACCCAGAGTCACCTTCAGCTATGGCTGCCTAACCTCAGACAGCCGACTCAAACAATTGGTAACAATTAATTTTTTTAAATTTTTGTACAGTGTTCCGAGTAGCACTCGAACCACAGTGCTAGCCAGAGGCTCGAAATATATAAAAAAAAAGTATGTATATAAAAGATGGTAAATATAGGCCTACTATTAACTTCAGGAGTTGAAGTAAACAGGGAATTTGTGAGATAAAAAGGGAAATTCTGATGTTGAAGATGGGGAAATTTCGTCAAGAAGACCTGGCAACACTGTATACACAGAAAGGTAGTGTCTGTATGTTTATGTGTGTGTAAAATCACTGTAAATTATATGTGTTTTTGAAGAGTTCTAACCAAGAGGATGGATATTGCGGTGACTCAGCTGCCTCCTGGAGACCCTAGGCTGGTGGAGGCTATAGTAGGACAACTGAAATCTAAAGGAATATTCGACCAGTTCCGTAAAGAATGTCTGGCAGATGTCGACACCAAGGTAGGCTGATGGAAGAAGGAAATTTTAATCACAAAAATAAAAAACAACATAACTACTACATAAACCCAAAAACAATATAAACAAACACAAAAGAACGATATAAAAACAACATAAACACAAAAGAAAATTAATAAAAAAAAAAAAAACAATAAAACAAACAAAACCAAAAAAAGTAAAAAAAAAAACTAAATTTTCCGAGTTGCACATGTGCGAGATTTTCAGACAAAATATAGTGTTTCCAATAATTTTTCATGTGATTCGGGTAAATATTGAAAGAATTACCGTTATTGCGTACGGTTTTTCTACCTTTATTACCCACTTATTTAGACAATTCTAAGACTATTTTCTTTTATGAAATTTCCTCCGCAAATGCCCCATTTCCAAGATAGGTCATATTCAAATGGGGCATTTTGAAATTAGCCTGACCTTACCTAACCTAACCTAGACCACAGCAGACTACCGGGAAATAACCGTGGTAAAATACAGAAAATTACTGGGACCTAGCCAGATCTGGCAACACTGCTACAAAACGGTAATTCTTTCAATAAATACCCAAATATTCTGTGTTGGCCATACCCTATCACCCAGCTATTGGCAAAAGTTGTCTCGGGTTTCCAATTTTTGGCGAGCAAAAATAGTATTAATTTGTTTTAGAATTAGGCAAACCTGACCTAACCTAACCTAACCTAAAATGGACCATAGCAGACTACCGGGAGTTGTGCAAGGTAAGACCTATATTAAACTTACAGAAATTTGACCATAAGAACGTATATCACAGTGAAAATTAGATATCTCCCACATGTGTAATTCTGATGTAATTCCAAGAAAGACATCAACCAAACACAAAAGAACAAAATAAAAACATCATAAACAAGCCCCAAAACCCAAAATGAATAAACAAAAATTAAAATATTTTATATACGGTACTGGTATGTCGACACCAAGGTAGGCTAATAAAAGAAAGAAATGGATACTGTAAACAACTACAAAAACATAAACAAGAAAGAACAACATGAACAAGAATGAAGACAATAAAATAAAAAAACAGGAATGATAAAATTATATATATATGTTGCTATGAAGGCTATATAATGGCTAACTAACAAAAGAACAAAATACTGTAGAAACATTAACAATAACACAAACCCACCCACCCCCAAAAAAAAAAGAAAAAAAAAAAAAAAGGAACAAAATATATAATTATATACGGTATGTGTCGATACCAAGGTACCGTAGGCTACAAAAGAAAGAAATGGATACTGTAAACAAAACTACAATAACAATATAAACAAACACAAAAACCCAAAATAAATAAACAACAACGAGATAGTTATATGTATGTTGCAACGAAGGCTACGAAATGGCTACTGTAAAGAACAACAAAAACATAAATATCATAAACAATAATACAAAAACCAAAAATATAAATAAAAACAAGAATGAAATACTATACTTTAACTAGAGAGATTACCCCATTCCTAATTATATAAGATCATAACTTTAGACCTATGGTAATTTGGTCATGGTAGTTCAAATCCTCACAAAACACAATATGGTTAGATCTGGAAGATTATAATTATAGGTCTATATACTACAGTTTTGATTGAGATATGTAGGGTGGTAGGAGTTGCTGTTATTATTATTATTTTTATTTATTTTTTAGTCACCTATATTACCAGTTATTATAAACTTAGTATTGTGTATACTCTAACATGATTTTTTTTTCTCTCTCATTTCCTGTGCTTGTCTCATCATTTATGTGTTATACTTTTAATTTCAGCCAGCTTTTCAAAACTTACGGCAGCGTGTGGAAGGTCATGTCAATAAGTTCTTGGAAACAAAGACCTGGAAAAATGATATGAACAAGAATCAGCTGCGGGATGGTGTACGTAAACATGTCAACAGGTGAGACTACATTATTGGCCAGATTCCTCATCATATTAAAGTTGTTTGGGGTTGTATTTGTGGCGTTATGCCACTTTAAAAGGTCTAGCATGGTATTTGATTCATCTAACTAAAGTTGTCTCAGATTTTTTTTTTGTAGATCTGCAGAAGTACCAAATGAGTTTGCGTAGAAAGAATAGGAAAATGCGAAGAATAGAGATAAGGTATCTGCTTGCTGTCTTCACTGAGAGAATATAGTATAGTAGTAAAAATGTTCAAGAGAGATACAAAATCAGGTAAAAGTACCCAGATTTATTGCATTTATAGGAGCTTGTGTTGCATTGGAAATATGAGGTGTGAGATTGAGTATCCTGTTGATATTTTTGTTTGCATTATATTTTTGTAATCAAGACATTCTGGACAGTAGAGAACCAAATTGATGACATTTACTTAATTACCAAAAAACTTTTTATCTTTAACAGTTTGGGAATCTTGGATTCTGGTATAGATGCAATTATTACTCAAGTGGTCAACCCAAAAATCAAGCCTCTAATCCTGCCATATGTGGAAGACACAGTGTATGCCTTCCTACAGATTGACAAGCCAAAGAGAGAGAAGCAAGGTTGGTATGCTGGAAAATAATTTAGAAATATCACCATTGTTATCATCAAATGCAACTCAATAATAGATTTTTACTGCATAGTGAAATTCTCTCCAATGTCAAATGGAAGTGCTGCTAAGCCTGCTACTGTATATATGAAATTCTCAAGGTGAACCTAATTGTCTTCTAAAATTTGTAGGAGTCATGTAAACAGTAGCATATATTATTGTCACAGATTCCATCAAGGAACCACAAGAAGAACCGATCCACTATCAAATCCCTGAAACACCTGAAGTTAAACCCGACCTTCTGCCTATGGAGACAGATGTAATTTCTTCAGAAGAAGATGACATCTTAGCTCGGGAATCCCCAGAGAGCAATCATAAGTCATCACCACCATCAGAGACTAATTTCCTTAAGGTACTGATTTGAGTTAATTTATTGACCCCCTCAGTGTATTGTGCTTCACTCTCCAACTCACCATTTCAATCTTGTACTGTAATTTAATTTGGAATTTCACTGTAATGTAATACAGTGTCCAAAGTAAATTTATTTTTTCATAATCTTTCCTAGTATCTGCATGTGATTAGAATTACATACATTTCAGGAAGAAGACGAAGATGCCCAGGATGGATTTGAGAGCTACACAGCACCCGCCGTCGCAGCAGAGACAACAGAAGAGAGTGTCACATCACAGGTGGAGCGGCTGCATATTACACAAGATACTGAGGATAGTAAAGTCAATACTTCTACCCCTGTAGCTAAGACAACATTACCGTTATTTGATGACCAGTCCCTAGATAGCATCTCTTCCAACTCCTCTGGTCTCACATTCTCAACACTCTCAGGTAAAGGTTCCCTAGGTAGTAAGAAGTCTGTGGATAATATGGACAAGAGTGAAGGCAGTCCTGGGATGGTGCATGAGTCAAGATCTGCAACATCAACACCACTTGTTGATGAAAAGCCAATTGAGGAAGACATATCACAGTCATCCCTTGAGTCTGATCCAACCAAAGATTACCTTAGTTCAGATATTAAGTATGGTGACACTATTACACAGTATGGAGTCACAGCTCCAAACACTGAATCCCAGTCTGGTGTTGGGGCCAGTAAAGATGACCAGACAGTTGCCTCTGAAAGCATGGCATTGCAAGGTGATGAATCTCAAGAAAGTAAAGGTTCTGCCTCAAAAGTCAGCACATTGTCAGAAAAATCGGAAGAAAAGGTTAAGTATGAAAAATCTGAGGGTGAAATATCTTCTTCAAGTCCAGAAGTAAGTGACAGTGAGAATAAAGGAAGGCATTCTGATCATCGCAGAAGTGAAGAAAAGCACAGTTCTGACTCGTCAAGCAAGTCCCCGAAATCCAGAAGCGATCATAAGAGTAAGCGTGACTCGCACAGCCATGAACGGGAAAGAGAAAAGGATAAGCACTACAAAGACAAAGAGAGGAAGCACTCTAAGCCTCGGGATGATCACCACAGCCACCGGGATAAGGACAAGAAGCACCACCGACGTGACAAGGATCATGATGGTGACCGTGACCGCCCACGCTCTCACCACACCAGCAGGGATGGCTCTGGCTTGGGCTCAGGGTCAGGTTCCAGCTCAAGCAAGAGTTCTGGTGATAGGGAGAAAGATCGTTCCAGCCACCACTCCAGTGATAAATCAGCTGAAGGGAAAAGTAGACGTGATAAATCAAGCAGCAAAGGAGGGAATAAACCTACCGAAGCATCAGAAGGGAAGCTAGAGGGGTCATCAAATGAAAGTACTGATAGCAAAAGGAGTACTAAGTCTGATTTGCAGAGTGACAAAAGTGACAGTAAATCCAACAGCAAGAGTGATGGTAAATCAAGTGTGAAGTCTGACTCAAAATCTGAGAGTAAATCATCCAATAGTAAATCTGAAGAGAAAGCTGAGAAGAGGTCAGATAGTAAGTCACATTCAGAAAAATCAGAGAGAAAGCATGATTCACATTCCAGCAAGCATTCATCATCAAAGAGTAAGAAGGAAGGAGAGAGGTCCTCCTCAGACAAGCACAGGAGTAGCAGTAAAGATGACAGAAAAAGAAAGGAAGACCGAGATGACAAAAAAGAAAGGAGTGCAGACAGCAAAAGCCAAAAGTCCAGCCGAGACAGTAAGTCTGACAAGGAAGAAAAAGAGAGCAGGCATAATCGAGATTCCAAGAAATCAACAAAGGAGGACTCAAAGCTGGATAAGGACAAATACTCCACCAAAGATGAGAAACAGAGAGAAAATGGTAGTGACACAAATGACCAAAGTAAAACAGTGCTAGAAAAGGATGATGCTGAAGGAAAGCAGATAAAGGATGAGTTAAAAATTGATGAGAGTAAGTACCCCACCACTAAAGAAAACAAACAGAAAGAAAGTAATAGTGACACAGATGATAAAAGTAAAAAACGGCTTGATAAGTGTGAAATGAAAAGGGATAAACAAAAGCCCAAACTAGTTGAAACAAGTAGTGATGCAGATCAAGATGAAAGACCTCTGAGATCCAGGACAAGGGGAAAACAACAAATAAAGAACACTGAAGATGGAAACGACATAAGAAACCAGGAAAATGCATCTAAAGCCAAGCCAAAAAAGAAGAGTTTAGATGCACTCCAAGCTGACAGTGATGCCAATGATCATGATGAAAAACACCCAAGAAAAGTCCGTGGAAAAGAAAGGAAAGCTAAATTAAATAAAACAGTGGGCGTTAGTGACCTGGATACAGAAGATGAATGGCCACTCAGCAAAAGGACTTCATCAAGGAAGAGGTTTAGAATGGGTGCTGATCCCTTGGTAATAGAAAATGAGGATGGAAACCTTATTGTACTTACTTATGAAGATAAAGATACTGATGCACCAAGTACATCTTCCTCTACTCCAAGTAGCTCTTTGTCAAGTCCTCAGAGGGAACAAGGAATTAGTGATGAAGAACGTGGAAGGACTCCACCTCCCATCATTACGGGCAAGAAACACAAGATTATTGGGGAATGTGAGAATAACAATATTGATAAGGGTGATGTATATGACTTTGAAGGCTTTGAAACTTGGGAAGTAGACAAAAGACTGACAAATTATTTGCAAACAACAAAAAGAGTGCCAGATGAGATGGATATGGAATTTGGTGAGTGGTTTGATGATGCTGATTTACACATGGAAGTTACTGAAAATAATTTTGGAAATGTAGTAGAATATAAGGCATTTTTATCATGCATGAAGAAACTTGGAGCAGTGATAAACCATCGAGATGGAGAAAGTGAAACCCAGACAGTTTCCGAACCCTCGCGCTTCCAGCCACCAGCCAAGCGACGGAGGACATCAACCTCTAGCTCTGCATCCTCCAGCACCAGTCAGTCTGGGTCGCCACAACACAGACGAATCACGAGGCAGCGATTGAACAACAGCAGTATACAGGAAAACAACAATGGACGAGTTGACTGTACCCACCTCTTGGAGCAGCCCACCGTCACCCCAGCTGGCTACCTTCTCACACCTGAAGATGATGGCAACAGAACATCCAGCAGAGACTACGGTCAGTATTATTTGTTTCCTTTTACAGTATGTGTGTGTATCAGTTGTATTGTTCTATTTCTTTCCGTCTCCTACTTCTGTGGTAATAAGCCAGCCCTAATAGTGCAACACACACTTCCATGAAAGTACTGTATATACCAGATATATCTCTACCCAAGAATACAGTACCTTCTCAACAAAACACAGTACATTACACTACACTACACAAACCCCCTCTCGAGGTTCACCTGGAGCAGTGTATGAAAAGCCCCATTGCGATGGATATCGGTACCAGTAGAGTGAGTAGATAGACCTGTAGTTCGGCCTTCTGATATACCGGTACTTACAAGTAGTGTGATGAGGACCGCCAGCACACGCATGCAGCAATCACCTTTTCTGTGTTCATGTCTTGTGACTCTTTGATTTGTGGGTGATGGATTTAGAGGATGAGGATACAGAACAAGGTTGCTGGAAAAGAATGAATTAAGGTTAACTGGTTACTGTTTGCAGATGGTACGGCATTGGTAGCAGATTCAGAGGAAAAACTAAAGAAGCTGGTGACCAAATTTGGAAGATTGTGTGAGGGGAAGAAATGCAAAAGTGAAAGGTAATTGTAGGTGTTATAGAGATGGAAGGATTGGGAACATGGAGATCTTGTTGTAGGAGATGGTTCTTGTAGAAATGAGCTGTGTGAGAAATCTGTGTATAGTTTAGTAGCCAGAAAAATTCTTGGTTTGGATATATGTATTGTACTTGTTTGGATGCGGAGGCATAAAAGTGTTTACTGTAGTTTTCGTCCACTGCAAGTAGAATGGACTTAAAATAGAAGAAGCAAGGCATAGAAATGTACACAGAAGTAAGGGGATTGTGTGAGAGGAAGAACAAACAAGGGGTTATTATGATATTTATTGAAATAGACATAAAAAAGATATATATTGTGAAAAGGAAACCAATCAAAATAAGAAGAAAGGGTGGAGTGAAATGTCACTTAAGTTTTGAAAAAGATGAACTTGGACTACAAGGAAAACAGGTTTGTAAGAGATGGATTTTTTCATTCTTTCACATGTTCTTACGCCTTGCTTCATATGGAAACTTCATTTATAGGCTGGCCAAGGCAGATTTTACTGGGGGCCTAGCTAACCATCCCAAAGGAGCTATTCACTCCTTGCCCCTGGGAGAACCTCAAAAGGAATTTGTGTGGTAATGTAATGTGTTGTGTTTTCATATAGTCATCAGGAAAAATGTTAATATAATGGGAAAGTATATTAATGTTCAAAAGTTTCTACAGAGGTGGACTACAGTCAAAGAATCAGCACCTACAGTCCATTATCACCAGCCAGTGATTCCTCAGCAGATGATGGAAAAGCCAAAACTGGAGGTATGTAAATTCTAAAGTTATATAAATTCATATGTTTGTTGCATTAAAAATGATTAAACTTAAACCTGTTAATACCAGATCACCTACTTGAAATTCCTCAATTGCTTCCCACTTTCATTTCCATTAGATATATTGTTAGTGTTCAAATTCCTTAAAATACATCAAATATTTTAAAGCTGGTATAGTACCAAGCACTTAACAGATTATTTTACTATTAGGCATTGTTGTTGATGTTATCCCAGGAAGATGGGACCAGAGGTTACTGGACCAGGGCTTAGTACACTGTACAATACTAGGGAATAGGAATTGCAGGTTCAGATTTTTGTGATTGCTTTGATATCATGATAACCTGATTGAGATTCATAGCAGTTAAAATAGCACAAGAGAATTTATATTTTGTTCATCCTTTACATTATTTGTAGTGAAACATTTTACTCACCAATTTACACTGTACAGATCCAGGCTCCACAGTTGATGCAGTGGCAGGACGCCCTCGAATGAAAGGCTCAGTGGAAGTCTTCAAATCAGCATCCAATTGGTCCAGCGAAGGAAACATATCAGTTTAGCTTAAGAAAGTGCAGTTGAAAAGCATACATTAAGTGATGCTATTGGTTCTTTATGTAAGTGCTATATTTCCCAAGCTGAATAATCATCTTCCAAACTCCTCGTCACTGAGTTATTGAATGTCCATACTGTACCATATTTTTTGTACTGTGTTGTGGGTATAAATTTTTTTTTTATATACACCTCATTTATTATAAAGAAATCTTTTTGTTAATTAAACACATGCCCACTTGTAGTACATTTTCTGTTGGCAAACTTTCTAAAGACGTGATCCCTTTCACGATTAGACAATTTAATTTTAATCATGGAACACAACCTATACAAATTTTATTAGGTAAACATAATTTTTTTTCATATTTGAGTTATCAAGTTACAGCGGTGTGTAGGTAGTGCATTATATAAAAGATATACCGGTCTATTTATAGTTCTGATGCACAACCTCTTGTAGGAATTTCCTCTTGGGGAGTAGGCATGTATTGAATATCTCCAATCACCCTTATGCACACACTAACTTTCATACTTCTCTTCTCGTACCCATTCCTACTTCCTCCCCCTTTCTTACTCTGTAACAATGCACCTCATGGGTGGTATTCCTTAAAATAAAATTCTATTATGCTTACTTGTAAAGTATTAAGAAGAATTCTTCAACATAAACCCTCGTAAATACCATTTCATTACAATTCTGTCACTTCCAATAAGGTCACCTGTATGCTCTTCTTCCATTGCTATCATTACCAAAGGATTCATTGACTGTCCTTCTTTGCACTGCTATTTTTCCATATCTCGTCTCCCTTGAGCCTCATGTTTATGTAGGATCAGCGTTTGAATTGCGATAGTTTCTCTCCTGCCATGCACTTAATTTCAGGAAACTCTCAATTCATACAATAATTTGGTTGTGGGAATATTGTTCATAATATACATAAAACTCACATGAAGACACTATGTGTCACATACTTAATTCGTTAACGTTCCTTCTTAGGAAAGTGCTGCACAAGTGGGTCAGAATAAAATTGAGAGTTCCTTGTATGGTCAGACATTAAATTTATACAGTACATCTTATAAAATCTATGTCGGATAGAATCTTTGACCAAATATATCTAATCTCACAATGACAGTTATACTCCGAATGTCAGGAAATTGGTAAACTAATTAACGAATGTGCACGAAGCGTGTTACACCACCAGGAAATTAAACTCTAGGCATCAAGATGTGATGCAATGGAATTATCATTACCTGATACACTGTACAAGAATACAGTATTATTCTTATGTTCTTAATTTTTTTTAAATATCTCTCATAAAACAAATATTTGTTAAAAATTGTAGCTACATCATTGTGTTTGCTAGTACAGTATATATATCCATTCAAGATTACTCTCATCATTGACAGTAGCTTATTTTTTTTCAACATCATCAAAAAGGTACAGTTGCCTCAGTGTTTCCCTGTGGCAGTGCAGCAGTAGTCATGATTAATGAAAGAATGGATATACAGATGTAATGGATGTAGCTGCAATAGTAACACATTTTGTCATTCAGTATTTGGGAGTAGGAAGACACTGGGGCAACTGCAGCCATGTCCATCAACACTATAAACAGGGTATAAATTTCCAAAAATAAATTTTCTATAAGTTGAGTGATGAAATTTTACCAATTTACTTTACTGTATGCATTTTTCTCCTGTTAAGAAAAAGGTTGTGGGGTGAAATGTCTTCTACCAATTTTACTGTGGTTATTGTAGTGCATTTGCAAGTTGCTGTAATAATGTAGCAGTGTGTACAGGTAGGATAAATTTACAGTATTGTGCATATGTGTTGGATAATAATATAATCTTTAGTTAACTCTTACAGGTATTGATAAAAATGTGTGTAACCATCAATGGATTTTCTTATAATAATCATGGTTTAATATGAGATGCCAAGCCTTGTTCATTATTGACCCTCCTAAAATAGTTTCTCTAGCTTGACACTGTTCAACTCCAAGAGTATGTGGAATTCCTGAAATTATATGTATGATCATGTATGTGGTAAGGGCATAATGACACTACTCTCTTTACCATGATGACTGGCCTAAGCATCAAGTTCATCCTCAATGTGCCAAACATAGTAAATACATCCTCTGAAATTTTACTTTTAAAATGTGACTTTTATCTTGACCAGTCAAGTGTGTGCAGACCTGAAAGAATGTGATAATTTCACAGTGCTGGAGTGTACACTCGGATACCATAATCTCTAACCCACCCGAATCGAAGCCTGAGATCTGAAGCAGGCGGTTTCTGGACAACAGCCCACCCAAAGCCTCCATTGGTTCGAGATGTGTGTAGCCTCATGATGGTTTGGGTGGGCTGTCATACAGAAACCGCCTGCTTCAGATCTTGGGCTTTGACTCAATTGGTCAAGAGACTATTATATCCGAGTGTAAATCTGCATCACTCTGAGTCAAATTTAAACCTTGCTGCTGCACACAAACCAGGTAGGTGGGGGGGCCTAGCCCCTCCTGTATGTGTTTTGTTAAATAATAACATCAACCTAAAAACAAGCAGTTAGGTACTGTACATGTAATCTGCTCCCCAGCTTGTATCCGTACCGGCTCAAGAAATAAATTTCATGTACAGTCGGCAAAAAAAGTTTCGTTACCACCCCTACGTTAATTTTAACATCGATAAGCGCGGCAGGGTTGGTACTCCGCCGTCTGAGCAGCTGTGCCTCGCGGGCCGCGGCAATGACAACTTAGCACAAGGCATTCCCTTTCTTTTAATATCAAAAGTTTAACTGATTTTAATTAAATTTTGAGTGTTCAAGAACTATTACTATTTAACTATTCATCATTAAACATAAAGAAGTATGTTTGAGTATTTTAGAACAAGAATAACCTTGAAATACCCAGAAAAAGTAGCACTGGTAAAAGTACGTCATTCCTACTTGCCTGCCCATTAGACACTGAGGGGTCCGGGAGGGTGACGGAGGTATATGTGACACTCGCGCCACACCTGACTCACCAGTCAGGCCTACCAACATTACATCACACTGTTAAAAGGATGGTAACGAAACTTTTTTTGCAGACTGTACACTTGAATATTTGTAGGCTTTGAAGACGACTTTGATCAAAAACAAGATTTTTATTTACTGATAGGAAAGCATATATATTATTTCTCACAAATCACTTAATTAAATGACTGACACAAATTTCTGTTCAGTCCATATAAACTGTATTATGATATACTGTAGTGACCTCTGGGTGTATTTTTTCCCTGTCATGCTTCATCAGCATATGTGATTTATTTTAATGAAAGTTAATCAAAAGCAGTAACAGGAAGTCCCCCACCAGTTACATCCTTATTATTTGTATCTCCATATCACGAAATGTTTAAGTGGGGCAGTGCAGTGCGAGATGAAGGAAACAATACACCTGCAGTCCTAGAGGAAACTGCATAATTAAAAGTTACACATCCAACAACAAAGACAACATTCATATTCCACATTATATCACTAGGGAATGTAGTGGCCCCAAGGCTGGGCTACCTTAGCTAGATGATATACCAGAAAGCAGCCAACCCTTCTTAGTCACAATAGGACAGTGTAAATCTATCTGGTGATATCAAACCTTGGCAAGATTGCCAAGTGCTCAGCTCTAACCAGCCGCTTTAACCCCCTATACCACCATCTGCCCAAAGTATGTAATCAATTATTAATATTTTAATAAACATTTAGATGATTTAATGACAAAATTTGGCTACATCCTACTTTGTCTGGATCCTCATGAGGGTGGAAGTAGGACTCTTGACACTGCGAGAGAAGGGACAGCAAGCACAAAGGAAAAAGAAGAAAAGGAGGGACAGTTTAAGATCTGAAAGAGACTGACTCGAGCCCAAAGGGGCGACATAATCCTTTCATTATTGACCCTATCTCTGCAGGCAAAACAGTAACCCCTTATAGGGTTTACATGTACAGTAGTTGAAATAGACCAATGTGTATAGCCAAATCAAGTCTGTTGAAAATTTCTGGCATCCATACTTTATTGGAGATGAACAGTAGTCGGTATTTCAAATCCCTACCCATTAATGATGGTGGTGTCATCACTAATTCAGAGTAGGGATGGCGAGAGAGGAGTGCTAGTTTTGTAAATATTACTACAATATCTTTGAAGAGGTATAACACCACAGGATTGTCATCTACCATCATAAGAATTGCCCCTGAAGATCCTTACATTAACTGGAAAATTATCAATAAATTCCACATCTACATTTACAGAATGATTCTTGAGTTCACATTTTAAATATTTAAAATAGCACATCACTGTAAATATAAATATATTCACCAAAAATATAAATATATATTTGTTCATTCTATTATATTGAATGAGTATCCTGAGCTAGCAAAACAGTTGCTGATCAGTTCACTACATCCATTTTACTTGTTCTTCCATCGGTGATTCTGGATCAATGTGTGGAAGGTTATTAATGCCATCAACATATCGTGGCTGCATAACACTGGGCACCTTCAGGTAAGGAAGGTGGCAGTGTGGGGAGGTGAGGCGAGGGTAGTATTGGCGGTAGCATAGGTATGCTATGAGCAGTCCCAGCAATGATCCCACAAAAACATCTGTGGGAATAAAATCTAATCAATTCTTAAAAGGATCCAGGATTTAGCTTCATGTGAGTGACAAGACTTAGCACTTGTAGGATGTAGTAATGAAGAGGCACAGTGATCTCGATCAAATTTTACAGAATTGAAATTGCTTTCTGTAGTATCAAAAGGCTTGGTAATTGTTTGCATTACAATATTGCAAAACAAGTCGTCAGCTGTTATGTAAAATCAAATTTTTTTTTACCCTGAAAATACTTACCCAGAGATTACTACTAATTATAGATGCTGTACAGTCTGCATATAAAGTAGGACTAATGTACTGTACTATTTCCAGTGATAGAAAAAGTTATTCATTACCTTGCCAATGATGATGGTAGTCACTTGTTCGTGAGAGAGCAACCATCAGTGCACCAAGCAAAGGTGTTATACTGACCACCAGTCTCCAGCCTTCACCACGTTTTTTGCCAAACACACACAGCTTCCCACAAATCCATAGACTTAAGAAACCGAGGCTGCAAAAAGAAACTAAAAAAAAAAAATATGATGTAAAACCTGTTTTCTTCAGAGTTCAGTAAGTGCTGAGAGAATCTGTACATATTTATTTTATCAGCTTAGTATGGCTGTCTGATTCAGGTATTACAGCACAAAAATTCCCCTGCATGAAATATTTATCCATTTTGCATACATAGATAAATCATTACATAGGTTTCATTATGCTGAACAGAACTTTAAAAGTAAAATCAAATAAGAATCTTCATGAACTTACATGAAGAATGACCGCTGGGGAAACTTTTGCGACCATCCTTTATGGCCTGAGATTCTCCAGTACATGCAGATCCAATGTCATTAATTTCACTTAAGTCCTCCACACCGTCAGGAAAACATCGATAAAAGAAATCGGGTCGTGGTCGGCCTGTTATCCATACCAAGAAAAAAAATGAATATTACCCTTTCCAAATACTCTCTCAACATTCTTTCCACTTGGACATTGTATTAAGCATTTTATATGTTACTGAAAACAAGGCATCTCATTACTGCACGTGTAGAATTATGAATGAAAACACGACTAATTATTGTATCATAAAATGACAATCTGTACACCTTGATAATACACAGTATCATAGTTATTGCTGTTGAAGTTTCTCAAGCTGTCTGGCCGAGCAGCCTCAAGCCCTTAAGGAAGGCCATGGCCTGAACCGGGCTTTCCTATAGTGCCCTCAAAGAGTTTATGTTGTGTTGTTGGCGAGTGTGGTTGTGTGCATTGCAGTCTTCCATAATGTATTTAATAGAATGGGGTGCTGTGTTGCATCCTGGACAGGCATCCACAATGGCTCCATCCAGCTTCTGATATGTCAGAAGGGCTGGGTGGTGGCCACATCGCAGCCTGGCCAGGTGGACTCTGTCCTCACGAGAAAGGGAGGATTCAGATGGGTGGATGTCAGGAGATCATGCAAGCGAGTGTTGTTCTTGAGTGTTTGGATGGATTGGTGAGTGATTTGGGTATGGATATGTTTCTGGAGACTGATTTGTGGTGGGCAGGGTGTAAGAGATGGTAGTATTTGTGTATGATAACGTGTAATGGGTGGTTTTGATGTTCCTTGGCATGTGTGGGTGATCTGCCAAGTAGTGTAGTGGGTGGCATGGGTTTGTGGAGGCTGCAGTAAGAGTTTGTGTGCCTCTCATGTCAAGGTGGTCTTGATCTTGAGGACATTGGTTTCATGGTACAGGTGGTCTGTAGGTGTGGTAGCTGTGCAGCCTGTGATTATCTTTAGGGCTCTGTTCTGTATGGTCTGAAGGGTGTTGAGATGTGGCTCAGTGAGGTTTGAGGCTCAGGCAAGGCTAGCATAATCTATCACTGATTGGATATATTGTTTGTACACTGTGGTTTGTACACTTATTGGGGGTTGTTTGAGGAAGGGTAATGAATGGTGGTGTAAGGAAATTAAGGCAGCTATAATGGAAAAAAGGCGAGCTTTTGAAGTATGGATACAGAGAAAAACTCAGAAATTGTATGAGAGTTACAAGGAGAAGTGAAATAGAACAAAGAGAACTGTACAGGATACTAAAGTGAGAGCAGATGATAGGTAGGGGGGAATGTTAACTGAAAATTTCCAGATAAATAAGAAAATGTTTTGGAAGCAAGTCAAGAGGATAAGGAAAGGGACATCAGGGAAAGAGGAAAGGGTGAAAGCAGAGGATGGTACCATGCTGGTTGAGAAGGCAGTTGAGAGGAGACGGGCAGAGTATTTTGAGGGATTGTGGAATCTTGATGAGGAATTGAGGATAGAGAAGTTAAAATTGATGTGTTTGGAAGGGGAATTAGAGACATTAAATGAGGAGCTGATAAGAAAAAAGAAGGTGGCAGAGGAACTGAGAGAAATGAAAACAGGGAAAGCTTGGTTTGGATGGATGCCCTGTAGAATATGGTGGAACAAGTATGATGGAGTGGTTGGCAAAGTTGTTGATGGTATGATTTGCAGTGGTAAGGTCCCAATAGACTGAGTGAGTGCTTGTGTAGTACCTTTATATAATGGAAAAGGAGATAGATACCAATGTACGAGTTTCAGGGGTATAAGCCTGTTAAGTGTAGTAGGAAAGCTATATGGGAAGGTGCTGATAAAGAAAGTCAGAGAGGGTACAGAGGCTGTAGATCCACAAGGAGATGCAGTTGTGCTGTGGGCGTTGCTCTCTCCTCCAAAGGAGATTGGGGGGTTGAGATGTGGAGTGTGTGTGTGTGTGGAGGGGGGAGTTCTACGATTGGGCATTTGTGTTTCGGAGGGTGTGCGACATTACGGGGCTACCTCCAGCGTGGAGATGAAGGCCTGGTATATATATGCACATGTATATATGTACACTGTGGTTGTGGTTTCTTTATTGTATCCAAATTTTGTGCTGACAAGTGATCTGAGGGCATTAGGTCTTTGTGTGCATTTGTAATTTATGTTTGAGATGTGTTGTTTGAATGACATAGATGTGTTGTATGATATGCCAAGTATTTTGTGTGTGTGTATGTTTGTGTGGTATAGGTGTGTTGTTTATGGTGAGGTGTGATGTGTAGTGGTGTTCAGCATTCTAGTTGGTGAAAAGGGCAACAGTTGACTTGGTGGGTGTTAGTTTAAGTCTGTTTGTAGTGATCCAGGCATTAAGTGTGTTGAGGTAGGGTGGGAGGATGTAAGTGGCTGTGTCTGCATTTCTGTGTGTACATGTGAGTGTTTTGTCGTCTGCGTGGGAAGCTATGTGTATTTGTGGTGCCTAGGATGTTGGTAAGTCATGCATGTATAAATTGAAAAGAGTGGGTGACAGTACAGATCCTTGGGGGATACAGTTGGTGAAATTTCTGATGTTTGATGACTGACCAGCAAATGTAACATGGGCTACTCTGCCTCCCAAGAAGTTGGCCAGCCATCTTTTTGTGTTGTTATGCATGTTTGAGTCATATATTTTGTTTGTGAGGTTGTGGCGGAGGATGGCATCGAATGCTTTGCTAATGTCCAATGTGACGAGTGTTCTGTGTGGGGGTCTAATTTAGTAGATGCATAGTGTATGTTCTTACTTACACATACCACAACTTTTATATTATTTGCAGCTGCATACGCAAATTATTATATGGAATAATTCATATTTACCGTAGCTGATTATATCAAAATGTTTTCCAAATGAAGGCTGAAAACATGAGTAACAATAACAAAAGAAAAGTCACATCTTTACCATGACTGATACATACCAACAATAATTTTGATGATGTCAGTAATTACTCCATTAAGGCCCAGAGCAAGTGAGAGAGATAGAAGACTTTGGCAAAGCTCTGTCTTATCCCGCTTGATTAAATAGTAAATCAACATTACTGATGTTGGTACAAGGAAGACGAGCGGCTGAAATGAAACAAAATATTTAAAATTTATAAACTGTTGAATGCTTCCAAACCATCATAATCATGAATATACTGTACAGTCATATTTTCATTCATGTACAAATATGCTTCTGCAGCCCTATTGCATGAAAATGCACATTGTTTTTTCACTAATATTTTATTCAAGTTGAAGTACACGGCTAATACTGCTCATTAATCAAACCCATTCAATACCTCAGCCTTTCACAAGGCTGAATTCTTGAATTCTTTGGTATAATTAGGAAATATAGTAAATCTGATGAGAGTCATATACTCTATGAAAATACAATAACATGTACAAGTGAATCACTGTGAATGTACGTTAAGATTACTCAGTAAAATATTAAATTTACCCAGAGTAAATTGGTGGGTACATATGAAGGTGTCCGTGGATTCTTGTACAGCCATAATTCATCTATGTGAATCTTCCGCACAAATGGTGAAAAGTGTTCTAGTTCTCTGCAAGGAAAATATTCATGATCATTACTAAAATTAAAATATATTACTATACTGAGTAGTCAACAGTTACTGTTCTGTTAAACATCATTACCTATTAAACTCCAGAACTCGATATATGTATGAAACACAAAATATATACCAAAAAGTAAGAAGCAATTATCCTTCAGAAATACAGACTATGGATCTATATCAAAAGTTCGGTATTTATCTTTACTATTGCCGTTTTGTAGCAGTGTTGCCAGATATGGCTAGGTCCCAGTATTTTGCCCCGGTCAGATCCTGGTACTTTATCATGGTTATTTCCCGGTAGGTGTCTTAGAATGTTATAAATTAGTGGGTAAAGAACATCGTAATACCAACCGACAATAGAGTAGATATTTACCAAAAGTTCAACTCCAACTTCACCTTACTCCCTAAACCAATACTACACCTTCACTATTAACCCTACTAACGTTAGTATTACTATTTATGTCCGGTAACAATCCGTGACATACTTACACAAATATCGCCGACAAAAATGCTCGAGTTAATATTTCCAGCCAGAATGTAGCGTGTATTTCGATCCACTTCATCATATTTAGGAGTGACGGTGAGCAGCTGTCTTTGTGTCATAACATTAACCTCACTCACTCCACCTTAACTTCACCTTGATAATACACTATACCCGTTATTATGTAACTTCAGCACCACGTAACTTCTAAAGGCTACTGATGACAAGTGACAAGGGAAAAAAATAAGGAAGAATCACCATCTAACTACTGGCAACATAACCCCTGTGTACGTTTCGATCCCACTGAGTGACTGGTGAGTGTCAGACACAGTCAGACTGTCAGTGTTGTTTACAAACCGAAGCGACAACGACGACGATATCAAAATGTTAACGGGACTCATTCAATCATTATAATACCCGTGGACTGTACAATATGCTTAATCTTACTTACCTTGGCTAAGCTAATTGTATACTTATAATATTTATGTTGCCATTGAAATGGGCATCTGGCAAGAATCAGCCTGGGCTTCCTGTGACCATTAACACATACGAGAAGCCTTCAGAATCACTTATTTAAATTACTCGTACACTCTCGACCGTGGGGCCTGTCACAGCAACGAATGTTACTACGGTCCCATAACGCAAATTAGATGACCCAATATATGCAAGAACCACTGAGAACTCTTAACTCAGACAAGAAACTAACATCTTTGGATGTCTCTTACTGTCACGAACGCTATATGATAGTTGTATATACATTATTTGAGGGGGGGTACTTTGGTACCCCTAACACATTCGAAGGTTTAATTCTTAGAACCGTTCATATACATGAGAACCCCTAATGGCCAGTGTCATTAGCGTGAGAACTAAAATGACAGATTTTTTGGTTGGCATAGACAGTTTCACTTTTAGTGTAGAAAGTTTTAAAAAGTGAACTACTGACAACTGGCCGAATTTAAAGTGCACCATTGAACCATTTAGAGACCATGGCATCAATACAAGTACAAAGTAAACAGAAGTAGCAAGATATGAATATTTGAGTGTTTTTATTTGTGCAAGGGGAGCCGTGGAGACATGCGTGGGACAGGGTGAGAGAGCGATGGGTGGGGCGATTCACATTGGAAGCGATCAGTCGGTCAACAACTTCAATGCGTGGCTTCCACAGTCGGGTACTGACACACCACCAGCACCAAGACTCAAGACGTACCAGAGATCCAGAGACTTAATTTAACTCTCTTCCAGGGCTTATGAGGTGTACTGCGTCACGCAATTAACTCACTCATGTAAATTAATAAGTAGCTTAACTATTCGTAACTGAAACATAGAAAAAAAAGATATGTGCGTTTATCACAGACACGTGGTAATTAAAACATCTAATGAACAATCATCCAAGAAACTCTCCTAACTCAATCCTCATAGCATTAAATAAGAGCAAACATCGGGTCTTACAAATTTCGTACATGATGAATTCAGACAGTGACTTCACATCAATGCCATCAACACCTCTGACGCCCTCTGATGACTACAAGTCTTTCCACGTGGAAGGAAGTATCATGCTGTGGGTATGCTTTTCTGCTGGGCTGGTAACACTGCTGTGTGGCACTGTGACAAATGTTAAAATGCTGTACTCTACCCTGGACAGCCACAGGATCAGCAGTAGCACCACAGTCTCAATGAAAGTCCTCCTTCGATCTCACACAGCCGCGGGTCTGATACACGTCTGGGTAGTGACACCTGTACTGCTGACAACCCTCTTCTTCAAATTCGTGCAACAGGTGAGAGAGTGTAAGAATGTAAAGACAATTTCCCCTGCTGTTATATCGCATTGCCAGTTCTAAAAGTGAATGGCTCGGGACCGATGTATAGGCAACCCAATACTACTTCCCTTAGGGGGACTGCATTTATGCATTTTTCCCATGTATTTAATATCAACTATTATGATACTGTAAATTATACCGGTGCATACGATGAGACGTTTTAGGAAGTTACATAATCGCACCAATACTATAGGCTAATAACAGCTTTTTTCAATATAGTGTACAAGCAAATATCCTCTGAATACTGGGTAAGTTTCCCCTCACTATATATTATATATAAATATTTCTTTACCATATACATAAGCATGTCCTATTCCACTGCACCATATGGATACCCAGTATTGTACAACAATCCTAGAAGGTGAATTGAAGAAATAGAAAGAAGACGACCCAAGGATAAGGGAGAAGGTGACAAAGAGGAGGGACAACATGTGCACGAAGGAAAGGGAATTTTCTTGAAGTTATGGCTCTACAGTACAAATGCCCCATTATGAGATACAGTAACTGTACATACGTTCCTTTAACGACATGGAAAGCTCGCCCTACAGACGACAAAAACGTGTAGCAGAATGGATGGTTGAAGTGTTTCATTAATATCAAATGAGGCGTCCACAGTCAGAGATGGGGAAAGCCGTACGTGTATAGATTCCTCCCTTCCTTCCTGTCTCCCATCTACCATCTCGTCGTTCGGTCTATAATCCTCGCTGGTGCCTGAGGAAAAACTATCTATCTGAGGGATATCTTTACTCCCATTGCCAGACGCCACATCGATCATCAATAGAGGTGGCCACAAGAGAAAGGAAGACCTCCAGGCATTCGAGCCCATCCCCACCCTGACCGCTTTTTAACCTTGTCGCGTATCTTGTAAACATTCCAAAACACACGAATAACCAACCTCCCCTCCAATGACTTTTGCTGAATCTCGACCTTCTCTACTTTCAATCTTTGCTCTCGTCGTCACATTTACCTCTGTATCCTTTCCATATGCCCACTCTATAGAGGTAAATACTATGTCGTGCAAAATGTATGACTGCCCTGAAATGGAAAAGCTTGATCAACACACACACACTCCCATCTCTCCTTCCAGTGAATGGCCGGTGTAGCGCTGAATGATGACCCAGAGACACAGATCGATATCCCATTTCATCATCAGGAAGTAGCTGGCTGTCATTCGAATGTAAATCGTGAACAAATATACGAGGCAAAACGTTTCTCTTCATTCCATACAATTCGCAGTACTTCGATCATTTCTATAATTTAATTCTGAAACATTTCTCAGATGTCCAGAGCTCAGTAGTTTAGACATCTTTTATTATTATTACTATTATTATTATTATTATTATTATACTAAAACAAGGACACGGGTTCTAACAGGAATTGGCAAGCTGGGTGTGCACTGCTGGCTGGGGGGCATGGGTGTGTGCGTGGGCGGCTCAGGGCTTGGGTGTGGCAATGCTGAGCTATGAACGATATGGAGTGCTGACTAGACCGCTGACTGGGCTCATCTCACCTCACCTCGCTCGCACACTCGCCGGTAAGGAATTAATTTGTAATTTTCTGTTATCAGATGTGTAATAATTCTCCCAGC
Source organism: Petrolisthes cinctipes (assembly GCA_033782935.1). NCBI lineage: Eukaryota > Metazoa > Arthropoda > Malacostraca > Decapoda > Porcellanidae > Petrolisthes > Petrolisthes cinctipes. Next base: position 28,621 of record JAWQEG010001300.1, read on the forward strand.
GGTATGATGTAATATGCTACTTTGACTCTTGAATTTGTCGAAGGATAGTTTAATAATAGTTTTGGCAATGATTGATTGGCAGCTGGAATGATAAAGGAAGACACGTTGGCAAGATAATATATAGGCATACACGAATAAATACATAAATATAAAAATAAACAAATAAAATAAATAAAACACACATACACACAGATACCAAGACAGGCTTACAATAAATATCATCATACTCTTTTCATGTTGGAGGCAGGTATAACATGGGCGTGTGGAGGTGTAGTGGGTGTGGTGGTGGCGACGGTAGGACACCCACATTCACTTCTGCAACTCACCTGCTCGGCCACCGATCATCACTTCAACACTCGACGCGATTTCCTAGTGCCCCTGCTTTACCTGCTGCCTGCTCACTTCCTCCTCTGCCTCCCCGTTGGTAAGTTCGTCACTGTATGTTAATTAAGTCACAACAGGAGTCAATCACTGAAGCTCTCGCGAAGTCATCATTAGGTAGTTAAATGGGTTGGTTACGTCCGTAGAGTTTATTTGACGTTTGCGAAGCTCTGCCTTCGATCGAATGCCTTTATAGTTGTTGTATGTATCGATCGATGCTTTTCTTTTGCTTACATTATGCTTCCATGTTAGGATGGCTGTGGATCCACACGAGATCTGCTACCTTGAGAGAGAGACAAGTTGCTCTACATGTAAAACGTATGAGTGGGCCTGGCACTTCAGTGATTGGTGAGGATGGAATAGAGGACTCAGTTTCTGCTCACCTTCATGCTGCTCCCACCGACTGGTTCTCTCCTCAGCCTCAAGATTCAATTCAGGTAGAAAGTGTTGGTAACCTTATAAAAAGAGACAGTAGATTCATTATAAGAAACAAACAGCAACATGATAATTCAATAAATTAATTATTGTTGGAATTATATTAAAAAGGATGATTATTTCCTGATTGTGACACAGGAAGCTCTCAGTTCAAGTACTCAGTGGACAGTGCCATTTCTACTCGGGGTCTCTCCACAAAACTCAGCAACACAAGATGCTCATCTGGAAAGAGGACACTCACAGGTGGTTAAGGCATCAAATGAGAGTGGAATTATACACGGTTCTTCATCCTCACCATCCTGTCAAACCCTGGATGATGATACCTTCACACTCGGTGGAGTTTATATTGGACCACTACAGTCACATATCAGGGTAACTGTATAACATTATAATATTCATACTGCCCTGGCTGCAAGCCAATACATACTGTGCTGGTACACCTATACTCCTCTACAGTTGCTGTGTTACTTAACAGGAAAAACAAACTTAGACTTTTGGGTTACACAAATATTACCGAAAACTTTTTTCAGCAAATAATTGCTTGATTTTTTACTGGAAACACACCATATTATTAAATAATGTATATGGATAATCTAACAGGTGATTATGTTTCAGCAGACACATAGTGCCTTCTGCAGTGGTCTCAACTCCCGAAGTCAGAGCAGCCAGACTGGTGAGGATGAGATCAGCCCCCCTGTCATTGAATGTAGAGTCCTGCCACCCACTCCAACTCAGACAGCTCCCTTGCCTCCTCTGATTTCTCCTACCACAGCCAGTGTGAGTGTACAATGTTCAGATTCGTGGGGAGCTGTGAACTCACTCCCTTTCTTCAGCACACCTGGGATCTTGAACATGCAAACAGCCAGAGCCAATGCTAGGAGAGTAACCCAGACAGATATACGGCAGGCAGTGGCAATAACAACACTTGGGGTAGTGTATGTTGTAGGTTGGTTGCCACTGTCTCTGACCACTCTGATCTGTCACATTACCCCTCCCTCTCCAGAGTGGACATGGTGGGTGTTGATGTCTGTCTTCTCATTCACTGGTCTCACCACGGCCATTGCACCAGCAGCCTACGTCTGGGGGCAATTCCATTCATAAAATCTCTTTAGTGTGCACTCAAGAGGTTATGTACTGTATATAGAGTCAAGGTGGTAGTAAGAATACAGTGGCCCTCAAATGCTATACAATAATGGATCACCTACATTCACTCAGTAGAAATATCAACAAATGCAGGCCCACTCCATCAAACTTATGTTGGTTTGACACGTATTTGCAAGGCCAAACACAGTACAGAAATACAATTGCTATCTTGTAAAATGGGAAAGGTGAAGAATGTGCTAACTAATTATATATTTATTGCTTTAGTAATATTAAATCATTTACATATTCTTGAAAAAATTCATTCAGTATAGAGTACCGTACAGTATGCAGTACAGTACTGTACTGACAATTTTTTTTTTATTCAGATATGAAAAAAGCATCCTTTTAAAATACACAGCAATACATTTATATATTACTGCAGGAGGATCTAACCAATCAGTCACAGATTATTACTGAAATTCAATGAGGGTGCACAGCTTAATTCCAAGTGAAATATCCACGCAATTGAGAACATAGAGTCCTCACAATTTATACAGCAGTATACAATATTGATTAGTGTTCAACAAAAGAGACAATCTTAACTTGTGATATTGCTTGCTATATTAAGGTAACTTATTGTTGGGATAATCTGAGCATTTTATAGCTATAATAAAGATTTACATGTACTGGATAAGGTTTGGAAAATTCCATTAATTTTATCAATAATTTAACTTATTAATGACTGTCTGGATAAGGTTGATAAAAAAAATAGGCAAGTACTCCCAAAATAGCAGTACACTGCACTGAACATATATGTTCTGCAACTGAGAGAAACCTGTTGTAACCACAGGGATTAAAGAATAATAAAGCATACTTCCAACCTTCCATACTTCCATGCTTACACAAAACTGTTCCCAGATACTTGAACTCCCTCACCTCCTCCATCCTCTCACCCCCCAAAGTTATCTCACATTCCGTCCTAGTTGGCACAGCCACTCTATAGGGTATAGCAAAGTCAATTACTTCTGTTTAGGCCCTCTCAACTACCATCGCCTTACTCTTACCAACATTCACCTTCAGTTTTCTTCACTTACACACGGACTGAAAATCATCCACCACCCTCTGTAACTCCCTTTCACTCTCAGCCAGCAACAGGGAGAGAGCAGTGAGGGGCAGGCAGGTCATAGGATCACTGGGGAGGATAATGAAGGGTGTGAGTATGGAAGTGAAAAAGGGAATGAGAAATAGTATAATCCTGCCAACGCTGACATATGTGTCGGAGACATAGACATGGAGTAGGGCTCACCAGTCTAGAATAGGTGCTGTGGAAATGAGTTATCTGAGAGGAGCATGTGGACTTACTAGGTGGGATGGAGAAAGTAATGAGAGTGTGTATGAGAGATGTGGTATGAGTGAGAAGGCAATTGGTATTGAGTGAGGATTGGTTGAGAGGGTGAAGCATAATACATTGAGGTGGTTTGGACATGTGGAGAGAATGCAAGGTGTGGAGTTTGTAAAGATGGTATATGATAGTGAAGTTGTGGGACCTGGTGCGAGAGGCAGACCACCAGTTAGATGGCAGAATAGAGTGGAAGAGTATGTGAGAGAGAGAAGTGTGAGGAGGGGGAGGGGGGATGGAGCAAGTGAGGAGGGAGTGCTGGAACAGGGATAACTGGAGACTCTTCTGCCGTGGTCAACCCCTTGGCGGGAGTTCCTGGAGGGAACGAGGCGTCTGAGCTATAGATAGATAGATAGACTTCCAACCTTTCATAGCAATTATTTCCTCTGGGTACTGCCAAACATTATGTTATTTTACCCTGTACCATTTACAAAAATAGCCATATAATCATATTTTCCTTCAGAGCCTGTGTCCCAATATATATATATATTACTGTACAATACATTCATTTTTATATAATACAACAAATTTATGCCTATAATCTGGTCTATCAATGCATTTTCTCTTGTCTCTATAAGAGTAGAGTTCCTGCACAATAAAAAAATTTCAGATAAAAGTAATGAGTTATCTACTGTAGTGTCACATCCTGTACCCTTGGTGGCAGTGCAGCAGTGATCACAATTATGGTACCAACAAGAATCATTACAGCATTATGCTATTTAAAAATCTGTTAAACACACAACTTTCTCTGTAACAGCAACAACTGGAGCACCATTTCAAATACAATTATAATGGGGAAAATATGACACTGTGTAAACTGACACCAGTACAGTACACTCCAACACTGTCAGGTTTAAAGAGGCAAGTTACTGTATTAAGAAAAAAAAAAAAAAAAAAAAAAAAAAAAAAAATTACTTATCCCATCCTTCTGAATCTGCAACTGTCAAGGAAATCTGAAACAAAAAGTGAAAGAAATTATACATATCAATTATCCTAATTTACATAATGTTTTACCCTTTAAACTCTTACATAAACCAAGTACTGCAGCTGACTGTTTAAAGAGAGATAGAGAAAGAACAACTTGCCTATAGCCTACTGGGCCTGGCCTCTCGTAAGGCAGGAAACATATAATAAGAGCAATAAAATTTACATAAATAAACTAAATTAAAAGAGGAAAATATATACTGTAGTAAGAACAGCACAGCATCATAGTGACATCTGGAGATCCAAAACTTAGGGTACTGGGTTTGTATTCTGATGTGGCAACTAGTGAAGAATGAATATACAGCTTAGTGGCCTTGATTTGTCTATAATTCTCCTGTTGATAATTATAAATTTCTCCCATGCCTTTTATAATTTCCTTAGTGCATACTCATGTACAGATGGTGCAGCTAGTTCATATAAATAACAGTACTGAAGAAACATTATATAATAACAGCCTGCAGATTTATGTACTTCCTAACAAGTATTTATGTCGAGTTTTCCAAGTGGGATCAATAATGATCTCATATTGGTCAACACATATATAATATACAATTTTATAAGTTCCATAATTTTATATACTGTACATAAGTCCTATATCTTTGGTTGAATTATATATTTGTTTATCTACTTACTATGCTACCAATACAAGCATACTGTACTCGCTACTAATAGCAGCAATAGTCCTGTTGTATCTCATGTTACCCTATCCTGGGACCTTGAAAATTGACACTGTTAATCTGAATCAACATAGAGTGATTCTCCAAATAGGAAACCTATTTATCAAATGCCACAGAGGTACATGAGCAATGATTGGACTTATGCTGTTGCTAGAATAATACAGTACCTTGCGTTATTAACTTTTTCTGCTGAGGAAATAACATACATCTCACCGCCCTTTACACAGAGTAATACAAATGTTGTCTATTGTACATTAGTCTTGCTTAGAGAGTGTACGGGAAGACATGTGTCAGAGCTCTAGCTTTGCTTATCAAGAACAGTAATCTTGATGGTATTATCAAATGCACAAAAAATATCCTGCACTCCACCGACTAAAGTACTATCATCACTTACGGACTTAAACAGCCAACAGCACAAATTCATATCAAGTTTATATGCATAATACCAGTGTAGTGATATTTCTAAAACCAATTAATGAAAACATACAATAGAGAGTTTATTGGTATTTCCTCATGGTATATGACCATGGGTCATGACAGAATATAAACAAATCACATTCTCTGCATATTGCATAATTATACATTTTGAAGGAATTTCATGCTGCCAACTGTTTCTCACCTAGTGGTATTGCTCTCTACTTCAGCAATTTGAAAACTGGTATGGTACGGACAAGACTTTGTTGACAAATTAAAAGCAACTTGTTCCAACAAACTGTACCAGAAAAACAAAATATTCCAAGGTAATCCGTTTCTTAGCACATTTAGAATGAAGAAGTAGCCGGGATTATGAATTACAAATCCAAGTAGCTTACAATTTGCCAACAATATCCTACCCCCTAAAGCAGCCTATTGTATTAAGTTTATTCTGTACAGGACATGCTAGCATATGAAGATATAGCACAAATATATGTGTTAATAATGCCTTAAAACTATCATCATTAAAAAGCAAAGCTTCAAACTGAAATACCGGTAATAAAATTTCATTTCTTGGAATGTTCCTTTCACAGTTTTTACAGAATCTTAGTTAATCCCAGAATCCACATTTCAGATAAAATTTCAATGTTTTTCAATTTCAGTTAAATACCATGCACATTTAACCTAGAATCTGGGGCAAATGCTTTTAAAATAATATAGTGGAGGTATGAATTAAAAAAAGCTAAATATATCTTACATAACATGTGTTGGAAATGTCCTCTGCACACCCTTAATTAGAGGAATAATTAACATCAGTATTGGTAAAATGGTATACCGCATAAATTTACACAGGTTATTTTAGCACAGACAATTTACTTCATGTCCATAAATAAAATAAAATATTTAAAAGTATTAATATATAATTATATTCAACATTAATTTCACAAATAATGATCTTGACATCTATATTTTAACATCCAAGGGTTTTATTTTATTGATACATAATATTAGAACATGAATAAAGAATGTTATGACTTCAGACCTTCACTCATGCAAAAACATATATTAGCTTCAAGAACAAATTTATAACATTCAAGATAACATTGGACTTCCTTTAAGATTTAGAGGCAAAATTAGAGAAATCAGTCTTTAACTTAATTGTTGGCTGATGGTGGACAAGGTTGGGGATTGATGAGTCCACCTTGCTCTTGGCTTTTTGCTGCCCTTTCAGTGCACTCTCCAACTTCACTCGCAGATCGGCTTTGTTACTCAGCACACTCCGGAACTCCTGAAAATACATCCACATTAAACATACAGTAACTACATGCTCAGAACACTAAAAATATCCCGACAGTGCATCTTTACTAAAGTCCATTCTACTATTATGCTCCCATTCTTTAAGGGTCATGTACCACAATAATGGTGAATCATATTCTTGAAATCCCTATTCTTTACCTCAGTTCAGCCCAAACTAACCTCACCCTCCAAAGTTCCATTTTCTTTAATTGCATGAAAAACTCAACCATGAAATATATGCATAGTTTATCACTAAAGACACAACCATACAGACCTGAGGGTACTGGGGACCAATCTTCTGTAGTCTGGCCAGGGCATATTGGTGTAGCTGGCGGGTGTGCTGGGAGACACTGCTCAGTCGGTTGGTATCCTGTAGCCATCCCACCAATACACCAACCACCACAGTCACCAACTCTACCCCTGTCAACATCAGAGCAAATCAATAACTGCATTGACTTTCCAGGCTACCGACAGCTAAGCATGACAACTTCATAAAAATTGTAACTGCTTTTATCTGAAATGAGGTCATAAATCACACAATATTAACCAGGAAAGCTTCTAATATCACATGAGAAATCAGTGACTGGGAAAATCCTGTGAGGAAACAAGGTGTCAGTCCACATGTATTTGTATGAATAAAATTTGCCTAAGTGTGAAAGGTAACATTATAGCATGACATTATAATGGGACACAGACTGTGGTGTGGCAGTGTGCGAGGCAAGAGGAGTTCCATGGCAGAGATGCTCTCTGTAAGGAGTGTGTACTGTTCCGCAGAATCAACATTGGAGGGAGTCTGGTGCAGCAGCTGTAGGATACGAGGAGCCAGGGCTTGGATGTACGCTGTTGATATCTCACTGTCACTGTGGCTGAATATGGACTCCAAAGTTTGAATACACTGGATGCGTACCTGAAAGCAAAATATTAGCTGATCTATATGTCCTTCACTGTTATGATAATATCTTGAGTAGTTCCAGTGAACACTAACACAAATAGGTATTGATTTCTATTCTAATAACAAATTTTCTTCATATATTGATGCTACAAGGTGGCCAGACCTTGCACTTCCTTATGAACATAATACCCTAGTCATGATAACTTTCTCTTCTACATTGGACATGCTTGGTATGGACTACTAACATTGAGATTGTGGTGTTGAGTGGCCAATTTAAAGAGGTTTATGGAGGGGTAGTGGAGGTTGTGTGGTCGAGTGACGGTGGGAGGTGCATGCAGAACCAGCTGGGCCACTCCCCGTAACACAACCACTTCATCTCTTACACCATCATCATCACCTGTAAGCAAAATACATGTCATTCATACTTACATGGTTAGATCTTTGAGTAACAGATGCTTCTCACTGAATAAGGTTTGTCAGGAGTTAAAAGATGGAACTCCTCTATTAACAGTATTCATTAGAGGAAAGCTTTATTGAGTGAGGATGGAGTGTAGGAACAGGTAAAACTGGAGACTCTTCAGCTGTGGCCACCCCCTTGAAGGGATGTGTCAGAGCTAAAGAGCATTAAATTTCCTAAAGAATTATGAAAACCTGCCTGTATGACACTCTTCATACCACATAACTTACATGTTTTACTGAGGTCTATGATGTTAGCAAGTGCTGACTGGAGGAGATTGCACCACTGATTAGTAGAGCGTGGGTCGGTAGCATAGGGGTGCTGTGCTAAGGTGGCCAGGGAGTCAAGGACCACTGTCATAAGGGCCTGGCTTCCATCCTCACCCTCACTCTCATAAGGCCTCCCACACTCCTTTAGAACACCCGTCAGTAGGTACAGCACAGTGGGCAGGATGGCAACCCCTCCTGGTTTGGTATACAAAAACTTCACTTAGTTCAGTACTGGTGGTGTATTAACAGGGCTGAGACTTTAAGTGAAAGTGGTAAAGATGTTTCCCCATAAATACCTACTTTAACTTCTTATTGCACTGCTACGACTATAAAAGCACGTACTTGGGTGCTCTATAAATAAAATAAAAACAAACTACTAAATATGCAAAGTATAAAAACAAAAAATTAACTTACAGGAATAATATTGGTATGGTGAAGATACCACATTCTCAAAGAGAAGAATAATAAAGTTGTTTAATTATATTTCAATTTTTCTTTACCAACAAGCAACATTTCTTATAATTTATGACCAAGGTACTGTATGAAGGTACAGCCACAATCAAATATCCACCAACACTTTCCTTCCATCGTAGTAAATATCTTGGTAATAAAGAACAATTCGTGTGTGATTTTGCAGCACCTCATAATAATAATTGAGGGGGTTGAGTTGACGTAAGGTGTTGTATGATTATATTTTGATATGATACTGATATATTTCCACCATGGAAGGAAAGTGTCGGTGGATATTTGATTGTGGCTGCACACTGGCTAGCAAGAAAGTAAGTAGCTACATACCTGCTGGAGAGCACAAGTTGGGCAATGCAGTGAGAAGTGTGACTGTAGAAGATAGAAGATTGTCCAGCTGTTGAGGGGTGGCATGCCGGCGAGGAGGTGAGAGAAGGGAAGGAGCTGATGCCACAACTTGGGGTGCAAGTCTTGGTTTGTGTCTCACCAATACACACAAGCACACCTGTACAAGTATTAACCCCAAATATAGTCAGATGATTTTTTGCATTTTTCTGACAATCATCAGATGATTCTTCCTATTTGAAGGAGTAACTTAAACTCTCACACAATGATGTATATCTTTCATACTATACTTGAACTAATGACAAACAATTTACCATCGAAGAAGAACAATAATTTCAGAGTTGTTCCCTGCATGATGTTCTTCAAATTCAGTTAGTATCTCATACATATAAATTGCCTGTGTAAATTTTTTATAAAACATGATGATAAGCCTCATATCTGATGCTTATACAACACAATGTTGATATGTGTTACAACAACTATTTACCTGTAGAGAAGTGAATACAAGAGACTGAGCTGTATTGATTTCTCCAGATTCTTTTCCTTCACCAAGCAAGTCAGCCTCACTCCCCTCACACTCCTGGTTGGCAGGCACTTCTTCTGTAAGGTAAAGTGTATCATTAAAATAACATATACTATAACAATTTGAAGTATCCAGTAAATGTAGAAAAAAAACATGCCCAGTCACTCAAGCCTACTCCTGTGAGGGATGCAATTTATCCCAAAGCACAAATTAGCAGGCAAAAAATAAAAAATAATAATAACAGTGGCACTACCTTTATGTTTCTTCTTCTTCCTCTTTTCTTGGTCTAAGGCTTGCTGTGCTGCCTTGCTAACCAAAGTAACAACTGTCACTGCTGACTGGTGCACATCTGTGTAGTCTGAACTGAGCACCTGTCTGTTTGGGTCAAACATCTCTAATTTAAAAATGAAGCATGTTATTTTGCACATACTGTATATATAAAGGAACAGGAACCAGAGTATTGATGAGAAATGTATCAATCATAATGAACTACATGGACTACATCTTAAATAAATTGCTTCTTGATGATATAAGGCTGATGAATAATTTCTTGTACAGTACTTACAATCATACATACCTGTGCATTACTGTGGCTATTTCAGTTGCTAAGCTAGAGTTTGGCCCAACTATTCTGACAGGCCAAGGGGTAGCCAACAATGTTTCTAAGGAATGGAGACACACCACGCTGCGGTCTGGGTCATCACTGTGCACAGGGCTGCACAGCCATTCTAAGCATATCCCTAAAGAATTAAAGAATCAATCAGTAACATTGAATTTTTTTTTATACGTTCCGACACTGGACATAGGCTTAATCAAGCCCGTTACCGTGACCCAGGTCAACTGCTACTCACACACACATACACTCGTCACGAATTCCGAACTGGTACCCAGCCACAGAGGCATGGAAATGAGGTAATTCCCAAATACTGCAGCTGTTATGGTACCAGCTAGGGTGTTTTACAACGTTTGGTGGCCTTATAGTTAGTGCCTAAAATTCAAATCGGAAGAGTAAATATTCTTAGGCCCTCACCCGAGAGGACTCGATCTCCCGACCGATAGATTATGAGTCCAGAACACTAACCACTCAGCCACCTCCCATTTATAGGATAACACAAGCGATTTAAATGCTCACTGAATGTCCATGTTGTTGTAGTAACCTTAGTTATCAGTTATCAATTGAATATAGCTATGTGACCATAGTAGTCTAGCACTAGAATAAGATTAGCATTAGTGTGAATTTGACAGCCCCCCAAACCTGGAAATTTCTATTCAATCCTCCCAGACAATGGCATATATGCAGGTAAAACACATGCCCTGGGTGCCACTTACAGGCTGGCTAAGGCAGAACTTCTTCACTTCATTTGGCCAGGTTATAAGTAAGGTACATTGGTAAATCCTCAAAATGAACACTATGAAGAACTACCACCCACCTAATAGAAGATAGAAACGATCAGTATTCAAATCTTCTGGAGTCTTAGCAGCTGGAGAAGGTGCAGAGGATGACACTACAACCTGCTTTGGACTGGCATCTCCTTCATTGTTATCCTCGACAACCTGATCAAAGCCACCCGAGCTGAGCCAGAGGGCAGCAGCGTAGAGGAGAGGCGGCCAGGCACTGCGGTAGTAGGGTCGCACAGTCTCTACGCTTTCAGTGGAGTAGAAAGCTCCTCCATCATGAGGCAGCTGACTAGAAAACTCTGAAATAAGGTAGTGTTTCTCTTAGCTACAACACTCATATGTACTGTGTAAGAAAATAAGCAACTTAAGCCTTGTTTACTGATATATTACCATCCTTTCATCTTTCTTCCCAAACACACCTCAATACAATGTTTCTTGAATAATGTACTTAATTTAACATACCAGGTGGCAAGGAGAGCAAAGCATTATCTTTGAGGGCAGCCAGCCAAGACTTGGATAAAGCTACCAGCTCTGGTTGAACTAAGCTTAATAAACTCTCCTCGGAAGGTTGTAAAGAAGCTTCGGATTCTGGTCTGTCATCTTCAACAGTATCCTCTTCAGTCCTTTCACCTCCACTGATGCCTTTTAGTGCAACAGCATACACCTAAGAATTAAAGAACACATTACTGTCTGTACGAAAATGTGGCACAGCCATAGAAAAACATTTTCAGATATATATTCCAGCCCATGATGGCATCTCATAATCTTAATCTATTACACAAGTGTTGAAATGAATAGTTTGTTTATGCTGGAAGCACTGAAAATTAACGAATACCGATGGCCAGTATGTAAGCAAATTGAAGAAGTAGTGGCAACTTATCATCAATACAGGCTCCTCTATTGGTATTTCTTACCTCTGCCCAAGCTTTCAATATGGCCAATTTCTCCAGTGTGGCAGCACTCTCATTGTACAGCCCTTTGGTGTTGCCCTTGTTGAGCTTGGCCAATGATGATACTAACAGCTGGTGCACACGACGCAGATCATTCAAGTCCCTCGCAACACCTGACACATTATAGGTATATACCATTAACTATAATCAGTTTTCCTTTCATTAATGGTACAGATCCACAGTTGATATTGTAAAGGCTAACTGTGATTGATGGAAGCTTACCACCCAAATGACTAGAAGTTAAACACCAATCAACCAGATGCAATATACTGTACTGATATTGGCTGTGGATAATTACCATCAGCTGCAGAAAAAAATTCTTAATTTTATAAATGCAAAACAATCAAATATCAAATTTTTAGTACCAAATATCTAAGCTGGTCTGGACAATCAGGCATTAATAGCCTAATTTCCATATAAGTATCACACTAAATTGCTCAAGGAGTGATCCAACTTCCCAGTATCCAAACAAACTTGCCAATACAAAGGCCGTTAGCTGACTGTATACCTGAGAACTGGCACCAGCATTCTCACCTGAACAGATCCAAGCACTGCAGACTTCACATGCTCGAGCTGTGACATGGGAGGCTGTGTCAGGGGCGAAGGCTGGTCGGAGTGCAGCGCCAACCTACACAATAAATAACAAATGCGTTACTGTTACTAGGGATGAAGATTTCTTACAGTCATTCCTATTCTGTATTCTTCACTGTGCCTATCATAATCGGTGAGAAATAGCAATGATATAGAAATTAACTCTGTTGTATTACTTACCTGTGCTTGGTACTGCTCCAGGATAACGTGTCCTGGAAACTCTGGCTCCGGGACATGGGCAAACTTGTCAATGATGATATGCAGGATGTGGAGACCCTCAAGGCGAAGCTGATCACTGTCACTGGTGGCCGCCATGAAGCCCATCCTCACCAGCTCACTCAAATGCAACACCAGGTAGTCTCCTGTAACACAATGCCCATATGCATAGTTTCTCCAAGAATTTATAGGAGGGGTTTCAAAATGTTTTGGTCACTTAAAATGTTAAACACACAAATATTTAGTACAGTACCGTATTCTGAAAAAAAAAAATCTAAATATTCTACTATAACTTTCCAGTATTCCTGTACCGTTTGGTAGTATAGTACTGTAATCTATATAAAACTCTGTAATTAGCTGATAAAAGCAACACCTGAACTATACCCTTCAATTTTGTTGTCTGCAATTCCCTAGCAAGTGCTAGATCAAAATGAGCAGTGTTGTTTTGGCACTCGTGTGTGATCTTGGCAATGCACTGAGCAGCAAAGACGCGGGTGGTCCAGCGAGGTGGAATGCTTGGGTGGGGGTCTGGTTCTCCCCCAGCATGTATCACAGCCATGTCATCATCTGCACCCTCCTCTGTTGCTTCACCTCCAGCATTCTCATTACCACCACTCTCTGAAACAACATAAAATAAGGAGCCTTTCTAACACTTTCTGAATCACTTATCAAATAAGTTCCTTCACCACTCTTTGAAACATTTGCATCTAATTGTAACTTGATTTTCTTATTCATACCAAAGTTAGTTTATATTTCTGAGTATTGAAGACTAGGGAAATTTCTTATGCATAAGCAACTTTACCTTATCTAAAGAAAAAAAATTATCCCTAAACTAAAAATGATATACTCTTTTCAATTTTGTTGATGCAGAAGATATCCAGGACTAAGAAGTATTGAGAAGCACATTTTAGATCCTCTAATGGTTTGCTATATGCTACTGATGGTAATACACAGAAAAATCTGCAAATAATGAAAAATCCTGGCCACCCACAAGACAATATTTGCATTCTACCTGTAGTGCTGGTTAAAACTTCCTGGCAGAGTGTGAGCCACATGTTGAGGTGTGATGTAGCCAGTGCCTGCAACATGGAGGTTAGGGTGTGGTGTACATGTCTCACCAACACACAGTCAGTCTCTGTGTCCAGCAGCCCAAACAATAACCCAGGAAGTCCCGTCTCTGACATACTTAACCCTGAAAGAAAATTAATCATTCTATATCAGTCATACCAACACTGAGTATTATTACCAATATCAATTTATATATGCATGACCTACCAACACCTTAGGCACCACAAATACATGTAGCTTCCTATGCATATGAAATAACACTCACATGTACACACAGAAATGCAGACACAGCCACTCACATCATCCAACCCTACCTCAACACACTTAATGCTTGGTTCACCACAGACTTAAAATAGCACCCACCAAGTCCACTGTCACCCTTCTCACCAACTAGAATGCTGAACACCACTACACATCACACCCCACCATAAACAACACACCTATACCACACACACACACCTAAAACACTTGGCATAAAATACAACACAACTATGTCATTCAAACAACATATCTCAACTATAAAAAACAAATGCATGCAAAGACTTAATGACCTCAGACCACTTGCCAGCACAACATTTGGACACAACAAAAAAACCACAACCACAGTGTACAAACAATATATCTGATCAGTGATAGATTATGCTAGCCCTGCCGGAGCCTCAAACCTCACTGAGACTCATCTCAACACTATTCAGACCATACAGAACAGAGCCCTAAAGTTAATCACAGGCTCCACAGCTACCACACCTACAGACCACCTACACCATGAAACCAAAGTCCTCAAGATCAAGAACTACCTTGATATGCGAGGCACACAAACACTTACTGCAGCCTCCACAAACCCACACCACCCATTATACTACATGGCAGATCACCCACACATGCCAAGGAACATCAAAACAACACTCAGTACACGATACCATACACAAATACTTTCACCTTGCCCACCCCAAACCAGTCTCCAGAAACATATCAATACTCAAATCACTCACCAATCCATCCAAACACTCAAGAACAACACTCAGCTGCTTGCATGATCTCCTGACATCCACCCATCTGAATCCTCCCTTCCCCATGAGGACAGAGTCCACCTGGCCAGGCTGCGATGTGGCCACCACCCAGCCCTTCTGACATATCAGAAAAAACCGGATGGAGCCACTGTGGATGCCTGTCCAGGACGCAACATAGCACCCCATTCTATTAAACACACTATGGAAGACTGCAATGCACACAACCACACTCGCCAACAACACAACATGCACTCTCTGAGGACACTGAGGGAAAGTCCAGTTCAGGCCATGGCCTTCTTCAGGGGCTTGGGGCTGCTCAGCCAGACAGCTTGAGGAATTTCAACAACAACCACCATTACCAATATGACTGAACATAAACCATAAACCCACAAATGATGTTGATTCAGTCCTGCCACATTCCTCAGGCTATCCTCTCCAAAACATGATTAAGTGCCCTTTACCTTGTTCATGTTCTTCACCGGGCTGGGCAAGAGCAAGGGCGTGCTGACACACCTGCCAGGCTTCTCTCTGTGACAGTTGTCTGAGGCAAGATACAGCAGCACGGCGCAGCAACAAGTGGTCACAGCTCAACTTCCTCTGTTGTACACAATGACAAAATTAATATTAAGCATATGATACTCATCATGTGCTTCCTCTATCTATATCTATCTATAGCTCTGACGCCTCGTTCCCTCTGGGAACTCCCCCCAAGGGGGTGGCCATGGCAGAAGTGCCTCCAGTTCTCCCTGTGCTTCCTCACCCTGCGAAAACTCCCATAATAGTAGAAATGTTTGCATACTTTGCTTATAGTAGTGTTATTCAAAAGGAGTGAAGTACCAAAGAGTTATTAATATTTCATTTGACCTACAGAAAATTCATATAGAAGGTAAAATTATCTATAAGTACAGCATATACTTACCACAAGCATGGGAACAAGTGTGGAAAGATTGACATGTCTGGGTGCAAACATGTGCATCTGCTGGAGACATGCTATAGCCTCAGCTTGAACCAGTGGGTCAGGATGTTCCTGCACCAACCCACACCCACACAGCAGTGACCATCTCACCATCACCACACTGCTGTTGCTTCCTAACCCACAAAAAGTACTACAGTTACATTCTGATAATTTTCAATGGCATGAGTATCGATGTCCCAAGTAAGTCCCATGCAATACCAATTCAGAGAAAAAAGTAATGCATGGTATATGACACATTGATAGGAATTATTATAATTACAATTAATTTTGCACCCAAAGTATCCATAAGACAAACAAAAGTCATTCACTCGAGTAAACAAGCTCTCATGGCACAATGGAGTACATTAGAAAAGGGGAAAAACCAGTGATGTCTCTGGGTGAACAGAAATAAAAGAATCTATAACAAGAATGCTTAATTTCACAAATAAAGCACATAAAAAGAGTACATGAAAAAACTTATAAAACACACAACACTGTGGGAAAGCCCGGTTCAAGCCATGACCTTCCTCAGGAGCTCGGGGCTGCTCGGCCAGACAGCTTGAGGAACTTCAACAACAACAACAACAACACTATATAAATTTCTATTTAATATAAATTAAAATGTTATTGAGTTTTATTACACTTCCTTTTGAAAGCATTCAAGTCAGGATTAGGATCAACCACCTCAATCTTAAGATTCTTCCAGAGTAAAGATGTTTTGGGAATGAATGATTTCTGAAACTGCGAGGTGTTGCATCACTTCTGTTACCACAATGATAATGCATTCTCTCAACCCGCCTAATATTTCTAACTGGTATGGTACATAATTTTCCGGTATGATATAAGAAAACGGGTGACGCTCATTAAAATACATTTTATAAAACATCGATAAAGATGAAATTTTACGTTGATGTTCTAGATCATAATTTCTGTTATTAGGAAATAGAAAACTACCGGTACCACTCCTTACAACTTTATCTAATAGCTATAAATTAGTATCTGCTGCACTAGTCCAGACTATTAGGTACTACACATCACTTTCAAGATTTCAAGACAAATATAATCTGATAGGTGTCCTCTAGTAGCAATCTGGATAGGTGATCAACACAATAACATCATAAGGAGTCCTTCAACAATAATATCACAGTAGCACTACAACAAAACTTATGCATTTCTCAGCAACCTTGTGAATTTATATTAATTTTGTACCTATGACTGTACACTAATTTCCGAAAAGTATTTTTGACTACCAATGAGTGACAAACCTTGCAGTTCTGGTCCAACAGTGGTGATGAGAGACTGGAGACACTTGGCTATACACTGGTGGACGTGTGGTGTGTGGAGTGGCACTGTCAGCAGCAGTTCTAGTAACAGGCTCACTGAAGGCTCCACATATGAACGCAACATTGGGCCACCAGAATCACCAATTAAGGACAGAGCATGAAGAGCCCAAACCTGAAAAACAAAATAATTATGGATACTGATATATCTTTAAGATAATGAGTGTAGTACAGTTTAAAACAGTCCTGTGCCAAACATATGCTATAAACAGAAATTGCATAGGGCCTACCTAGTACTGATATCTTACTATTTTTGTTCCAGCATCCCCCCAATTATCCTTAAAAAAAAATTCATATAGCACTGCACACAGAAATAAATATAAATTATATACACAATACAGTAATACATAAATAATTCTATCAGAGAATATAATGAGACCTGGACAAGAGGAGAGGAAGTGTCCTTGGCAAGAGCAAGGAGGATGCTGATGGATGTACTGAGGTGGTGGCCAGAACCCATACCACCAACATAACGGTGGAGGCAGCCGAGGGTGAGAGAGTGACCAGTACGACTCACTGCATCACGTGCACTTTTCAGTTTATCAAAGCTATTCTGAGCCATTTCTGCAACAAAGCGAGGGTCTCCAACAACCTGAGCCATTCGCCCAATGGCTTCACCTGATGCACATCGCAGTGTAGAGTTGGGATGGGTCAGTCCTCCCTAAAAAATAATAAATACTGTGTCTATATAATTCAATGAAGATTTTTATAGGTATAAATATCATGGCAATATGGAACCAGAAACAGTAACTCTATAAATATCCTTTTCTACACTTACCAAAAGTAGTGTAGTTGCAGCTTTTTTTACATCATCCTGACCAAATGATGTCTTATTATCACTGAGAACTTTAAGAGCACTGAGGACTGCTGTGAAGATGTTCATCTGAACTGCCTCTTGGCGCTGGCTCTTTGATGCTCGGATCATGTCCCCAAATAAATTCAACATCTGGAGAAATATAAAATAAAAAAAAAAATAATATTTTTGAGTGGTTACAAAGATTTGATGAAAGGCATTGCCAGCAATAAAGAAATAAGGAATCTATGTTATTTCATTATACATATGTAAAGAACATATAAATATAATAATTAGTGACAAAGATTTAGCTTCTTCATAAAAGGCAATAAATATTTTATACCATATGTGCATAGGAAATATATGTATAAATTTGCATTTCTTTACCTTTAATCTGTGCTTGTTTGCTACCAATGGGAACATCTGACCAAAGAGAACAACGGAAGCATCAATGACAGTTACACCCAGAGGCAGAGGACCTGGGATGGTCTCTCCTTCAGGCAGGGGTCGGTACAAGAAGGTTGGGTCATGCTCCAGGGCACCCGAGCCACTTGCACTGTTGGCCTGAAGCTGAAAGGATGAAAATGGCATTCACTTATATGACAAAGTACATTTTATAGATTTCTGTGTGAAAGTTTAATATGCCTTTTCTTTCTTTGTGAGCCACCTATGAATATGAGCAAACTGGTATACTGCACTGTGAGGTGACTTCCACCCTAGCTACATTTTATTGGAGAGTTCATGAAAGAGACCACAAAGTTAATGAGCCTGATTCACTAAGATACTGTAAGACTTGTAATACTGTAGTGAGCAGCATTCTGAAAATTCTTAAGTTTTTATAACAATAAACACTACCTGATCTTCTATTGCTTTATGGTGAGTGTGTTGGAGCCAGGTGCCCAAAATGACAGAATCGTCAGCATGACACATAGTACGTAGGAGCGAAGTGGTAGTGTTGGCACCACTCTCGGCCAGAGTGAACTCGCTCACCAACAACTTTAGAATGCTTGTGTAGTGGCCTGAAAAACAAGTAAACTGGTAAGGAGCTATGAAACACTATCAATCATAGTGGAATTAATGTTTCTCCTCTAATCCGCTGGTACAACTCCCCCTTCATTCTCACAATGACCAGTTTCATTTCCTACTCTCAATAACAAATATACACTCCATTCATTAGCTTCCCTCTGTTTTATGACAGTAAAGAAAAAAAAAACTTACTTTCAAATGACTGTGGAGGGAGGAGGGAGAGAACCTGGTAGAGGCGGAGTCTGACCATGGCTGTGGCTGCTTTAAGATGCTGCCCGTACTGCTTCACGATGTGGGTAATGCTGCAAGTAGACAGAGTGTAAACCAACAAGTCACAAATATAGTTCTCATAAAGCAGTGGTATTTCACATAAAAATATAGGCAATATTTCAGTTTATGATCTAAAGATGTGTAAACAATAAATTACATTATCATCTCTGAAACATAAACTTTATGTTCATGATCAACTTGTGGTCTGTGTTTGGGTTTTAGAATGGGGCTTCAAGTTTAAGTCAAGAGAAGGAATATAAAGAAACTACTGACACATGGTTTCTTGTCAATCCTAAATGTTGATATATTACATAGAGTGTACCTGGAGAGCATCAAAAGGGCAGCTTCAATAGGCAGGAGGAGTCTGCGAACAGTGTCTTCAGCAGCTAGCTCAGAACAATGTAGTAAAAAGCTGTGCATGGAAGCAAGGGCTCCTGCTCTCCCCTCCAAAGTCACCTGAAAAAAAAGGATAGTCTATTATTACTATACCTGAATATATTAGGATGTAGGCTCATATGCATTTATTATGTACCGACATGTCTTACTCGCTAATTAAGAACATTCATCATAGCAGGAACATTTTTCCTGTCTATCAGGTTTATATAATTACAATATCCCAATTCCATTAGTCACAAGATACATATGCTTGTTACCAAAGTTTAATCCAAATCACTGCATCACACAGCTCTGACAATAAATATTTTTCCAATACAGGAACATTTTATACAGCTTCCATTATGATGATTAGAATTTACCTGCCATGTGAAAGCATCGCCTCTTGCCTTCTCGCTTTCTATTTCTTTACTAGATCTTGGGAAGGAGTTTTTCCACAATAACAACATTCGTGGAAGAAGACCTCTCACCACACCAACACCTGTAATATAGCACACAATTGTAAAATTAAATCACTCAATTACTTTTTGATGCTTCATTCTCTTCTACAGAAACCCCACCAAGGGATAAATAGGACAGAAAAATAATAACTCCTCTGCCAAGAATAAAAATCCAAATCCATTAGGCTATCAGTTGGACAGAAAGTGTTGAGTGTCCTACCAAGAGTCATGATAGAGCCTATGATCAGCCATCCCGCTTGAGTTCTGTGAAGTGAGAGCCGGGAATTCTGACTGGCTGATCGAAGTAACTCCTCTGCAATGTTGAATAGCACTTTTCCTCGCATGTGAGGAATACCCAGTGGAGTTTTGTGTACACATCCAATCAATGCAGACAGAACAGAACTGTAAAACAAACAGTAGTTGAGATTATGTTTACAACAGTCAAACCTTGGAATCTTTAATATACTATGAATCAGAAAGAAAGGATAGCTCACACTCTTATTCACACACCTTTGCACTCATCATTTTCACAGAATACACAACAGATAACAACAGAGTCCACTTTATGTAGATTCAAGTTTCCACTTTTCTGTACCTGTAACCAGCAATAGCTTCCGGTGAAGACTTGAGAGCATCAAGGCGGTCACAGCAGCGAGTGATGAGTGGGTGCAGCTGTGACGGCAGAGCAAGGCAGATGCAGCGCAAGCACCAAGCACCACTAACCCGAGCTGCACTGTTGGGATGCAGCAACACTGCTACCACAGCATCCACTAGGTCTGTAAATATGGCATACATGATAACATGAGTTTACATTTTCTTCAATAGTTTCCCCTAAACGAGATCAAGTATTTGTATGGTAGCAATTTTTTCAAGTTACAGGAAATTGACACTACTGATATCAACAATAAGCAACAACAATAAGCATGACTGAGTGTTTCTTAACTCCTGGTTGGTAAATTCAGACCTTTACAATTCCACCTCTGGATATACCAAACTAGAACAACTTACTGAGATGTGTATCGAGGATGATCGTAGCTGAAGAGGTACTGAGTGACTCAATGAGACAACCCAGTTCCTGCAGAAGACACACCAGTACATGCTGACCTCCCTCACCTCCATCTTTGTTTCCTTCCCCACTTATGTCTGCAAGATATATAATCAGTTAACACTCAAACAATCGCGAGTGAGTTTTATGCAATGCGGTTTCTTTTTAAGGCTTGCATGGAATACTGTTTTTCCTGATTACTGTAAACAATAGTGTAATAAATACATACCCACAGTATTCATATGTTTTATTATCAACTGAGTTATCTCCTTGCAAGCAGCAGCCTGTGCTTTCTCTCCAATCATCCGTCCCAGTGTAGACCTAAGGATGAAGCTGACACACTTGCGGGAGTACACTGCATCTACATGGGAAGTGGTGGCTTTAGGACTAGCAACAACCTCCATTAAATGTGCCAAAAGAGTAGACACATTCCGCTCCAACCAGAGTGCTCCTAGTTCTTGCACAAATACCACATAGGCCTGGAAAAACAATTAATAGTGGAAGAAATATATCATCTTATAAGCAGATGGTAGTCTGCTCTAATGGTAAAAGAAACATGTACGACTTAGTAGCATACATAGTACGATCAACCAATGTATAAAAGGATTATACACATGATACTCTTAATAATTGGAAAGAAGTAATATAGTAGAGTACTACTGTATATGTGATGCAGCTCTCTCTCTCTCAAAAATTATAAAAGTATCACATACTGACCTGAGTGATGCCAACCCTGATCTCTCGTGAGACTGAAGAGGAACCTTTGATCATCTCCCCTGTGCCCTTGAGGAAACTCGTACCACCACGCAAGAACCCCGTCAGCAGCACCGTCAAGGCTTCATCCAGGGACATCAGTCTTACTATCCCACCTTTGCTGCTACCTACATAGTGACATATACAGTATAATTATTGAAGTTTTTTCATCATACATCAATCACTGTCAGCTCCCCAACTACCCTCCTTTAATTATTTTACTTTCAAAGCTTGTTATCCCTCATCACATCTTCTCCAGCTGCATATCCTATTGAATGAACACTATACTGAACATGGTTACAATATAAGGGTCAGAACTTATTGGTCTCACATGAAACTTTCACATATATGCATGTCTACTATACATAACTTATATCATGAAAAAACAATATGACCAGGATAACATATCAACAAGATATAAACCTGCTATTATCAAAGCATACACTGTAATATTTTAAGTATTTTACCTTTAGCATAATCCTTTGGTGGGTTTTGAGTAGTGGCCAGCATAGTCCCCAAAAGCTTGGCAACAGTACAACGGACATCATAATTGCTGTTGTCAAACGCTCGGTAACACAGTTGGGATAGATTTTCAATTTCTGTTGTGTAGAGGAATGGTGCATGCTTCGTCATCTCCATCAGACACTGCGGAAAACAAATTTAAATGCTTTTTACAACACTAGTAAAATAACCTCTCATGGTATATTTTAATCAGTGTAGGTTCCTCTTCACATGTAATATGCACATTCTTTAAAGTATTACATATGGTACTGGTTTGCCTGATTTTAGTTTTTTATTATCTAACTCAGTGGTTCTCTAACTTTTCCAACTAATGGAACCCCTTTGCTTTTGCTGGTACTAGGCGGAACCCCCTACGACCCCCTCACCTAATATAGGTGGGACCCCCCTCGACACACACACACACACATATGTAACTATATGAAAGATTAGTTTAGCTCTTGATTCTTGTATCACAGAGGTAGAGGTATGTGGTTCATGCAGGGATTCTGTTACATCACAAGCTGCATTTTCTGTTCAATACGATCACTACACTCAATATAATCAGTAAATGTATCATCCTGACTAGCGGCAGTGGAGTGATTTCATTTTATCCATTAATGGTCATATTTATATATAAATAAAACTAGACTTCTATCACATATATATATGCTTGCCACGGAACCCTTGAAAGGACTTCACGGAACTCTGGGGTTCCGTGGAACACAGTTGAGAACCACTGATCTAACTTGATATGCAAAAGCATTCAGTCGCTGATGCAGTAAAATGTATAAATGTGTGTGGGGCACATTTCACTGGATATTCTCACTCTCTCATCTTCTTGCTTTTCCCCCCCATTCCTGGACCTAGAGCCCTTCACCCTATCATGAAAAGGAAAATGGGGTCTTGATGTGGGTATTTATTTCCTCCTTTTTTCAACACACAATGTTCTTCAAGAAAAATGTCGTAAGCAATGACGAAGAAGCTATGAAAGACTTACCAGGGCGGCAGCACACCTGACAGGCAGTGCTCGATCAGTCAGTCCCATCTTGGCAGCCTTGTATATATCTTTGTGAACATTTCCTGCTGCCGATCCCATGCCAGCAGTTATCTTTTCCAGTGTAATCATGATATCAATCCTCAGCTGCGATTCAGAATTTCTCAGTACTTTGACCAGGATCTGCACAGTTTCTTCATAGGATCTTCCCATCATCCGTCCGAGCTTTTCATACATTGCCCCTATACAGGTAACAGCAGCCCTGGTGATAAGGAGATGATAACATGAAAAGTACAGTGAAAACAACATTGTATTAAATTCTACTGTAACAACTTACACAGAATGGCTACTAAAATGTTCAATTATATACGGTATTTAACTATCAATTAAACATAATTGAAGTTTGTTACACATAATCATAATAAAGCTTACAATCTTGTAGGGAGGAAGCTCGGAGAGTCGTCTTTATTCTTAAGAACATCATTATACTTGTTAATAGTGTCGAAAAGCAAGAAAGTGTCGCCCACACTGAAGAGAGTTGCTAAGCAGCGCGCTACAAGTTTACGCGTTGGTGGTCCAGGAGATTCGTTCATTTGGCCCACCAGCTGAGCCACTAACTGCTTCTGGCATCCTTTGATATCCGACTGTAATATGCATGTACAGCACCAGGTTATAGACAAAAATAATTATACCAAGATGATAGTGCACTGCATACAGCAAAAAAATATGTCCGTACCATATTCATGATTCAGTTTTTGACACTACAACAATTAATTTTTTTTTTACGTTTATATATACATATTCTGAACTGAGGCACTTTAATCATTCACTTTATTTCATCCATATGGTATCTTTATTAAGTAGCAAATGGAATATATTCAATTGTAAGAAGTCCATCTCACTGAGCATATCACCAAAGCACAAATTTTAACTAACCTTTTGTGCTGCTTCCAGGACCTTGTCAAGAAACCTCAACCACTCAAACACAAATATTGGTCGTTTTGAGGGAGGAAGTTGGCTGAGTGCCTCTTCATTGAGTGTTAGGCTGTGACTTAACTCCATCATGACAGTTCCTTATTCTTAACCATCAATCTGAAATATTTACTCCCATTATTAGTGATCATCCTAAATATTCAAGGTGGTACTATTAAACTTCTTCTTCGAGGATAAGGCATTTCGTCACTAAATTTGCATTCCTAAATGTGATATCCTGGCACTAGCAGAGACACAGCTGAGTAGTTATGATAATGCTAAGATTCGAGAAATGACACCTGTGACGCATATTTCCTTGCATGTACCAAAAATATTTAAAGAACTTTTAAAAAGGTTTTCAACTAATGTCCGGAGTAGTGAAAAGTGGAGTCGATTTTTAGGAAAAGATTGAAAACACATCTGTTTGCTGAGTATTACAACATGGATGATATGAGCATTAGAAGTGATTAACCATCTATCTATCTATAGCTCTGACGCCTTGCTTCCTCCGGGAACTCCCCCCAAGGGGGTGGCCATGGCAGAAGTGTCTCCAGTTTTCCCTGTTCCAACACTCCCTCCTTACTTGGTCCAGCCCTCATCTGCCCCTCATGTTTCTCTCCTTTATATACTCTTCCACTCTGTTCTGCCATTATAGTGTTTAATAATATTGAGGCAGGCCCAGCGGAGCGCCTTCTACTGGTGGAGCGGGGTTTAGAATATCTTCCAAACAAGTAAACAAGTAAGTTCAGTAAATAAATACTGTAATAGGAATTGAGTGACAACGAGAACTTTTCCTCAAAGAAGTACAGTAATTGAATAACACCACCCTCAGTCTCCTGTTTCCTAATAACATAACATAGCACACACATATTGAAACTTTGATAAATTGTATGGTATTAGTAGAGAAGTACTCAGTTCTTGGCTAGGGCCGCGCAGTGTTACCACATCCGGCTAGGTCCCGGGAATTTGCCCCGGTCACTTTATGATAGTTTACACCGGTTATATCCTGGTAGTTTGCCCAGGTTAGGTCCCAGTAGTCTGCTGTGGTCTAGGTTAGGTTAGGTCAGACTAATTTCCAAATTATATTTGTAAAATGGGGCATATCTCGAAAACGGGGCATCTCCTATCGTTAGAGAAACACCATAGATGAAAAGTGTCTTAGAATGGTCCAAACTAGTGGGTAATGATATTAAAATATACAATATAGTGAACAGAGTACTCCTCTACTTTTACCAATTGTATAATTATGTAACTTAAATCATTTTTTTTTTTCAAAAGACCAACACATCCAAAATAACGAAGTAAAAAGCCTCAGAACACTTCAACTTAATGCTCCATCTCTTTAAACACCACAGTCATCCATGGTCACCAATTAAGCATCAAAACTAGTATCTGGGTCAATTATAAACCCTTGGTACCCATATATTTGACTCGACATAATTAGAACAACTTTAACATACGACACAAGTGAAGGGGAAAAATCAGCAGTAGAGCATCCTTGATCAAAACATACATTATTTACCTCTTATTTCACCAGTTCCAGCCCTTCATATTTATTTATTTACTCATTAAACTCACCCCTCCAGTTTCTCCCAAGGGTCTCAGTGTGATTCAGGCTCGACAGGTTGGTGGTTTACACGAGAAAAAGGTAAATAGTGCACCTCGTCTCTTCTGCTTGCTGATGTTGACATTTCTGAGGTGAGGTGCAGTGTTGCCAGGTCTGCTTGGCGAAATTTCCTCATCTTCAACATAGAATTTTCATTTTTACATAAGAAATTCCCTGTTTACTCTTGAAAATAATAGTCGCACATTTACCATCTTCTTGATTATTTCGTCTAGTTAAAATTTTCCCACTTCCTCTTGAACAATCTGTATATAATTCCCCATTGGTACCTCTAATCCTCCATGTCCAGGAAAAATTTATCATACTTGGCACCACTGGTGAGGTACCATAGCTAGCCAGCAAATTTAGGAATACTCTTTAATTTTATCCTTTTATACCATTATTTAGGCGTATTTTAAGGTTTAGATGCTTGTTATTATTTTGTATTTTCTCTGTTTAATCCTTCTGTTATTTGTTCATCATGCTGGAGAGAAGAATAAGGATATTAAAGAAATAAATGTAAAATAGTTCATTTCCTACTTCAGGATTCGGGACATTTTTTTCTTTTTCGATACATAGTTATTTCTAATATTATGCGTCAATTCAATTTGTTGTTTGTATAGTAATCTAGAGAAGAAATTATGGCTATTAAAGAAATAAAATAAGCAATGATTCATTTCCTTCTCAAGTTCTCAGAGAGCTTTGTAAAGACAACCTCAAGATATTATTGTCAGGGATGAAAAGTATAAAAACATAAGTTATGAGAACATTCACCATAATATTATTTGTGAAGAGAATCAATTGTACATTTTCAACCCAAACCAAAGATTAACATAATATTATAAAGTGGAGGCCATTTCACCCTCAAGGCACGCGACCCCGTGACCCCTGCCAACTTCTTATGTACTCCTGCCGTAAGGTCGCAATTCCCGGTTAATGCAGTTAGTTCTCGCCCTCCGTGTTTCCAGCAGCAGCGAGTTGCCTTTCCTTTGGCCAGGTGAGCCACAGGTAAACAGAGAGCTGGAACACCAAGAGAAGGGAGGTGTCAAACTTCAACTCTTGAGTGTATTTTCTTCGATGGAGCGATTTTTGACACTTACAATCATGTAACTTTGAAACCATCAGAGTTGAAGTATTGGTGAGTACACAAATGATGTAAAATTTATTATTATAAAGAAATTATTACAGATACAGAGAAGATAAACTAATTCCACCTGAGAATGGTATACAGATTACAGAGGTTTGCAGAAGAATCTTGAGATTACGTGCATCAAAATCCTTGAAGTACTTTTGTCTTATAAACTTGTACCTTCTGTTTAATCATTATATGACTATCAATAATATTAACTTGTAATTATATGCCTACTATTGCATAGATAGCATGCAGCAGTTATGTAAAATCTAGTAATTAAAAGCAATGCCCGTGTGCGGCAACAAGTATAATGTGCTACTTACATGCTCCCGCGGGGTACGGATGTTAATGAATGTCGGGTTTGGTTAAACAACGGGGAAACTTTAAGAAGTGATTGAAGTTCATTGTTGTTAACCCTTCAGTTCTACTGAAGAAGCAGAAAGAAATCTGCAGGCTGGATATAATAAGATTAATTCAGACTAGTCAACCTTACGCAGAAAGAAGACCTAGTTACAAGATAAAATTATCCCATAGGCACACTAATAGACTACAGACTACTGTAAGAGCAAGTGGAGTAACTTCCTCTTATAGGATATACTTCATAGATGTACAGAGAAGATATTGAGTTGATGTAGGCCAAGCCATGAGAGATTTCCAGTCACTTGCATTAGACCAGTGGTTCTCAACCTTTTTCAGTCCATTCCCCCCTTCATGAATTCTCAACGTTCATGTGGCTCCCCTGCATATTTTCCCAAATCCCACCCCGCCAAAAAAAAAAGGCTTAAATAAAATAAAAACAAAATGTTGATGAAGAGAACACTTGCTTTATTTAAGTCTTCTGCCAGGACAGAGCGATGCAAGTTTTTTTTTTTTTTGTTCATGGCAAGAATTGTATAATTTGTGACAGCCCGCCATTCCCCCCCTGAATTCTTGCCATGGACCCCTTGCCCTTGGGGTCCATGGCACCCAGGTTGAGAACCACTGCACTAGACCCATTAGCCATAGCCATATGAAACCCTCTATGTCATATATATATATGACTCCATCAGCCATGAGCCTCTCATCCAGTCATATGACACCCCTTCAGCCATAGCCATATAAAACCCTTTCTAAGAAATAATCATTGTATACTCTTTGAAATCTTGCCACAGTCATAGATATGACAGACTGCATGAATGGCTCCTCACTCTTAGACAGGAAAGATTTATCCATCATAACAAGAAAAGACCACCTCTACCATAACCATGATCCAGACACATGCACTGAATACTGTAGGTACAGGTAAAAATAACTAGGTAAGGCTGATGATACAATTGATGCTCACCTGCAGGTGGGTATGGGCAGGTGGAGTGAATGGTGGTGGTGGTGTGCAAGGCCTGGCCGACTGCCGCGAGCTGCCCCCCTCTCCATCCTTCTAGCCACCATCCTCACCCTCATATCACTACTCTTCCTCCTCAATGCCAAAGGTAAATAATTTGCTGTTTTTTTCTTTTGATTTTTTGGAATAAGATTAATATAACTATTCAGCTTATTTTTGTAACATTAATCTTTAAGAATAAATAACTGTATGTTTTGGTAGAGGGCAATGTAAACTGAACGGCATGTTGCAGGATTGGCCAGGCAGAAATGGGCTGATCCTTTGATACACGAACTGGGAGACCATGACTTGGCAGGCGCCCCTCAGCACCACCCTGACCTGGTCACTTATATTAAGCAGCTTCATCTCCTCACACCACACAAAGGACCTTACCAACTCCACAATCCGAACATCACAGACTTCTCACAAAATGGACAGAGCAAAAAAGTTGAAGAGATTCTGAAAGGCAAAGTAGGTTATTTTATTTTTAGACCTAAAATAAAGTACCACATGAGAATTAGTACGATATTTTGCAGTACTCTGTACTGTAATAATTATAGTGTACTGTACAATATTTTCCTTTTGCTCAGAGAGGAGGTGTATTCGTGGAAGCTGGAGCCTATGATGGAGAGAGCTTGAGCAACACATTGTACCTGGAGCAACAACTGGGATGGCATGGCCTCTTGGTGGAGCCTGACCCCTGGAACTTCTGGTCACTCCGAAAGAAGGGGAGGAAAGCACATGCTGTCCAGGCCTGTCTCTCCCCAAGCCCCTTCCCAAGAGAGGTTACATTCAAGTAAGATTGAATTAAGAATTGTTTTTACCAGAGATTGATATGAATGACAGAAATGGGGTACTGTATTGATAATGATCATCAATTGTGTCTTTTAGGTTTTTGTGCACCTTGGTGACAGACAATTTTGGTTATAATAGTAAAGGCCCTCACCCTAGAATGGCATTTCTTATAGGCAGAGTGACACTATGGGTCATATTGCAAGTGTAGGGGAGGAGGGAAGTCGCAGAGGAATCTTCACCCGTGTCAAGTGCTTCCCGCTCTACTCCCTCCTCTTGGCCCTCAACACCACACATGTTCACTTCCTCTCACTTGATGTCGAGGGCGCCGAACTACAGGTACCTGTACAGCATATTTATGACTGCAAAAGGTCTATATATTGTTTTTTCTAGCTCAGAATGACATACTATGACAGAATGCGTCCTCTCATAAATGTCTCAGTGAGATTGGTGGCCCAGGCAGGTCTTGATATCGAGTGCAAATGTTGTTACTTGGAGCATTACTTGCTAAGAGTTGCAGTCTTAACCTTTGTCATCTATAGCTGAGTACAACAGAGGGTTCTGCATAGAACCTAAGAGAGATATTAGATATAAATATTGACCAGACTTTGCTTGTGTCTACACCTTTCCTACTGTTGATCACAGGTACTGAAGACAGTTCCATGGGAGAGAGTAACAATCGATGTGATTTGTGTGGAGCACCGTCACATCCCCGAAGGCAGTCAGGCTCTCCAAAATTTCCTGGAGGAGCAAGGTTACATCCTCCATGCCTCCCTTGGTGATGATTACATCTTTGTCAGGAGCAAATTGCAGGAGTCCCCTGCCAACGATGTGTTATAAGATAATCACTTGCCTCTTTATGATGAAGGAAAGATTTTTGTATTGTATTTAGTCTCAGTAACCTCATTCATAGATTAAAAAAGGACCTGATTTTATATATTATATAGACGGCACTCGGTTAATGAAGTGGTAATGATTAAGCCTCAGGTGGTTCAAAACAAAAATTCTTTATTAATGTATGGAAAACTTGGGGCAAGGGAACCTGGAACAACTGAGCTAATTCAGTAAAACACATTCTACAATTTTTTTTCATATGCAGAAAAATTTTAAGAGTATTGTACATTATTAAATGATAAAGAAGCTTTGAAAAAATGCAATAGTTACTAAAAATATTTGTAAACCATGGACTGTATGTAATACTGTACCATACCATTACAAATATATGAATTCCATAAAAGATAGGCCATATTAATTTAGTAGCTACTGTGTTATTGGAAAATGCTATTCCTCCCCCCCCCCCTAGTGTATGTGCAATGACTATCTTCAAATTTGAGTCTACTACACATCTGGCAAGAACTTTTCCACTCCACAACCCTGTGCCCATCCATTATTAGAGATTACTAAAAATTCATATATTTTTATACTGTTATTCCTGTGTAGAATGTAGGTTTGGGACAAACTTTGTTGATTATGCAGCGAGATTCTGAAGTATGCCTAATGCCACTATAGATAAGTGTAATTACATGGCCTGTGATGCTGTATGCTTATTGTATTCATCCATAAAAGACTAGAGCAAAAATTTTACAAACAAGCCAAGTCATTACAGGAAAGACTGGCAACTGGCTAGACTATCTGACTATACCAGTCACGCTTTGCCAACTGTTGCAGAGATGGGACTAGTGGTGTGCCTGCCAGTGGTGTGGGGGCATAACATTATAGGTTAAATATTAATATCCCAATACCCACCCAGAAACACAAGCCAAATGGCTCCTCATGGGTTGAAACAACCACTAAATATAGATTGGCATAGTACAGTATAGTTTTGAGAAAAATAAACTTTTACTTTGAAATATTTACCAGTTTCTCAATTGGTTTGTATCCCCCAATAAAAAACATTACCAAGTTTCATAGATGCTTTGCTGTCACTGCACATCATCTTATCCCATATCCAGAACTGGGCATACAAAATGATGTAATTTGATACTTTTGTCATACATATAAAATTCAAGGCATGAATGTTCGTGAAGGGTGGGATAATTTTGTCAGGGCCACCCTAATAAGGATCAAGATATATAGACAGAAATTAGTTGCATACCGTACAGTATATGACTATGCCAAAGTACTGTATACTGTACTGTTAAATTTATGTACCACAGAGATGGTTAAAAAAAATCCAAAATTCACTATCGGAACATATTTATTTATCGCCTGCCACTAAAGGAAGAGGGGATGGGTTGTGTCACCTGCAGGCCAGCCACTTTATCAAAGTCCTGAAAGGAAGAAAAAAATATTAGGATACCTGCTTTTAAGAGTTCATATTACTTTACAAGCAATTTGAATTTCTCTCAATGCTATCATTTGAATGCATAATGTACTGGTGACCAATCTGGGTAGCTATTACAAGTAATTATGTTTTAGCATGCTTCTAGCAACTTTTATTATGAAGATTAATATTCATGGACTAAGCTATTAATGTACAAAGATTATGACAAAACACATAAATATACTAACCATCATCTTCAACATCTCCTTTGTATCAGCATCAACCTCAATGATACCCTGCTCCAGAGCAGAGACCTCGGGCACATAGTTGTCCCTGCGCTCACGCTCCTCCTCCTGCAGCTTGATGGAGATGCCACGCACAGGACCACGCTGGATGCGCTTCATCAAGTGCGTTACAAATCTGCAATAACAAATTATACTTAACGTACCTTCCAATATATGAAAATTGTGAATAGTGGATTGTGGAACCAATATAGGAAATCCATTATGTAATGACTAGAAAAGCAAAATGAGTAAGTTAAAATATATTGAATTTATACTGTCAGGTAATTGGAGAGTTAAATACCTGTATTATGGGAAATAAGCTTGATTACTGCCATAAACAACACCCCAACTATGATATGACCGATACTAAGACTCTTGAATTTTAATTATTTAGAATGTTAAGAAATAAAACACAAATTAGAAATGTTCATTGTACATAAATGTAAGATTTCATTGGTAGGAGGTGTAGACAGCCCTGCACAGGGAAGTACTACCACCACCTCAGTGTTGGGTCTCCTTAAAGATTTTCATAGATTCATAAGTCTCTCCCAGACTTTGGTTGCTAGTTACAATTCTTTCTGTCTAATATATCTGGGGTACTGTACTATATCAGGTCGGCTGCAGTTGCCAACACTAGATACGTCTATGGAAATTCCTTCTAAACACAATACTATACACTATGCTACACATCCTGGGGGTAAGAAGTGAAAATCCCCTTTCGATGGTTAGTCATTTGCGGGACAGGCTCATTGATTTTTTATTTTATTTTGATTTTTTGTATGAGTGTAAAATTGTGTAAATCTGAGCAGTGCGACAACACACTTTCCAGTCAAGTTAAATAGGAAAATTCCTCGAACTTTTTTCTCTTGCATGACTGTTGGCGTGTTGGCATGTTTGGGGCTCCCCATTGAAGGAAGCTCATCCTGGTAAGAGAAACCCCCAGTAAAACTTTGCCAGATGAGGGAGTGAAGTTCTAACTGCTTTATCTTGGCCTGCCCTTAAGAGCAATTTCCAGGAGTGAACAAAGCATCAATCCAAGTGAGAGAATAATTATTATTGATGCATCACTGCTTGAATTAATGGTGCATGACAATGATATAGCCAAAATACCTCATGGGACATGCAAAAGTCTAGGCATATTCCACCAATATTTGAAGTACCATTACAAATCATTATGGTCAACTAACAATGAATGTCTAAATAATCCAGTTGATGGTACAAAGACGACAAATCACTTACCCAGCAATCTTGTTGCGGAGTGGCTTTGATGGGATGATGGCAATCTCTTCACAGATGCGCTTGTTGGTGTGAAAGTCACTACCCAAACGAGTGTAATACTTCTCAATGATAACCCTCGCGGCTTTCTTCACTGTCTTGGTACGTACACGACCCTGAAAATTTTAGTCTATTATAATGAAGAACTATAAATCATTTCCATCACAAGTGAAAGATTACATTGTTTTACAATACTTCCCTAAAATAAAGCTAATGTGCAGCCGACTTAAATCTAATAAATACAAAACTGTTACTGATTATATCCTTCATTTATTTGGCCAAAATATCTTATTTAAAATTGCTGTGTGCAACTACTACAATGTGAATTATTTCAGATTGTATATAAAACCCAACTAATTCATCCCTCTCATCCAATAATCCATTCAAATTAAATACAAAACCCAAACCTATATATATATATCGGTATTTATTGAAAGAATTACCATTTTGTAGCAGTGTTGCCAGATCCGGCTAACGTTAGGTCCCAGTATTTTGCCCCTGTCATTTCCTGTACTTTACCACGGTTATTTCCCGGTAGTTTGCCCAGGTTAGGTCCCGGTAGTCTGATGCGGACTAGGTTAGGTTAGGTAAGGTAAGGTCAGGCTTATTTCAAAATGCCCCATTTGAATATGCCCTATCTTGGAAATTTGCGAAGGAAATGTCATAGAAGAAAAGTCGGTATTTATTGAAAGTATTACAGTTTTGCAGCAGTGTTGCCAGATCCGGCTGAGTCCCAGTATTTTGCCCAAGTCATTTATTGTACTTTATCACGATTATTTCCAGGTAGTTTGCCCAGGTTAGGTTCCGGTAGTCTGCCCAGGTTAGGTCCCGGTAGTCTGATGCGGTCTAGGTTAGGTTAGGTCAGGTCAGGTAAGGTCAGGCTAATTTCAAAGTGCCCCATTTGAATATGCCCTATTTTGGAAATGGGGCATTTGCAGAGGAAATGCCATAGAAGAAAATAGTCTTAGAATGGTCTAAATAAGTAGGTAATGAAGGTAGAAAAACCTTACACAATAACGGTAATTCATTCAATATTTACCGAAAAGTCTTAAAACTATCTAAATAAGTGGGTAATGAAGGTAGAAAAACCGTAATATTTACCTCAGACAGCATGTGTATATATATCCCCAATAATCCCGTACAACCACCATCTCTTATTTTCAGGTCCAAAACACCTAAATTTAAAACCCAAGCCTTTATATATAAATACGAATACAAATAATCAAACCTATATTAGAAAACACGTGTAAATAAAACATCCCCAATAATATTTCCGTGTGGAGGGTTTGTTTACATCTTCCCATATGACCACCATCTCTTATTCTCAGGGTTATAACACCTAAAGTACACAATCAGGCCATTAATTCCTCTGCTTATTATATTACCAGGGGTTCACACTACATTATGAGCCATAGTAAAAGGGATATTGTCTTACCATGGTGACGGATTGGGTGGATGAAGTTTTCTATCCACACACAAGTATATCCGTCTCGCTCACTGTGTTGGTAAGGAAGGAGATATGGTTGGTGGAGTTGCCACAAGAGGGTGTACGTACACATGAGGGGCGCTAAATTTAAAAATGCCAGAGTAGCCCTACTATTATAATGTATGCCGTACTTTTGTAATAATAAAACGTGGGTATAACACAATATTTCGATTTTGTATATGCAACCATATTATATAATATTTAATAGTAAAAGTTGTAAAGAATATTGCAGCAACTGTATCTAAACAGCAAGTGTATTAGTGTAAATAAAGGCCTCCATAGACTATTAATCATGCCTGTGCAAACTCGGTGGTTGTGCAGGCATAACCGTAGTGTGTGGTTGTGATTGATGGTTTGCACAAATGACTGAACAATATCCAACAAGCGTTTGGTCAATCACACCCACCCCTGTACAGTGATGCAATATAATGGGTTGATTCCAGTGGTATTGGTTTGTAGCTTCTCAACCAATCACACTTGTAAGGCTTCATTATTTTCCATAAGCTGAGTATCCACATTCACAAAATCTATCCAACAGTTAGATAATGATGATCACTGTATTGTTTACTCACCAAATTCATTAAATAATTCACTCATAAGTCATTTACACGGCTAACATTCTTTCGTTTGCGTGCTTACAAACCAATACCAACTACTGTGGAATGGACCCTATGTGTGGTGACTGCTCAGTCTTCTTGCTAGTGTGTAGCAAATTTAAATGATTGCACAGTCAACTAGTTTGCGCAGGCATGAATGATAGTCTATGGAGGCCTTAATAAGGCATTATGCCCAGGAGGGTTCTATACTTCTAAATTCAGTTCAATACTGTACTGTAACATAACACACATACCAGGCCACATAAGATTTTTGGTACTATATACACACTCTATAAAGAAGGCATGTTACATCAGAACCAACAATGAGATATGAAGCCTAAACATATATATTCCAAACATTTATCATCAAAACATATGGGGGTGGGAGGTTGCTGAAGCTCCACTAACATAAGTCAGTCGACACCAATGATGGCATTACATGGACATGTTCATCATCATCAAATCTTGGAAACGTGCTGTGTTAAGTTTCTAGTAGACTCTCATTTAGCCAAAAGTATTCTTTTCATGAATCACCATCTTACTTCAATCATAAGGTCAGCAGCCTTCCCCTTTTAACTGAAACCGAGTCTGGAGATGCCACTCATTGTTACATTATTGAGATCCTTACAATATGATATGAAAAAAAAGAGACAAGTATTTTCTAGCTCAGGCATATAGGGCCAGCCCCTCCTTTATTTTAATTTGTTTTTTCATTGCGACCAGAGCGTACCGGGGGTCTGTGGGGCAGGAGGCCATTCTGCCCCAGGAGAACATCAACAACAGCAACAATAACAAAGGTTGGTCAGATTTTCTGTAAATTCACAAGAAGTTACATGTCAGAGCAAATGGGTTGCTCAACTAGACGAGTTTTGTTATTGTGATCATGAAATTGGAGGAGGAAAATGATCATAATACAGTAAATGGTTCAGGTTATCTCACTACAGTTCAGTATATTATTACTGTGATTCGTTTCTGCATATATTATATAGAAAAGAAAAAAAGGTGGGTAGTCTCCAAATATTGAGACCCTTAAAAGCATTTTGAAAATTCTCAGGGAGTTACATTTTACAACAGATAATTAACAGTTTAATATATTTATTGCATATCATACATATTTATTCAACAGTCCTATAATTTACAAAAATAGTTTTATATAATCTGCAACACAATTTATTCCTTTGGCTTGTAATTATCTATAGTTTTCCTCTTGGCTAACTTCATTTGTCTGTTTTACATTACTTGTTTCTACTTTTCTTTTCTTCCAGTCAGCTTCCTTTTCAACCTTCACATCTTGTATGTTACTTTCATTGCTCTGTCTCTTTACATTGGCATTTGTATTCAGGATATGTTGGTACTTGCGGGCTCCTTCAGCTGGAGAAAAGCCATAGGTTTTGCCCACCAGTTCGAGAGCATGTAGGCAGACTGTTGCAGCTCCTTGCTCAGAATAACGTTTGCTCTTTTCCCTGCAAACAAATATTGGGTATATCATCAAAGAACATATTATAGACTACAATAAAGTAGTTTACTCCCAAGAATGGACAATCATTAACATACAGTTTATCTGTCAAACCTTCTCCTTCATTCCATTCACATTTATTCATGGCCACATCCAATCCTGACCACCCCTGGTAGAAGACAAGGCCACTGGTAAAGTCAGTAGTGTAAAACCTATATAATTTCAGGAAAAAAAAACTTACACCCAAACATAACCTCCCCTTTTAATTTCACTTTCTGTCAAGATAAAATAATCATGAAGATATCACCTGACCTCACCACATGGGGGTAGGATGAAAATATTAAGTTATTTACTGTAACTGTCTTTGGGAAGGGTATGTCACTGAGGTGCTTTCTAAACTCATTCAACACCTGATAGCTAGCAAATACACAGTAAGTGCATTTCATATTTCCTTGGTTTCAGTACTGCTACTCTACAAACAAGTAAAAATATAAATAATGAACATCGGAGCAAACATCAAGTCAGAACAAGTTAATGAAATGAGGGTTCTACAATCCTCACTTCCAGCCTCATACACAACACATGAAACATAGCCTACACAGGTAGACTTGGATAATTTATTAAGCTGATATTCATGGGTTGACTGAGAAGTAGTAGTGCTTCCTTCTGACATTAAGTATTGCTTACTGGTACCAGAAGTTTGTCAACCACTATATGAGAGCTAAGAAGAATGTCTTGTATAGCAGCTTTTGCCATCTTACCTGAGAGTCGAGGCATATTTGACACCATCTACAACAACCGATGCAGAGAAAAACTTGTCGACAACTGAATGACTGTAGTGTGGTCCATCCAGTTCATTCCGGAATATGTGAGTCTGAAATATTTTTCATCTCAATGAATAATGAATGAAGTCAAATCTACCAATCATTACACCAGTAAAACAGCAAGAGTAAAACCAGGGTAAACCCCCTGGCATATAATAAGAATAAATAAAAAAATATTATGACCGGGTATATGGGTTTCACTGAAGGTGGCGTACCCTGTCGTGAGAGTCTGACACTCCTTAAAAAAGAAGGATTCTCATGCCTGTTTGCCTTAGTGTAAAAATATAATGGAGATTGTTCACTATAATACATTACCTGTAAATGAACACTTATAATAACTAGAGGCAAGATAATTACAGTACAGTGTACTTACATTAAGTAACATCTTGGGAAGGTCAGCATTATTAAAGTTTCCACGTATAAACTGGATTGGCATTTCCACAACAATTTGACCATCCTCCTCTCGTTTCTCAATCTTGACATGGTCGGCGCTGGGTGGTAAGGCTGTCTTGCCATTCTTGACCTCAAAGTTGATGGATTTACGAGCTTGATTTTGCCTTGTCAATTCAGACTTGAAGAAATCATCCAAGTACCATATTGCACTGAAAATTTTTAATAACATACCGGTAAGCATTAAAATATTTGGATTTATAATAATAGTGCTCAGCAGCCATGTGATGAAACTAACAAGCTGATTCTTAAATTTTTTTACCCCATGAGGAAGGTTAATAAAATGGCTTAAAATTCCAAGATAGCAAAAAAAAATTAAGTCATTTGAATCAATTGCAGCAAAAGTTGATATTAAAATTTCTCCAAAAATATGACTGTTATGTGATAAAGAAATAAGTGTGGGTAACAGATGAATGGGAGAAATTACCTGACTTTGGAGGGAATGGTGGGCAAACAGTGCCCTGTGAAAATGTACGGTATACTGTAAATTCTGAAGTTTATATGCAGCACAGTATAGGTTTACTTCAAAGTTCTCTCTAGCAACAACAACACCATAATAAGAAGGGAGTGCTTTCTTCAACCCTGTAGCTAGCATGAGAACAACTTTAGAAAATACTACAGTGTAAACATACATTAATTACCAATGCAGCAAATATGATACACCTATGTGATAATAAAAAATTTAATAGTATGTACGGTACTGTGTAAAAAATGACTATACCATATCTCCTGTAGTGTTTGAGTCTCGAGGAAAGCCTTCCCTCGTATGGTGTCCTGAAGTTCCCTGAGCATATTTTGAACAGCATATTTGCTGTACGTAAAAGGGTTGTCATACTGAATGCAATACCTCAAGTATGTCTCTATCTGAAAATATTACCCATAATGAGCACAGAACTGTGTTTGATTAATCTCAGGCAATTTTGTAAGGTATCAAACTCTCAAACTTGGTACAAAAAAAAATTAATATGCACATCATATGTACACAAAAAATCCAAATACAGTATTCAAGTTCCAGTTGAATACTCATATTCATAAAGAGTCCAAACAATTAATTTATCCCAAGTACAGTACAATATAGTATATAATAAAATAATATGTAAGGCAATGCAATCCATTTACACCTGAAAAGAGTGATGAACCACCTACCACTGTCTCGAGGGGTAAATAACCTTCAGGGCGCAAGATGGAGCAGTTCCACATGGCAGATCGTGCAAGCATAACGCTTGCTGCTCCACACTCGTTCCGAAACTTGTCAATATCTTCATAACACGATATTTCCTTAGATCCACCACTGAAATAATGAGTCAGGTTCTGTGCTATAAACCTCAATACAGCAATATGCACTTTCAAAACACAGCTGAACCTACAACATTAATTTTTTTAATTTGTTCCAATATTATGGCTGTTATATTAGTACAGTACAGTACAGTACTTAACTTTGAAAAACACACAGCTAATAAAACAAAACTGCAGTAGCAGGGGGATAAATATAAGGCTGTATCCTGTCATACATGATAGGTAAGTATGTAAGAACTTTTATCGACAGTTGTACATAAAAATCATCATCTAAATTTTCAATTTTATGTCTATGATTCTCATTCACAGGGAAGACATTTAATAAGTTTACAGACGGGTGCCCTTTCTAACACCAATCCCTTTTAGTTGCCTTCTACATCAAACATGAGATGCGTCTGGCCTATTTTTGAAAATTTCCTGGTATAAAAAACATATACAGTATAGCTATACCAAGTATAAATGAATAAGTTAAAACAGGTACGGTACTCACTTGGCAATAACAGGTATAGTAAGGACTTGTGCTATCTCTTTGATCATATCATTATGGTTAGGATGGTTAGGACGTTCGACTCTGGTGCGGCCGTGAATTGCTATTGCTGCAACTTGACATTCTTCAATTATCTTGCAAAGTTTTATGGTCTCCTCCAGTGTGGGGAGAAGTCGTATCTTGCAAGTCACAGGAATGCTAAGACCTTGAACCAGAGTTGTTAGAATTGACTTAACCTGAAAAAGGAAGTGAAAGAGGGTTGAGCAGGTGAGAAAAGAAATAGAGTGAGAGAGGGAGGGCAAAAAATGGGTAACGTCACCACTCTGAGTAGGATCTGTTCCTATACAACTATCACATCACAATTAAATATCATTCATTTTTCCATGTAATGAAAACAAGTACTCTGTGAAAATATCTCATAATTTTTACCATTCTTTTCCGTTGAATAAATAAAACATGATCAAACCTTCTCTGGCTGTGTGAGAAGAGCAGCCCCCATACCTCCCTTGATGCTGAACTCCTTTGGGCAACCCATGTTAACATCCAATCCAGCAACATATGGCTCCCTACCAAACAAGAAATGCTTTAAACTTTAGAATGCTTATCAGTACAGTACCGATACTACTACTCTAAACATGACTCGTCAAATAAATATACAGTTCAGTATAAATAACTGTACTTTGATTTTTATTTCTTGACCATTAACTATAGAACACACATACTGCAAAAGTATTTCAATGAAAACTTACACCATTTTTCCAACTTCAAGGGCTCTCTGTGCATTACTTGTCCCTAACTGGAAAACAACTTTATTTCGTTCTTTATCACACGTCCTGAAGAAAACAGTCCCATCTGATTTGTCAATGAAGTCAACAGTTCCTAGAGCCTCTGGAAAACACAAATACATACCATTCTGATTTGTTCTGCAACAGTATCAATTCTTATTAAAAAAGAACTTTACAGCACTAGTATTATATGAGGCGCATGTACTATGTTTGAACAAAAATTTTCCAAGACAAATTTTTCAAACTGTACAATAATTCACTAAACTATATTTCTTTTTCACCCAGTATCTCATTATTCCACACAGAAGTTTATTCTCATATACCTTTCTGGATTCCACAAACAGTTCTTATCACGCAGTACCAACTATATTAAACAAAACGATAGGAATAAAAAGCAACGTTCAGCACTTACCATTATCCCTTCTGATGGACCGTATCATTTTAAAGTCAATGGTTTCCTCTGTGTAAATCAAGTCTGCACCGTAATCAACTGCCATCAGTCTGAATGGCAAAGTACAAACTCTTACCATTGGTGCTACAATTACCTTTCCAGAATACATGTCAGTCATTTCAGCACGGACTATCTGAAAAAACAAAACAAAGTTAGTCACTTCACTTTGTAATCTGGGTAAATATTGAAAGAATTACCGTTCTTGAGTACGGTTTTTCTACCTTCATTACCAACTTATTTAGACAATTCTGGGACCTAGCTGGATCTGGCAACACTGCTACAAAACGGTAATTTTTTCAATAAATGCCATAACCTGCACGACTCATTTTGATGGAGATAACTAAATATGTGACTGACCAAATGGGACTGATTAACTGTAGCATAGATGAATGGTAATAGACTGGTAGGATTACAAGTACGAAGGAAACAGATGGATCGATTGATTGAAATTAGGCGCCGCGACAGTGAGGTCATATAGCGCCAGAAAAAGTGATAGGTGTGACAGCAAGCAGGAAGGACATAGAAAGAAGGAAACAAAAGGAAAGGAGACAGTTGAATAGGTGATAAGGAATGGGTGGGGTCGAAGGGGCGCCCAAACCCTTATTAGAAAGTACTCAAACTGTTACATACTGCAGTATTATTACAGAATAACTGGGTTTTTGGCTAGGATCGCGCAGTGTTACCACATCCGGCAAGGTCCCGGGAATTTGCCCCAGTCACTTTATGATAGTTTACACCGGTTATATCCCGGTAGTTTGCCCAGGTTAGGTCCCATTAGTCTGCTGTGGTCTAGGTTAGGTTAGGTCAGACTAATCTCCAAATTATGTTTGTAAAATGGGGCATATCTCGAAAACGGGGCATATCCGAGAGAAACACCATTAATGAAAAGTATGTTAGAATGGTCCAAAATAGTGGGTAATGATACTAAAATATACAATAGTGTGAACCCAGTTCTTCTGTAAATTTACCCATACGGCCCACAAACCTTTATTAAAAAGTACTCAAAATCTTACATGCTGCCAACAAACCCATATTAAAAACGAAACTCAGAGAATGGATGAGCACATTTTGGAAAAGATTTCACCGTAAATATAAAAATATATGCAGTTACATACAACACAAAGTACACCCGTGTCACTAGAAGTCATAATATTACATTATAGTTCATAAATATACCTACAATATAATAATAATAATATGGTAGGGGCAGAAGGTCGTGTTGACTTGTTGTGGTCGCTTACACAATTATAATAGTAATACACAAGTAGGCTACATAACCTATACACCTTTGGCTAAAGTGCTAAACTCAGGACCGTATTCAAGAACATTTGGTAAATATTGAAAGAATTACCGTTATTGCGTACGGTTCTTCTACCTGCATTACCCACTTATTTAGACCTTTCTAAGACTATTTTCTTCTATGACATTTCCTCTGCAATTTGCAAATGCCCCATTTACCCCAAGGGTAGGGCATATTCAAATGGGGCATTTTGAAATTAGCCTGACCTTACCTAACCTAACCTAGAACGCATCAGACTACCAAGACCTAACCTGGGTAAACTACCGGGAAATAACCGTGGTAAAGTACAGGAAATGACCGGGGCAAAATACTGGGACTATTTCAACATAAATTGAACCCTTGACACACGATATTTTTGTGTAGTTATAATAGTTTTTGACAGCAATGAACTTTTCTTTTACGACGACCCATGAAATAACGGAAGGATTCGTGGAAAGTACCTTAGATTGTCAAACCTTTACCTTAAATAGTCCCAAATTACGCTAATCTAGGGTAATTACCTTAAAAATGAGAGCATTGCAGCTACCTCTCTCACACAACTCGACCACGGCAGGCGGGATCCCACAGCTACAAGGTGCTTGCTACCAAGATCTAGAATATTCTAGATCTTGCTTGCTACTACACAACCCTGTACTTACCAATAAATTGCTACCGTATATAATAGAGTCTGTTCACCCCCAATAGTAACGCAACTATCCTTGTTGTTACAATAGTATTTATATAGCATTATCTTACTCATTAATGATTTTTAGCTGTCTTGTCGAAACAACTCCTGCATATATGTATACGTATACCCACGATCAACCTGCATTTCATACGATCGCAGTCTAATCTTTTATCGCTCAATCATTACGCTAGGAGGTATAAACGATATCAGCAGGGATCGAGAGATAAGATGGAAGAGCCAAGGTTTAAAAGTTTTCAGTATAGTAATAAATATCATAATGCTCTAGGTATCACCTTTTCCTGACTTTAAGGTAACTCATGATCAGTATTGTACTTAAATCAATCTTTCATTAATGGACCAGGTAAACTTATTGCAACAAAAGGCACATGAAAGGTAGCAGATGCATCTGATGTTATCAATGCACTGCATCTGATGTTATCAATGCACGACCTCTTCATTATCATCATCAGAGTTTAGAGATAGGTGGACGAGATTCATGTAAATTTCGTTGGAGAATGTATAGCCCAACTCCGGGCAGTGGGAGTGGGAGGACTACATTAGGAATTTACGGATGATGAATAGTTGGTTTCTACGTTAAAATATCACACGCAAGCCTACATCCAAGACAAAGGTGCTAACTAAACCAATACTATAATAATGCTAAAATCTCCTAACACTGAGAGAGTATAACATTGGGCTACACGTATGGGCTATAATTTCTCAACATTGGGAGGTGTTGGCCTGACAACGCTGTGGCTGGGAGTCGAGTTGAGGTGTAACAGGTGTGTTGTAGTCAGTTGATAGTATTTGGCAGTGAGTGAGGCAAGGGGTTAAGTGAACTGCCACCTCGGCGGAGGTACAACATTAATGTATAATTCATTTACATAGTAAAAAAGTAATTAATTTAACGAACCTGTATGACAAATCGAGAACAGAAATTAATCCAGAACAGAATGAGGATCCTTTTCTGGATTATCAGTTTCAGATCATGTTACAACAGATACGATGAAGTTAAAAGTTGGCATTGTCAGTGCAGAAACCGCAACCACTGTGAACCACTGCTGTGGTGTAATAGTCAAGTTTGAGTAGAGAAGTATTTAATCCGATCTATTTATCTACCGATCTTTCTATCTACAGGGAGAAAAACACAAAACCAATCGGAATTATAATATGCTTTAGTGGCATAATTTAAAGTTAAAATTACTACAACATGAAAGTGATTCATTGAACAGTATACAATTAAGACCAGTACCTGCCTACTATAGGAACGGAATGATATCTTAAATATGGTATCACGGCATGACGTGGTTATATTTTTAGCTACTGATGATGAGGGACAAGACTTGTGAGTCATATATTGTGACAAGAAACGTGTGCACTTCACTTAGATAACAAACAAACAAACAAACCTCTAAACTAAAGGTGCTTGGATTATTTTCATGCTGGCTGGGTTGCAGTTCATTGATGAAAACACACCTAACATTTAGTTTTAAAAAGCAACAGTGCATACAAGTGCTACATTTCCACCTGTACATCCTGTATGTAGCTCCATGTGTAGCTCTCTCCCGTCAAGGACATTTCCCAATGTCTTTAGATTTCGTCCCATAATCATTCGTAGGTCATACGGGAGAAAGAAGCTGTATACA
This sequence comes from Petrolisthes cinctipes, assembly GCA_033782935.1. Taxonomy (NCBI): domain Eukaryota; kingdom Metazoa; phylum Arthropoda; class Malacostraca; order Decapoda; family Porcellanidae; genus Petrolisthes; species Petrolisthes cinctipes. The sequence goes on from JAWQEG010001300.1 coordinate 73,106, forward strand.
ACGAGTGACTCTACACACGTGCCAAGTGCTCTAGCTTGAGTCGGAATGTCTACTTCTGCGACACAAATTTATGACCGAAACATGAAAATACTGAAGCGACGCCATGATCCCAAAATAGAGGTGTTAAACTTGAACTTGTGGAATGATCTAAGAATATCGCAACAAGCAGCGTGAGTGTGTAAACCTACTTGGAAGATATGCCGCTCAAACATCCCATCAAGATATTCCTCATTTTCCTCTCATACTACTTGGCCACAGCACATGGGCATCAAGGTTGGTGAGAGCGAGGAAGGGGTGCGAGAGGGAGTACAAAATAGGTGTGTGTGTGTGTGTAATTAATGAAGGTGTGAGTATACAGGGAGTGATTAAGAGTTAAGTGTGTGCGTGTATATATGTCTAATGAGGGTGTGAGTACACTATTATACGAGATTATGTGTGGTCGCCGCGCGAGCTCTCGTGTAATTAATGTGTCCGATAAGTGTGTGTGTTGATGAAGGTGTAAGAACTGTATTCACAATTAGTATGTGAGGGACTGATTACAAGTGTGTTCGAGAGCCCACGTTTGAGTCTGAATTATTAAATTTAATTACCTATTGCAATATTTTATATGGCCGAGTCAATATCGATCACGATACCCCATCCACTTTTCCATTTCATTCGCAAGATGCTAGTCCCCTTTTAAATAATCAATTTCCATTTTATTATATACATTACATCTGCGAGTGGAAGGCAGTGAATAGGTGAATGAAGGCATGATTAAGTGAATGTACCAACATACGTTTCCAAAGCAATTGTATGTGTATGTATACGTATGTGACCAAAGCACCCGATGCCCAAGAAGATTTGTAGGCTACCTATGCAAGAGGTAGATGCAACTCCTATAACATTATTCGCATATTACAACAGCTTCATAACACTGCATTATATTCTTTTAGCATCCTAGTGTCAAATAATTAAGCAAGAAAAGGCTCGATATTATGATATACGAGAACAGAATTTTATTACAAAAGTTACAAAACCCACCGAGGTTACCGGAATGCGTTACATATATATCCCCGTGAGGTTATTTTTACCAATGCATAGGTTGTTTTACACGGCAAGTAAAAAATATATTTATGCAGCATTAGTCATCGGGTTGCCGCCTCTCAATCTGGAGTCCCCACGTTCACTTATATGGTTAAGCTGCCACTGAATGTGTGTGTGCAGTTTACTGATGAGTGGGCGAAAGAGTGAATGTGTACCAATTGCAGATATGGCCGTGAGTGTGTGTGTGTGTGTGTGAAGGGAATGAGTGTGAGTGTAAGGTTAGAGAGGAGAATCTAGAGGGAGGGATGGGATGAAGAGACTAAAAGGGAGAGGTGAGGGAGGCGAGAACAGGGAAGGTATGGGATGAGGGGAGAACAGGGTAGGGGATAGGAATGAGGGGAGAACAGTGCAGACATATTAGAAATGGAAGTTAAGGGTAAACGGAAAGGGATAGGCATAAAAGGTAGAGTAGGGGAAGGGAGGAGAATGAGAGAACAGGGAAAGGGATGGGAATGAGGGAAGAACAGGGAAAGGGATGGGAATGAAGGGAAAGCGTGAAAGGGATTGGGGTAAAGGGTAGAGCAAGGGAAGGGATGGGAATGAGAGAACAGGGGAAAAGATAAAAATCAAGGAGAGAACAGGGGAAGAGAAAGGGAAGGGATTTGATGAGGGTAGAGCAGAGGAAGGGATGGGAATGGGGAAAACAGGGGAAGGGATGTGATGAGGTGAGATAAGGGCATCGGAGGAAGGCGAGTCTGTAACTAACTGGAAGCACAGCGATTTAACTTGATTGACAAGCATGGCAATATATAACAGTGTAACATGTACAGTATTGTTTCTGTGTTAGGACTCAAGTCTGACACACTGAATTCTGGCAAATTGCCAGCTTTTCTCACTGTGTACTGAACATGTACAGTTACAAACAATAATTCCATTACACAATCTACTCCCAAGGTCCTTAAAGTATTTAAAAAAAAAGAACTGTAGCACACACCACAATATTATATATATATCTCATTACTGGACATGTGCCAAGTTACAGGCATGATACTGTAGGCTACATTCTGACTTGTGTTGATCTGAGTGAAGGATATTATGCTAAAAGGAGGCCTACAACTCTCATTTTTCCTTCAGAGTTTTCTTAACCTACTCGATCTTTGGAATCATCACAGGCTGAGCTTTTAAATTTTATTTAATTAACCAAGTCTTCTTTTAGTAAAACATTCATTTGCAACTACACTTAAAATGATGTCTAAGATTGCACCTAAACTAAGATGGATACTTATTATTTGATTCCCACAGAATGCCTGGTCTCACAAAACATCAGACTGCCCTGGTTGTGGCCAAGAGCAAATCTACAAACATGGGTCGACCCATCTATGTTCTCTCAGCCCATGCCAGTTTTTCAGTTCAATATCACATTCTGGGGAGGGACAGCTGATCAATTCCATTTTGTACGAGTTACCACCAATGAGACTATAGTGACACCTGCAAACAGCGCTAGTCCCACACATGAAGTAATACACCAAAGGGAACTATCTGTTGGCTGGCTGAACGTTTCACTAGACATCTCCCATAACTTGACACTTACAAAAAGGGATCCAAATGATGGTGAGGATCAAGTGTTGATCTCCTACCCTATCCAGCACTCGGTTATGAACATTGCATTCTCTGGCAGCAACATCACCGTCAATTGTTCTTCAGGTAAGTATGGTACTGTATGAAGACTAGTGTCATATAAGTTTTTTTTTTTTTTTCATGCTTGTATCAAGGGTCTAGCTACAGGGAAGATTACTGACATTCTTATTTGGATAATCTTCAGAAAAAACTTAAAATATTATGACATAAACTGGTTTACCAGAGCTCTATATAGCACATATGCCGACATCCCATATGTTTAAACTAAAATGTCTTTTCTTTGCATTCTCCTTTTGTCTAAATTCAATATTTTTACACTGAAGAAACTAATACTACTCCCAGGATGAGAAGGATTATAGTTATTAAATTTGGCATTAATTTCTCCAATAGTTATAGCATATATACACACTGGAACTGATAATTAATTTTCTATTCATGTACAGAAACTACCTAAATATTGACAGGTAAACTGATATGGAGGATAGGAGGGAGGGGCATATCACACACAGTGCCTATTCCCCCGGTGCTGAGGCCCATCCACCTCTCCATCTATCCTTACCGGCCTCTCTTGCCTACCCTGAGACTCACTGGTGGGCGGGCCATCACTCTGGGTCTCATCAATGGTCAGCCCACAACAGCCATCACCATCATTACCAACCACAACATCACCACCACTGCCCAGCCCCTTACATCATTCACCCACTGGGATCTTATCATTAACTTCACCAGTGTTGATGATGGTGTACTCTGTGAATTTCGGGTGAGTCTCCTTAACTAACTCAGGCATTCAATTTCTGTGGAATGTAACAATACTGTCTTGAATGAGTTTGGAATTGGTTTGAGGAAGAATCTTTATTGACAACATATCGCTTCTGGTACCTTTGACATAAGAAGCTGTTGTGACATATCAACAATACTGGTCAAGATTGCTCATCTGATGTTGCCATACATATTTAAACATACGGCTGTGTTTCCTTATTTAGTAGATGAATAACTAATGTCCTGTATTTCCTCAATGTACAGATGAGCAAGAAGGTACTTGAGACAGCCACACTGCCCTTCCACCCAATGGCACTGGAGGTGTCTGTGTGGGAAGGTCAGAGTGGCTTTCCCTTCCTCCTCCTTCAGGACACCAATCAGCCCATACTGGATCCAAACAGTGGTGGTTCCTCAGATGTGATCACTCCACCCAGCACCAGCAAGACTATTACCACCACTGTCCCCACCTCTCACAACAGTAACATTACAGGCAAGGGTTGTTGTTGTTGTTGTTGAAGTTCCTCAAGCTGTCTGGCTGAGCAGCCTTGAGCCCTTGAGGAAGGTCATGGCCTGAACCAGGCTTTCTCACAGTGCCTTCAGAGTGTATGTTGTGTTGTTGGCGAGTGTGGTTGTGAGCATTGCAGTCTTCCATAATGTGTTTAATAGAATGGGGTGCTGTGTGGCATCCCAGACAGGCATCCACAATGGCTCCATCCAGCTTCTTCTAATATGTCAGAAGGGCCGGGTGGTGGCTTAACATGCACTTCTCCACAACTAAATACAGTATGCTATAAACTATTTCTTATCTTAACTACTGTATAAGTGACCACCTACTTCTACAGTGCTGCTACTATCCCATAATGAAGGGTACCTGCATATCTCCTCCCACAGATGGCTGGAGTGGATGGTGGGTGTTTGTGGCAACAACCCTGGCCATACTCCTCATCTTTGTCGTCATCATGTGTGTTATATCCCATTACCACAGGCCAGTCATTGAGGTCAGCTTTAAGATATATTATAACAATCTTTCACTCACATATACACTTTTACAATTTATAATCTTACTAAATAATGCATAAATTTTCAAAACATGTGAACACATTGATGAAAACACAGATGTAAAAAATCCCACAACCAATGTAAAACACAAGATTGAATAATTTGCACACATGTTGACACCGGTGCATTCTATTTTTTCCCTTCACAGAAATACTTCCCGGGAATCCCAGGACTGCAGCAGTTAATGGGTGATGAGGAAGCGGATGGAGACACAGAGTCAAGTGAACAGCCTGACCGTCGACCACTCTTGGGACGCTCCATCTCCCTCATCAACACCGCCAACACCAAGGCCACAGTATGCATGATGATCTTTAAAGTTCAGCACTGCCATCTGCAAAAGATTCTTTGATTACCTCTTGGTAGTCAAACTAAGTCAATGCTTAAAATTATCTTAAAATCTGATATTGGCTCATAGAGATAACTAGAAATGGAAGAAGCTAACTAAAAGCATTTCATTCGTTGAATAATCTTCATTTTAGTTTAGAACCCCATGATACAGAGGATACAACAATATGTAATTCTCTCATGCAACAGAGACTATGGATAAATATGCTTCAATCTCACACAGCTAAATGCTAAGTTGTGCCTCTCCTAGGCAGCAATGAGACTGTGGAATGCTGTGGCTTCAGGAGCCGAGTCTGAGGTAGAACAGGTGCTGGAAACACTCAGTCTTGACCCAACTGTGTCTGTTGCAGGCCTCGGCACCTCTCCCTACCAGGCAAGTTTGACTTTGTGTCAACTTCTGCATAAATTTTAAGACTGAGGGAGTGTAGTATCAACACTATGGACAGAAGGATAAAATTCTGGTATAAAAAATATGCATTTCTAATACAAGATACTAACATTACAACAGTAGGGACTATTTGTGGAATTTTGATATTTCCAGACAAATTAATAAATCCCCCTCTCATGAGGAGGGCCAAACTTACTAACAACAGTTGATATCTTCTGCTGGAGAAGAATTCAAATTAAGAACTGACAATTTTTCTTTATGAATGAAATTACTCCTGCTATCATAAGAATACAATTGATTTCTCTTTACCCATAAAGACTGGCTTATACCTTGGGACTAACAACAAATACTTTAAGATTATCTAAAACAATGTGTATTTGCAGGAGGCCCACAGGAGAGGTCATGTCAAGGTCCTGCGGGTCCTTGAGGTTTTCATGCACCGGCGCCCTAATACGCCACACAATGACATGATACTTGGAGTCATGCAGGTGAGCCAGGTTAAGTTAGGTCTTTTGGATTTCAGGTTATGGTAACGTTTGATCTAAATACTTCACTTTTTATAACACCACACTGTTCTTTTAATCAAAAACTATCTAAAACATAAGTTGTTCATGACCCTCCTGTATTGAGGCAGGCATAAATCTGTTTCAAATCTAAGGGACTTTATGATAATAAATTACCTTCACAATATTTTTTTAATGTCATGACAGGCACACAACAAGAAGGTGGAGGAAGTGTTTGCATCAGCTCAGGGTGGCCAGTACCGTCATCATGGAGGTGTGGATGTCCTTCTTCGAGGTTATAGTCTTCCTGGGACACTCCAGGACTCTCAGGGTTGCTCGCTGCTGCACTACGCTGCCTCCATGGCCCTCGCTGACTCTGGACCCCTGTGGCTGGCAGATGATATCAGGAGTTTGGTTCAGACTCATGGGGTTTATGTCAATGCTGTTGATTTTGAGGGTGAGTTAAAAATTACTATTGCATAATCCTATGATTATTTTGTATGCAGAAGGTATTCAGTGTATATGCTAATCATGACTGCCTAGTATCTGTGGTGTAATTACTATCATTCTAGCTTATCATAAAAAAATTGGATGTTTGTATGTTGAATACAACCTGTATAATGATCAACAACTACTGTTTTCAAAGATACTTTTAAAGACTTAGATACTGCAGGTAAATAAAATAATTTATTAGACAGGACATGATAACTAAAAAATATATATTGACATTAAATTGTATGGCACTTTGAAAAGTAAATATTGTAAATTAGTAACAGTATTAGAAATTGCATAACAATTATTATATTAAACTTAAATATGCACACAGGTCAGACAGCACTACACACCCTCTCTCAGAAAGCAAGTGTGAGTGAGCAGCACACCTTTTGGGACGGTCGAACCCTGAGTGTGTGTCAGGCATGGATGGCCCTGGCTGACCTCCTCATGACCCTGGGAGCCAACCCCAGCCTCCCTGATCACTCTAATAAATACCCAAGTCACCTGGCCCAGGATGTAGACAATCAACAGCTGGCTGACCTGTTTGTAAAGGTAAGTTGCCATACTTATAGTGTACGAGTTTTTCCAAACAATTATACAAACTCTACATTATGTCCCCTCTTCCATATGCATATATGGTCAGTATTGTACTCTTTAAAAGCATACAGTGATCCAGAATAATCCTGGTAAATGAACAACAATAGCTTGATAGATGGATATGCCAATGTCACTCAGAAAAGCTTGTGTATATTTGATTCACCTTTCAAAGCACCTACCTATCTATTACTTGCCAAAGTTAAATCTTACTTGGTTCTTCAGGCAGAGAGTGAGAAGCCTGAGACCCAAGCAGATTGTCCACTAACACGGAGTCAGCAGCTGATGGAGGCAGCTGGGGAGGGAAATGTGAAAGCCATCACAGCATTACTGACAGCAGGAGCAGGTACAGTGGTGCCCATAGGTAGCCAGTGTGACCCTCTACTGGCAGCTGTGAAGAATGGTCATCGTGATGCTGCTTTCCTGCTCCTGGCTGCTGGGGCTCCACTCTGTGCTCATGGTCTCCTGGGAAACACTCCCTTCCAGGCAGCTCACGCAACACTTGGCCTCCCAGCTCTCTTTCCAGCCATCATCAGGAAGGTCAGGACATTTACCTGGAAATTAATAAAGTTATGGAACATGGAACGATATGAACTTGATCCTGTAGAAATATGCTGTGATGATATTAATATCAGAAGTTCAAACTTCCACATTAATTATATATTTTCTAGATATGAAACAACGTAGAATATTAACATCTATCATCTTTATTCACAATGCTGTTAATTTATTATATTGTTTGATGTTAAATAATAGCTTAAATACTGTACTGTAGTACACTCAGTCAGTTTTATCTTTACAGGCATTCTGTGATCGGCTTGAGACTGAAGCTGAACCACTTAGTGGAGAGGACACGGTTGAAGTGGTGCTGAGAGAAGGGCTCGGGTACCTACGCGACATTGCTGAACTGTCAGGCCACCGCTTAGGGGAGGAGCTGGGGAAGTGGCTCGACCAGCACCCACCCTCAGGCTCCACCAGTTATATGGACATGCTGGCCCAGGCTGCCTCACATGGTCTGACCCTTACCTGTCAGTTGCTTGGGGTTGCTGGAGTGCATCTCAACCCACTGCCCCATGAGCCTCACCCACTGGCTTGTGCCCTCAACAATGAGAGGTATCACACGGCCTACAGTCTGTGCCGGGACCTCAAGATGAAGCCCCACACTCTGCCCACCACACCTCCTAACCTCCCACCTCTCTTATTCCACCATCTGGTCACAAGCGAGCTACAGAAATTTGAGGATAAGCTGGCCAAGAAGGAAGTAGAGCAGCGGGCATCCCAGGACTTGTTGGAGTGTGCCCGTGGTAAACGCACCAGTCGCAACATCAAGCAGCAAACGGCCTTCCTCTACCTTCTGGCTGAGTTGGACCTAGTAACTCTACTTCATCAAGCCAGGGAGACACAGGACAACCTGGATATAAACTATGTGGTCCACCAGCCTTCAGGAGCCACCATGCTGCATGTGGCAGCGGCATATGGAAAGATGGGCATGGTGGAGTACCTGCTGAGATGCAACGCTGACCACACCCGCCACACCCACTCTGGTTTGGCTCCCGTACATCTGGCAGCCATAAAGGGTCACCGGGACTGTGTGAAGTATATATTGAAGTACACTGGGGCTGAGCTTGGCTGTAGCCTTGGTCTCACTCCCACACTCATGCTACAACATTTCTCTGCCAATGTTCACAGTCGTCACCTGGATCTACTTACATACCGGCAGAAAGCAGCAGTAGCAGCAGCTAAGGGCCACCATGCTAGAGCAGGACTTATTCTAGCTGATTATCTTGGTAAGCTGGGCATCACTTCTGCTGCTGCATTCTGGGATGAACTGGTTGCAGAGGAGTGCAACATGGAGGCTTTTAACACCCAGGAGTTAGAAACATCTATCCAAAAGGACATCCAGTTACTTTGTGATCAAATCTCACAAGTGGATATTCGATTTGTGGGAAAACTAGTATCTTGCTCTCCAGTGAAGGAAAAAATTGAATTGCTCTTGCCTGAGACATTTGATTTTTGTCTTGAACTTGAAGCTTACTCCAGCCTCAACAATGGCTGCATCACCATTAATAAATATAAAAAAGACGTACAGTCTAGGGAGCAGATAACTGGGATAAATTCCACCAAAGACCAAGATCTGTTTTCAGGGACCAACTTCAAGACATTTTTCAGCAAGGCAGTGCATGAGGCTCTAAGTGCCACCAAATTCAGTTTTCTGGCAATCATTCCTCCCTTCCTGGGGCACACAGTGACAGGAGTAAGCATCCATGCAGCCTACAGAACTAAACAACGTGTCTCTCTGGTTCGTGTCAGCTTGAGCCCAGTTATTAAAGCCCCTCGTCCTCAATGGCTCAACAAAAAGTTACTCGGACAATTAATAAATGGTCCTGAGTCGATTGAAGTGCATGAACACTTGGCCAACATGTCTGAGGGAATGTGGGTGTATCAATACAACCCTGCTATGAGGTGTATTCTAAGTAGGGCAAGCGAGACGGAGCGCAGGGTGGCCCAGGCATGCCTCTACCTTCGGAAATTGCTAGAGACGTGCTGGTGGCTGCCCAAGGAACAACAGAGGAAGCAGGGCCAAGCATGGGAAATACATCCTACTGGGGTAGCTTTTCCTGATATAAATACCTTCCTGACACACTTTCTGCTGGTGGTGGTTGAAGGAGAGCCTGAGAGGAACACCAGGTGGACACAAGGACAGTTCATGGAGAAAGTGGTAGTGGTGTTAAAAAATTGCATGTCAGGACCATCCAACCACGACAGTCCAGAGTATGTCCTCCTCACCACACAGCAGGAGGCCAAAATTAATGATGCCTTACAGGCCACTGTACAGTTCTTACTGGACCTACAAAACCATAGCACAGAAAATGGAAAAACAAATGGAAGGGCAAATGTGGAGAACACCTAGTTTTCTTATAGATTTACAACAATTAATACATTATAGTTCTAAATGCATATTCAAAACAAAAACATAAATTTAACGCACAAATATTAATAAAAAAATAAAAAAATAAACTGTTTAGATATGAAGCTTTGGAAACCGGTCAGTCATAAATATAATAAGTGATCACTTATCATTATACTTTAAAGGTATAGTGACTGAATTAAACCTTTTTAGGGAAATGGATGCCAAGATTAATAGAAAAATACTGAAAAATATTACAAGTAATTTTAAAATTGCCGTACTGTATGAGTTTCCATCTTTGATCTAAGCAGTGGAAATAAAGTAAATATTTGTATTTGTATATACAAGATGATTTTGTATTTGCTCAATATTTATAATATAAATTTACCTCTAGTTTTGTCCACTGAGATAATCAAAGATGTAGCTCCAGTAATACCTCCGTAAATAAGTGTCATAGCATTGTGTTTCTCTTATGACGTGGTACAATAATAATTAGCTAAAGGAATACCTCTCTTAATCAAGGCTTAACCTCCAACAACACAGATTTTTGTATAGAGTAGGTTGTAGCCTCAGAGCTGGGTGGAACCTAACCAAGGCAGCTCTACCAATGTCACAGGGCTCCTGCCAATCAACCCTTCCCTCCCTCCCTCCCTTTATACTCCCCAAGAAAAGTGATATTTCTTAGCATTGCAGGGTTGCAGAACTACATTTGAGTGGAAATGTGTTCTGTCATTATTGCAAAAAATCTACCTTACACGGCATTCCCATACAAGTGGTAAAGTTGCTATAAAAATATTGGTATCATACAAATGCATGGCTGTGGGTTACCTAAAGGCAGTGTTTTGATGATTCAACCACTGTTTTAGTTTCAAACAATATGAGCACTGAATATTTTTGTAGTAACTGTAAATGACTAAGTTTCAAGTATCCATCATAACATTCCTCCATTCTTCTCATATTTTCATTAAATTTGACAAGAAAATGCTGTGATAAAAACAGCAAAAGATAAAAATAGGTTTTTGGCTACGTTGGTTGTCTGGTATTTTGTTATTGTACAGCTGCCTCCAGATATTCTTACACCCTGTGTTACCTTCCATCAAAGTGTCACTATCGCACTTCTTTTGTAAATGAAATACCCTTTCATTCATAAAACAGAACATTACTCTTGCACCACAGACACATTTTGATAGCAGGTAGCATAATAAAGTATATACATGTACAGTACTGCTTAAGACAGCTATGTATACCACTCCATTTGACTGCCCCAACAAACACATCATATTGTCTTGATGAAAGTTCACTTATATCTACTACTGCTCTAGGCTGTGTTTCTAGCAGTTTGTTGATCTGCCTTATGTCAAACAATATGATCAGTACAAGGAAACTTACCTGTAACTTGGGGGTTAGTTAATAAATATTCATGACGAAGATGTTTCACATGTATCATTAATGATGCTCCCATCTTGTTGAACTTCTGGAATACAATCACAATCACATCTTGTAACTACTCCAGTCAGAGAGTAAACTGAGATTCCCATGTTTTCACACACTCTTTAATGCTCCCTCTTTCTAAGAGATATGAGATTAAATAAACAAATATATCAAATACCGTAGAAGACAGCATATGTTATCTTAGGGGGGCTATACAGTATTTTTACTTTTCTAAAATGGAACCAGCCATTCCAATGGTTACTGACAGAATATCTATGATTATGAGAATCACTAACAACTAAAACATCATGCACTGATCTGTTTCCTGTATTAAACACAAAAGAAAAAAAAACAGTGAATGCAAACTGTGTGCTCTTATTGCTGTGCCAATGCTTCACTTTCATACTCTACAATATATCATCCAATATTATGCTGATGAATAGAAATCTGTGCAGGGAATAACTACATTGTTGATATATTCTGTTTAACACATCAGTTAGCTGCAAGAGGATGGCATCAGACAACAGAAAGAGAAACATGCATTCAAGGTAAAAAAGTATACTGACTATGATACGTTATTAAATTAATCAGAGCAGACAAAACAAAAGTCCAATATTCATCTTACCTCTGTGCTTGAGTATCTTGCGATACACAAAGTTGCCAATCGGCCTCCTACCCTCTCTACGACACAACTGGCTATACAGCCGGTACATTTTCTCCACTTTCAAAGGGCCCGGCTCTCTGGCTTCCTCTGCATTTTCATTAAAGAGTGACAGGAGGTGACACAGAGCGTGGTTCACGGCATCTTCTGGAGTTTTGTTTTTGGGAGTGTGGTGACCACGGCGATCCTGTTGGGGAATGCACCAGCACCTCAATAAGATACCAGCACCCAACGAGGCCTTTCTCAGAGTCTGATGAGATCCCATAAAGGGTTTCTCTTGGGAAGTGAATGAGTATTTCTTTCCTCATTCCCATTAATTTTACTCATTGTCTTATCTCTTTTTTTTTTTTTGTCACAAATTCCTACATACAGTACTGTACTTGAATCTGACCTACAGATGTAACCCATTAAGTAACTATATATAGATAAACAAGTTACAAACTAGTGGGGATTTAATCACATCAAAATATAAGCTATTAACATCACCTTCAGAGCAAATGGTGAGCGTGCAGCCACAGCTTGTAAAACACGATCTACACGACCATTAGAAAGTCCATGTAGTTGTAGGAATGCCATCTTGCATACCCGCACTGGTTCTTCTCCTTCCTGTCATAAAACCAAGAAATGTATATAAAAATATAGTAAGATTAATTAATATCTTTTGCTCAGTTTCACTGAATGAAAGAAAGATTTGGCTACAGCCTACAGTTTATGTATTGAGATTTTCTTTCATACTTTACTAGTTTATTAAGTTTCTTCTTCCATATTTTCTTTAATGAAATTCAATCACAGTAGATCACATGAAACTTCTTTATCATTTTATGCTCTCGTAGATCCACTATCTTGTGAAGTAATAGAGAGGAGTTGAACACAGCAAAAAGAAAACAGTACAACAAAATACACCCCTGACTATACTAATGCCATGTATACCTTTATTGGCACATAATATATCCTGCTATGTGTCCTGGCCAGCTTGTTAGTGGTGCGTGCAACTCTAAGTCCTCCCTGCCCTCCTCGTGTACCAACTGGCATCAGAGACACCTTCTCAGCAATGTACTGGTTCTGCAGGGTGAAGTTAGCCATGGCCCAGAATCTCTCAAACACCTGCCGTCTCATTTCCTCATTGCCAATCCCAGGAATGCACTGGTATCTAGAAATGAGGTGGATAATTAAGATTCTAATGGCTAAGCTTGCTAGGCATCATAATGTATACTCATCAAAGTTTTATAAACTTTTAATAACTTTAAGTTCTGTAATTACCTGCACCCACATTCCTGATCCACGTAAACTTTTCTGCTCTTAATCTTCCCTGAGGATGTAATGTACTCCTTTCCGCTGTTCCTCCTGGCTTTTCGCTCTCTCTTTGACATCTTTCCTCTCTCATTAGTAGGTTTGTTCTCTTTTAGTACTGTATGTGTTCTAGTATCAGAGACAAACTGGTTCACACAGTCTTCACTTTGATGTATGCTGGGATCACAAAGCACTTCATTCCTCTCTTTTGTGGAATAGGATGTTGGTGAATTAAGTACTCTTATGCTGTGGTTAGTCTGAGGACAAACTTCACTCTTTTCAATCTGTCTGTATACCCACAGACTAACTGGTGATCTTCTTTCCTGTTCACATGTTAATTTATATGACTCGTACATCTTCTTCACAGACATTTCCCTAGGGCTACGGGTGTCGGTATTAGTTCTAAGGGATGGCTGTTGCTGTTGTTGTTCCTGCTGTTCTGAAGCTACTGAGGGTGTTGTTACTAGTGAATGCTCCTGATGTGGGACAGTAACCAAAGGACTTGGCTGGTGCCCCTGCTGATTACCTGCCTGTTTGGAAGACATGAAAACGTTTGAGGTGCTGGATGTTATGATGAGGGATGATTCTTTCCACCTCCTTAAAGTCAAGATATGTTGACGAGCAAAGTCTACATCTTCACTAGCTGTCTTGTTGCTGGGACTGTGGTGTCCACGCTGGTCCTGTAAATTAATGTACCAGAGAATGAAACCATATTTACAAAATCATCAAATGAAGTAATAAATTTTAAGAAGTACAAATTCACATAAACTTGTTCCAGCTATACAATATTTCTGCACATATGACATTCCCTTTCCCTTGGATAAATCTTTCCTGCTGCCCATTCTAATAGCTATAGCGATCTACCTGCCCAATGTATGATTAGCTTATAACATGACACCTATAAATATTGGCTTACCTGAAGTGCACTTGGAGAGTTACAGTTCACTGCCTGAAGTACACGATCCAGTCGGCCATTGGACACACCATGAAGGCAGAGAAACATACTCTTGCATACTCGTACTCGTTCACCAGTGCTCTGAAATCACCATAACAAATTAGGTAATGGTACAGTAAAAGTGAACCTACTATACTGTACTTATTAGACATATATCATACAGCAAACAGGTTTTATGCTTACTTACAGGTAAGTCGACAAAGTATTTCCGTGTAACCGTCTTCAAGTTCTTTTCCTCTTGTATATGTGCTTTCCTTTTCACCCCCATAGTAGGTACCAGGACAACACTTTCTGCTATGTGTAAGTTCTGCTTTTCAAAGTCACCAAGGGCCCAGAAGCTTTTGAATATCTTATCTCGATCAGCCACGGTCCCAAGTTTAGAAACACACTTATTTTTGCACTCACAGTCTCTATCAACATATTTCTTTGCCTCTACAAGCCTCCCAACCACATTGGTATATGCTTCACCACGGTTCCTACATTTTTTGCGTATCTGTTTGGCACTGGTTGTTTCTTCCTTTGAATGCCTCTTTTTATATTTTGCTTTCTCCTTTGTTACGCCACCTTCATTGATTACAAGAGGTTCCTGTATCTCTTTTGAAGCTGTCTGTGGGTCACTGGAGGGACTGCTGGGAATGTCGACAGTCTGTAGAGTACTTGAACATTTGCCCTGCGAAATGGTAGGCGGTGGGATCGGGGATGGATGTGCATGATAGGCGTGAAAAGTGTGGGGTCGTATACTGACTCCAGGAGCGTCGTAGGAAATGTATTGCACTTGTGTGGGTGGTGGGAGGTGTGGGTTAGCATTGTTTATCACGGCTGGATAGGACTGTACTGCATGGGTTGCATATCCAACTGTCACAATATTAGTCGCAGCTGAAGCGATGTGGGGGGCTGCTGCCAAGGTGTCTGGTGCATGTAGAGTGTGAGCTGCAGGTGCTACAGTAATATTACCATAACTATGAAACTGGTGCTGGAATGTACTGTAGTTTGTCACATCCACACACTGTCCCAATATGTGAGACACACTAAATTGTCCCTGAGGATCCATCATTGGTAGTGGTGAAACTTAGCATGAAGATTTAACTATGTTTTTCTAACATGATATCATCTAAAGCTGAGTTCGTGAATTACTCTGTGCAGTCATTCCTACAGGTTCTTCCATAGTGAAGTTATCCATAGTATTGAAGTTTTCCACCATCTGAAAATCTGAAATATAAGAAAAAAGATGTGAAATACATGTAAACATATGTAAAATGTAAAGGGTTACTGTATCCTATGATTAAAAGCGTTAAACATTATTCATTTATTTTTGTCAACACATGTTTGACCTTTTCTACATAAAGTTCTGTACTGAGGGCCAAGATTATAAACATTATCAATATATTAATTTTCGCCAACACATATTTGGGTAATATTCAAGCGTTAGTCCATAATGTCTTTTCGAATCGAGGTTTTCAGAATGCAATGTTAAATGGTGTGTTTTTAACGAATCTGTTGTTCACATCCATAGCAAATTAGTGTTTTTGAAGATATCACCCCCCCCCCTGCCACCACCCAATCTCAGAAAATACTCATTTTCTCCAGATATGAACTACAGATTCGTCTGAAAAACACTACAACGCATTAAATAGAATTAGGTAGACCTCACCTAACCTAACCTAATCAGAACCACGGCAGACTATCGGGGACTAACCTTAGCAGTCTACAGGGATGATGTAAACACTCAGTGGCCATTTTAAATTGGTATTACGGTACCTTTTTATTCGAGAATGGTGGTAAATACAGGCCTTAATACGCGTGTGGCAGTTCACTGACGTCAGTTATACTACATGGACACGTTAAGAGTGTAAACCGGCTTCATTATTCTCAAAACAGCACTGAAGAATACATTCGGGGACAGCCAGACACTCGGTACAAAGGGAAGCCATTGTAATTAGTCAAGCACACTGATTGGCTGTTGAAACCGAGGCCCATTAATCAAGCACGGTGATTAGCCGTCCGCACCAATATGGCCGCTGTACACACTGCGGATTAAGGAAAATTGAATCAATTAAGGGTAGTTGTATTACAAAACTTATGCATTTGCAACAGAAATAACCTATGAGGAAATGATGTACAGTCGGCAAAAAAAGTTTCGTTACCATCCTTTTAACAGTGTGATGTAATGTTGGTAGGCCTGACTGGTGAGTCAGGTGTGGCGCGAGCATGGAGATAGTATAGGTGGAGTCGCCATGGCGAACTGTAATTTTCGGCGCCTTCAATATGGCGGACACCAAGATATGTTTCAGTAAAAGTGGACTTCTGACCTGATATGCAAAGGTATGCGCCATCTTGAAGGCACCGGAAATGATAGATTGGTGGCTTCACAAATCAGGTCCTACTGGCGCCTCCACCTATACTACCTCCATGGGCGCGAGTGTCATATATACCTCCGTCACCCTCCCGGACCCCTCAGTGTCTAATGGACAGGCAAGTAGGAATGACGTAATTTTACCCAGTGCTACTTTTTCTGGGTATTTCAAGGTTATTCTTGTTCTAAAATACTCAAACGTATTTCTTTATGATTAATGATGAATAGTTAAATAGTAATAGTTCTTCAACACTCAAAATTAAATTTAAAATCAGTTAAACTTTTGATATAAAAAGAAAGGGAATGCCTTGTGCTAAGTCGTCATTGCCGCTGCCCGCGAGGCACAGCTGCTCAGACGGCGGAGTACCAACCCTGCCGCGCTTATCAATGTTAAAATTAACGTAGGGGTGGTAACGAAACTTTTTTTGCCGACTGTACATGTATTAAAAAATGTATTTAACAGAAAAGAAGGTATTTATTAAAAGAATTACCATTTTGTAGCAGTGTTGCCAGATTCGGTTAGGTCCCATTATTTTGCCCCGGTCATTTCCTGTACTTTAACACGGTTATTTCCCGGTAGTTTGCCCAGGTTAGATCCCGGTAGTCTGCCCAGATTAGGTCACGGTAGTCAGCTGTGGTCTAGGGTAGGTTTGGTAAGGTTTTGGAGTGAACTGTAATGGGCGGCGTCACATATATCTACGGGACATTTTTTCGTTATATTTTGCTTTATGAAGAACATTTTAAAATGATTCCTACTGGAAATGTGTATGAAGTTCACCCCATTTGCGGAGGAAATGCCATAGAAGAAAATAGTCTTAGAATTGTCTAAATAAGTGGGTAATGAAGGTAGAAAAAACTGTACGCAATAAAGGTAATTCTTTCAATATTTACCGAAAAGAATTGGTGGTAGTGATTATGGACAAACGCTTGAATAATACCCATATTTGACCATTCAAAATCTGTCAGGTAGTTCCATTATTACGAGAGTTTCATAGTGGAATCATCAAATTATTCACTCATATGAGTCATTTATACAGTTCAGTTGGATTAGTTAGGGTGCTTGCAAACCAATCAAACCACTGTGTAAGACACTAAACTTACCATACACAAAACTGATTTAATTATTTAGTAAAGTACCCGGTGTGGTTGTAACACTACCAACTAATCTTGCCTCTGTATCCACAAATTAGTTTTATATCCGAGAAAAGACCGAGTTTCTGAGACGAATGGTGTTGAACTTTTCGTTGTTGTTGTTGCATGTGTCGTCGTTGACTCGTTGTTTGTTTGTTTTGGAGTGAACTGTAATGGGCGGCGTCACAAATATCTACGGGACATTTTTTCGTTATATTTTGCTTTATGAAGAACATTTTTAAATGATTCCTACTGGAAATGTGTATGAAGTTCACCCGATTAAAGCCAGCCCTGGTAAGAGATACTTTACGCACTTAGGTAATTAGTTTGCGAAAGGACTCTCTGAATGAATTTTCAGAATTACCTGTAAGGGTTAAATTACCTCATATTTCAATTAAAATTACTCTAGTATTACTTCAAATACATTATGGGTTTATTTCCCATTTTTTCTTATAGGTATAGTATATACAAATATTTGTGATAATTGTCTGAGAAAAGTTATGGTAAACATCAGCAATAATTAAATGAGGTGGATTACACTATAGCCTAGGGTAATTACCTAAAAAAATGAAAACCTTGGATGTTGGCGTTCCTATATGTTTGTGTGAAGAATGTCAGTCAGCATATACTTATCTTTTACCGTGGTGCTCACCTCCTTCACATCAACCTATGCGCCCAGAGGCGTCTTGTTACAACCCACTATACTTACTTACTTGTTACTTGTTACTTGTTGTTAGATATTCTATGCCCCGCTCCACACTCCACACTCTCTCTCTTCTATCGTAATTATACTGGACACAGTTTGCTTTTTTTTATCTTTCTTAGTGTATGGTTCCTCCCTTACACACACACACACACACACACACACACAAATCATTCTCGCGTACCCTTCAACAGTCCAACTCCCCCACTGCAGGAGTTAACCGGTACTTTCATCTTCCTCCCTTATTATACTTGCAGTTTGCAAGAATATCCGTGGTGTTGACCAAGGCTCAATGAATCAAAAAGTTAATACTGTAAAAATTTGTCTCTGAATACACACACACACACACTGGCATGATTACACCACCGAAATACGAGGAATATAATATTGTGTTTATTTTATTATAGTGTCTCAGTTCCAAGAGGAGAATCGTTAAAGAATAAAGGGTTGTTAAGAGTTAGGTCTACCACCAACCACGAAATATTTTCCTGAATAGGTGACGTTCTACTCCAAACATATGTACACTCGAGCTCGTAAATTCGCGACCACGTCTCCAAATGTTAAATCATCTGAGCTGGTAACACTGTGTGGGTAAGGTGTAATTGTAGGTGAAGGATTGTATCATGTCGCCCTACTATGTTCCACCTACTCTGATTCCTCCCCAAATAAATGTTACCAGCTCAAATGGCATAAACATCTAAGTAAGTGGTCGGGAATTTACGAGCTCGGGTGTACAGTACCCTATCAACTAAATAATATCCCTCCTTAAATGGTGTTTTCTGCATACTGTCTTCCCCGCTGACTGCTTGGCTGACTGTCCCGAGAAGAGTATAGAGAAGAGACAACATGGCAACTTGCGAGGTGTGTTGCGTCGCTAGGTTAGGAGCAACACGCAGCCTACTATCTCCCTAATACCTTTCATAGCACCTTCATTCTAACCCTTTATTCCAGCTTCTGGGTACGGCAAGAACAATTTACAGACCACGCAAATTAAATCAGAGAACAGACTATACAAAATAATGCAGAAAATACGTAAAGAGATGGACAAACAGAGCCTCCAAATCAGTCAGTGCAACGAGAGCCAGACGAGGCGAGGCTACATAAGGCAAGGGACCGGTCTGACTGCAACATTCCGGCGGGAGAGTTGACGTGGTGTTGTGTCGTTGTCGTTGTTGTTGTTGTTATTATTGTGTTGTTGTGGTATTGGAGATTCCTCGGTGACCCAATAATCTTCTCCTTCACTATGACATTTCTGGTAAGTGACAGTCTTGGCTACAAACGAAAGCCATGCACTGATTTGACTTCTTTTTTATCTAAGTATACGTAAGATTTTTATTTTTGATAGTCCGGTGATATATAATACTAAACAGACACTACATTGTGGTGTTGGTGTTCTCGCTGTCGATAATTAACGGTGAGGCAGAATAATTTAAAGGACGAATACAAGCAGCACAAAAAAGATGAAGTTACCGGTTGTTTTTTAACGTAACTTAGAATGAATAAGAGTAGGCGGAGGTGAAGTTTTGAGTCTTTGTTTTGAAGTTGATGCGAGCTTTAGGAAGAAGCAAGAATATACAGTACCTGTGGATTGTTACTTAAAAAGCATTAAAATCTCTCCTCACATGCCGTATTAATCTCTTTGGGTCAGGATTTGAATCAGAACCCAACTAAAGGACTTGGAAGACACTCTCGGGATTGTAACTAAAAACTCAGGTCAGTAACGAAAAGTATATTAACTGATTTGATTAACCCTTTCAATACTATAAAATATTTCCTCTGACTCATCCCGAACGAGTTTCATATAGGACAGGAAATACGTGTATATACGCTATGACATATAAGTCTTCAAGGAGAAATATATGAACTGACTTAATTAATGAACCCCTTACAGAGAATTACTATACTAAAAATATATTTCCTGTGACTCATTCCGAACGAAATTCCGTACCGTATACCGTGTACCGTATATACGCTATGATATATTATACGTCTTCTCGGATTATATGAACGTATTTTTTTTATCAACTCTTTCAATAGAATTACGTTACTAAAAATATATTTCCTCTGACTCATCCCGAACGAGTTTCATATAGGACAGGAAATACGTGTATATACGCTATGATATTTTATAAGTGTTCTCAGATTATATGAACTGATATATTAATTAGCCCCTTCCAATAAGAGTATAGGCTATTAAGAAAATCCTCTGTTTTATAATATAGGACAAGAAATACTTATATACAGTATGATATAATAAGTTAAGTCTGTTCTGTGGTGAAAGATGTAAGGCCTACTTGAAGGTGCGTCCAATTTGCATAGGTTAATGAGTTACGTGTTTTTTAAAATGTATATTATGGGTATGAGGTATACAAGGCTAGTTAGTTAGGCTCCCATCACTATATGTCTTGTATATGGTATGTTGAAGTAACTGTAACTTAAAATAACTCGTTTAACATACCATGATTATAACTTCAATTAACATGTAAATCTTAAGAGAGAGAGAGAGAGAGAGAGAGAGAGAGAGAGAGAGAGAGAGAGAGAGAGAGAGAGAGAGAGAGAGAGAGAGAGAGAGAGAGAGAGAGAGAGACTGTGTGTGTGTGTATGTGTGTGTGTGTGTGTGTGTGTTATCAAGTCACGTGTGTGTGTTGCTTTAGAGGAAGAACCAAATCACGTGTTGTGTTAGAGTTTAAAGAGGGAAAAACAGGAGGGCGAGTGAATCCTCCAAACTATATGTCACCAAACAGCTCCCCCATTCATAACACCGAGGCTATTACGTTCCCTGGGATAGTTTGGAGGAATCAGCAGCAGCCCTCCAACATAGTAAAACAAGTCGTACCAGTCGCAGGATGGGACAACTCCACCTCGTGTTTATATAACGTGACCAATACAACAGCACTGGTGAACCTCGGCTGTATGTAATCTTAACGGGGTCATTCTATTATTATATTGTTTTGGTACATTAGGGCGTCTTAATTAATTCCTCCAAAGTATGCCGGGAAACATGATCTGATGAACAAAAATAATGGCTTCCTGTTGCCTGGATGAGTTTGAAAGGAATCACTTACTCCAGATTTACCAACAATGTATAATTATATTCGTAAAGGGGGTCATATACTGTATTCTTTTTGGGTGAATTGAAGGGTTTTCGAGACCTCCAAACTATGGCAGGAAACGG
This sequence comes from Petrolisthes cinctipes, assembly GCA_033782935.1. Classification (NCBI taxonomy): domain Eukaryota; kingdom Metazoa; phylum Arthropoda; class Malacostraca; order Decapoda; family Porcellanidae; genus Petrolisthes; species Petrolisthes cinctipes. The sequence continues at coordinate 94,520 of JAWQEG010001300.1, forward strand.
ACTACTGCAGTAAACGTGTAGTATAGAGGATATTCTGTTTTAATAAGTATAAGATATGTATAAAATGAGAACATAAGCCTTCATCACAATAAACAAATAAATAAATAAACAAATGAACAAATAGATAAATAAATAAGTTGAAAAATAAATACAGAGCAACAAAAATCCGGCAGTGGTCAGTTCTTGTGTTACATTTCTAAGTCCAAAAGGTTCTTTGTGGTTCAGCATTGTATTATCAGTGAGGCAAAAAAAAAAAAAAAAAAAAAACGTCCAGTGATGATACATTGGACTCTCTCTATTCAAACACAAACACCAACAATAACAAACACAAATATATACACAAACACAAGGATACGTCATCACATAATATTAATTATATATATACACACATACAATACAATAACACAAACACATAAATATACACAAACACGAGCATACGTCAACACATATTAATTATATAAACATACACAATACAATAACA
>JAWQEG010001300.1:100000-103178 GCA_033782935.1 Petrolisthes cinctipes
TCTCACCCCTAAACTAATCTTAACTAATGTATCTAATTCTTGTCTATAAATAAAACAAATAGTGTCATGTCTCTCCCAAACTAATCTTAATTAATGTATCTAATCATTGTAATGTATATATAGAGCAAACACTATCACGTCTCACCTCTTAACTAATCTAAACTCATGTATCAAATTCCTGTACATACGAGACAAACTATATATCCTAACTTCTGGCAACTGAACCCGGAAGGCTGACATTTGTGAAATATTATTATTGTTATTATATACTCATCATAAACCTACAGTCCCGAGGTTGACACACACACACACACACACACACACACACACACACACACACACACACACACACACACACACACACACACACACACACACACATGATCCGAAGAAAAACTGTAAATAATGTGAGAATATGCACAAAATATCCGATACACAGGTACTTTATTACACATCTCGTCAGGTTTGGAAAATGTAAAAAAAAAAAAAAAACGTTTATTTAAGTGAGTATTGTCAGAATCTGTGTATGTAAATAAAGGTGTAGGAATTTGCCGTGTGTGTGTGTGTGTGTGTGTGTGTGTGTGTGTGTGTGTGTGTGTAGGAACATAGGGAATATACGCGTGTGTGTGTGTGTGTGTGACCTGGTTCTCGTGACGGGCACAAACTGTCCAGCCAGGGTCGATATAGAAAAATAATAAAACACAAACCAAACAAAATGTCAAAAGAAAAACACCCGCCCATTTCCGCATCAGGAAGAGAGAGAGAGAGAGAGAGAGAGAGAGAGAGAGAGAGAGAGAGAGAGAGAGAGAGAGAGAGAGAGAGTGGAATACAAAGGGGACGGACATGAGGGAGAAGGGAGACATTCAAAGAAGAGAGAAGTGAAGGAGAAAGGAGGAAGAGGGAGGAGGAGGAGGAAGGATGAATACAAAGAGGACCTGAAGAGAATAAAAGGGAGGAAGGAGGAGGAGGAGGAGGAGAAAGAAGAGAGGAAAATAGAGGAAAGTGAAGAAGAAGAAGAGAGGAAACTGACATGGGAGGAAGGAGAATTGTGGAGAAGGAGAGAATAAAATAAAGTAGAGAAGGAAGGAAGAAGACACTGTGTACGAACGTGTCAGCTGCGGGGAATCGGACAAGTTGTTCCAGACTTGTTTTGCCGGGAGCTTCCAGGCCTCAGACAAGGTACTATATATATTTTTTATTACTCTTTACTTTTAACCACCATCATCCTCACAGACTCGCATATATACTGAGCTATGTGTGCTCCGTTTGGGGTTCGAGTGCAATTTTCCACGAATGTTTGTTTATACGGGTGATGTGAATGTTTGCGTTTTTTCTACGGCACACAGCGTTGGGTGTCGAAGTTTCCAGGAATTTTTGGCGGGAAAAGAGGATGCTTAGTGATGTATTTTGTGGGCATAGAACATTATAGTTAATTTGAATACGGTAATCCATAAAGAGCGTACACACGAAATTTATACCATCGGTCTTCCATTAACACACACACACACATATACAAACATTTACATCCCCCATCTTCCTTCACTAACACGCATGTTCAGTGTATTCTCAATCAACTTCCTACACACACACAAACAAAAGAGGCCAGGTTCGAATCCCCGGTCGGGTGGAGACAATTTGGGATTGTTTCCTTAAACGTTGTAACCCGTCTTCACTTAGCAGAGAATAGGTACGGGACGTAAGTCGAGTTGTGTTCTCGCCATCCCGGTGTGTGAAAAGGTTCCAGCCTTACCCAAAGATCGGTCACTAAGAGCTCTTAGCTCATTCCGGGAGGGTAACAGTTGGTGAGCACGTGTCCAGCACGTGATCAAGACTGTAGGTGAATTACACACAAACACACACACACACTCATTTATGTCCCCCATCTTCCTTCACACACACATAAACACATGTTCAGTGTATTCCCCACCATCTTCCAACACACACACACACACAGACACACACACAGACACATTAATCAAAATAATAGACCAAACCCTCAAACCCACGTAAACCTGGTGAGCCGTATATGCCCAGGTCAATGGCTCAGTGGGAGTGGAGAAGAGGAGGAGGAGGTGGAGAGGAGGTGGAGGAGGTTGAGGTGGAGGTGGTGGAGGTGGAGGCAGCTGGTTACGATAGCACAGGGTGGAGGGGGAGGTGGTGTGTGTGTGTGTGTGTGTGTGTGTGTAGGAGATGATGGGTAATATTCGTGTGTGTGTATGTGTGTGTAGGAAATGGAAAATATACGTGTATATACATATGTGTGTGTGTGTGTGTGTGTGTATGTGTGTGTGTGTGTGTGTGTGTGTGTGTGTGTGTGTGTGTGTGTGTGTGTGTGTGTGAAGGAAGATGAGAAATATACGTGTATATACATATGTGTGTGTGTGTGTGTGTGTGTGTGTGTGTGTGTGTGTGTGTGTGTGTGTGTGTTTGTGTGTGTGTGTGTGTGTGTGTGTGTGTGTGAAGGAAGATGAGAAATATACGTGTATATACATATGTGTGTGTGTGTGTGTGTGCGTGAGGGTAGGGTGTGTAAGGGTAGGTAGGTAGGTAGGTAGGTAGGATATTTGGTAGGTGGGTTGGCTGGATGAATGGCGGCTAGGGAAAAAAAAACTGGACGAGTAGACAGACAGACAGACAGACTATCCTCCTTTCTCTCTCTTTCTTTTCCCACTACACTACATTACACTATACTCTTCCTTATTCCACATCCACTCTCTTCTTATCATGGCCTCCTCTCACCCAGTACACTTTTCCCTTCTTCTCTTCTTCCCTCCCTTCTCTCTCCAACACACTGACCCCCATCCCCATCCCTTTTCTGCTGTCCCCTTCCCTCCCTATTCTTTTCCCCCAGTCTCTCCTTCCCTCCTTCCTCTCCTCCTTACCCTACTCTATCCCCTCCCCATCCCTACACTTTTCCCTCTATTTCTCTCCCCTTCTTTCCTTCCTTTCTTTCCTCTTTACTCCACTCTCATCCCCCTCTCTCTCTCTCTCTCCTTTCCCCCACACCCCACTCAGTCCCCTCTCAGTCCTTATTACACTCATCTCTCTCCTTTCCTTTCCCCCACACCCCACTCAGTCCCCTCTCAGTCCTTATTACACTCATCTCTCTCCTTTCCTTTCCCCCACACCCCACTCAGTCCCCTCTCAGTCCTTATTACACTTTTCCCTACCCCTCTCC
>JAWQEG010001301.1:0-215000 GCA_033782935.1 Petrolisthes cinctipes
GGCTACTGTAGATAATTAACAGAGAGACAGATTTTGCGGCTTATTTTGACAGACACAAACAAATAGAGACCTAGAAACTCACCCTCTGACAATATATTTATGTATTTCCTTTCCATTGGTTTCATGATGTACTTTGCATTAGAATGTACTTATACACTCCAATGTCAATGTCTACATCAGTCAGTTGGTCTAAAGGGGATGTGGTGGTCATGGTGGTGGTGGTGGTGGATGATCTGTGGATAGGATAGATAGATGAGTGTTTGGTGGACAGAGAAACATATATACAGTCGTGGTCAATAATAATCATCCACATATGGTATCTCAAACAATTTACTGTCTAATGTTTTAACGTTCACATATGATATTACTGTTTTAAGTAGTGCGTAGCTGCTTGTATTAAATTAAAAAATGGTAGTTAACCTATTTATTGGAAAGTTTATCATCTAAGGAACAGAGGGAAGCTGTCAAACTCTTACGTGAGTTACCCCTATATGGATGATTATATTTGACCGCGACTGTACAGTATACCGGTACCAGTACTTATTTCTTTTGTATATAGGTACTATTGGCCACAAGAATTCAATTCATACACACGCTGTTGTTTTCGTAACTACAATATAACATTTTTATTATGTTTGTTGTTTTGCTAATCACAGAGTCACTTGGTAGACCATTCATGCAGTACTTCCCCAATAATGACCTCTCTTTTCATATAGCCTGTGTAAGAATTCATGAGGCCAACTGTACAGTCACGAGCACTAATAAGTATACGTTCAGATTTGGGCGGGAAGCTTTGAACAGTTCACCAATTCACCAACGAAGTCATTCCATGGAGATCTTATTATTGTGCATATTATTTACTGTCTCTAGGTATTCAAAGCACACCTGGATACTTATTAGTGCTCTTGACTGTACTGTATACATATTACTTAAGGGGGTGCGGGAATAGGGGGACAGGCTTAGGGGGCTGCGGCGGTTTTGAGGGGGTTAGGGGTGTGTGGGAGTAGGGGGACAGGCTTGGCTTGGGGGGGGGGTTAGGGGGGTGTGGGAATAGGTTACAGGCTTGGGGTGGGTAGAAAGCCTGTCCCTATTCCCGTACCCCCTAACCCCCCCTCCAAGCCTGTCCCCCTACTCCCGCACCCCCCAAAAAAAAACTCAAGCCTGTCCCCTACTCTCGCACCCCCTAAAACCCCCCAAGCCTGTCCCCTAAAATAACCTCTCTAAAATAACATCTCTGGGGTTAGGCTACTAAGAGTCATATATATATAGATATCTATATATATATATAGTCTATATCTATATATATATATATATATTTATATATATATATACTATATATATATATATACTATATATATATATATATATACGTATATATATATATATACTACTATATACTATATATATATATATATATATATATATATATATATACTATATATACCGTATATATATATATATATATATATATATATATATATATATACCGTATATATATATATATATATATATATATATATAGTCATATATATATATATATATATATAATATATATATATATATATATATATATATATATATATATAAGGATGAAGGTTCATTCCTCACAATAATTTGGTAAAAAAATGAATATATCAAGCAACCGAAAATATATATCCATTAAAAAACTAAAATACATGTAATGTTTGAAAAATCCAGGTGGAATTGTTCTTCAGAAATATATACCAGAAAAATTATTGAAAGATAAAGTTTATTTAGTATATATATATATATATATATATATATATATATATATATATATATATATTATATATATATATATGTCTACTGATGTAATTAATATATAATGTATATATAGATAAATTCGACAAAAAAAATTGGAAACATATATATATTTTTCCCCACTTTTTTTTTTTGGACAATCCATCATATACTATTTTTGTCTACTTGAATATTATGTGCCCCATGGGACGGTATTCAAGAACATCTATGGTGCATACGAAGGCGTGGTACTGGTATGTACGATGACTCACTCCACAGACAACGAGATCCATCGTACCGCCATCACAACACACACCATAGTATACCCCATGAATGTTGTTCTTGAATACAGCCCTTAAGGGGGTGTGGGAATAGGGGGACAGGCTTTGGGAGGGGGGTTTAGGGGGTTTTGGGGGGAACTGAGGGGGTGCGGGAATAGGGAGACAGGCTTAGGGTGGGTGGAAGCCTGTAACCTATTCCCACACCCCCCAAACCCCCCACCAAAGCTTGTCCCCCTATTCCCGCACCCCCAAGCCTGTCCCCCTACTCCCGCACCCCCCAAGCCTGTCCCCTACCTCCGCAACCCCCTTATCTGACTTCACCTAACCTAACCTAATCTGGACCATTATTATTTAGTATTTATTATTATTTATTATAAGTTGCAACAGCTGGAATTCATAGCAAAAAAAAGATATATTATAGAGATATATTATAGATATATATTATAGAGATATATTATAGAGATATATTATGGAGATATATTATAGATATATATTGTAAAGATATGTTATCGCGATATATTATGATATATATTATAGATATACCAGTATTATAGATATATTATAGAGATGTATTATAGAGATATATTATAGAGATATATTATAGATATATATAATGGAGATATATTAGAGACTATATTATATAGATATATTATAGATATATTATAGAGATATATTGTAAAGATATATTATAGATATACCAGTATTATAGATATATTATAGATAGATATTACAGAGATAAATTATAGATATATTATAGATATATTATATAGATATATTATACAGATATATTGTAAAGATATATTATAGATATATTATAGATATATTATAGAGATATATTATAGATATATTATAGAGATATATTAGATATATTATATAGATATATTATAGATATATATTATAGATATACATTATAGAAATATACCGGTATTATAGATATATTAGAGAATTATTGTAGAACGCAAATAATATGGCATGAAAAACTATACAAAAAAAAAAAAAAGCCCAGTGGGAGCTGTTCTTTAGAATTACCGAGAACTATATATAGCGGTGTGAATTTATATCATAATTTGCTTTACACTTATCATCAACGTTATTTAATCAAACGTAATAGGTTAGGTAAGGTCAGGTCTGCCAAATTCTATAAGGTATTTATCTAGTATATTGCCATTTTGTAGCAGTGATACCAGATCCGGCTAGGTCCCAGTATTTTGCCCCGGTCATTTCCTGTACTTTACCACGGTTATTTCCCGGTAGTTTGCCCAGGTTAGGTCCCGGTAATCTGCCCAGGTTAGGTCCCGGTAGTCTGATGCAGTCGGTATTTATTGAAAGAATTACCGTTTTGTAGCAGTGTTGCCAGATCCGGCCAGGTCCTGTACTTTACCATGGTTATTTCCCGGTAGTTTGCCCAGGTTAGGTCCCGGTAGTCTGCTGCGGTCTAGGTTAGGTTAGGTCAGGCTAATTTCAAAATGCCCCATTTTAATATGCCCTATCTTGGAAATGCCATAGAAGAAAATAGGGTGTTTATTGAAAGAATTACCGTTTTGTAGCAGTTGCCAGATCCGGCTAGGTCCCAGTATTTTGGGTCGGTCATTTTCTGTACTTTACCACGGTTATTTCCCGGTAGTTTGCCCAGGTTAGGTCCCGGTAGTCTGATGCGGTCTAGGTTAGGTTAGGTTAGATCTGGCTAATTTCAAAATGCAAGAAAATAGTCTTAGAATTGTCTAAATAAGTGGGTAATGAAGGTAGAAAAACCGTACGCAATGACGATAATTTTTTAAATATTTACCGTACTATTTGGTTTTGTCTTGAAAATCTCTCATTTTTTTTGTGTGTAACTCGGAAAAATTACAAAAAAAAAAAAAAAAATGTATCACTATCATGCCATACAGTAGTTATTAGTTAGGTTTTGAATGGATAGAAAGAAAATTATTAATTACCTTTCGAATTTCACTAGAGAGGTATACCGTATAGCAGATTTCGCACTTCGCAGAATACCAGTTAGCATAATATTATTTATAATAAGATTGTATTATTAAGGAAGTCTATTATATTATAAATATTATCATGGAACTAAATATAAATTATCGTTGTGTACGATATCTATATTTATATACAAACAAACTAACAAACAATTGGCAAATGGCAACTCGTATTCAGTGATGCCAATTTGACAGATTTTTCGCTAGATCTAGCGGATTTGGAAATTATCTAGCGAAAAAAATATTGAAATTTACAAGAGTAACTAGCGGATTTTAACTTAAAGGCCAATCTAGCTGAAAATTTTAAGACCTTTACCTATTATAATTTACCGGCGATTTTCTTGACTAGCTTAGCGGATTACAATAATTTGAGTTGGCATCACTGCTCGTATTATAATAGTCAGCTGGCAGAGTCTTATGAACCATCTCACTCATATTAATTATTTTTATCACCTTTTACTACTTTTATTTTTTGTCTTTTAGTCCAAAAATGTCAGCCAGTTAAGGGGGTGCGGGAGTAGGGGACAGGCTTGGGGGGGGGGGAACTGGGGGGGTGCGGGAATAAGGGGGACAGGCTTGGGGTGGGTAGAAAGCCTGTCCCCCATTCCCGCACCCCCCTAACCCCCCCATGCAACCAAGCCTAGCTGTCCCCCTACCTCCGCACCCCCCTAAGCCCCCCCAAACCTGTACCCCTATTCCCGCACCCCCTTAAGTTTATACAGTCGAGTTTATTATTGTCTTACTCTCCCCAAGTATAAAATATGCCTGAAATAATTAATTAGCATAATTTAAAGTTTAATCATGTATATATATACTGTTATATTAAGGGGGTGCGGGAATAAGGTGACAGGTTTGGGGGGTTTAGGGGGGTGCGGGAGTAGGGGACAGGCTTGGTGGGAGGGGTTAGGGGGGTGCGGGATTAGGTAACAGGCTTGGTGGGGGAGGTTAGGGGGGTGCGGGAATAGGGGGACAGGCTTGAGGGGGTTTAGGGGGGTGCGGGAGTAGGGTACAGGCTTGGTGAGGGGGGTTAGGGGGGTGCGGGAGTAGGGGATAGGCTTGGGGGGGTTTAGGTGGGTGCGGGATTAGGGAACAGGCTTGGTGGGGAGGTCAGAGGGGTGCGGGAATAGGGGGACAGGCTTGGGGGGGTTAATTTAAGGGGGTGCAGGAGTAGGGGACAGGCTTGGGGGGGTTTAGGGGGGTGCGGGAGTAGGGAACAGACTTGGTGTGGTAGATTAGGGGGGTGCGGGAATAGGGGGACAGGCTTGGGGGGGTTTAGGGGGGTGCGGGAGTACGGAACAGGCTTGGTGGGGGTGGATTAGGGGGGGTGCGGGAATAGGGGACAGGCTTTCTACCCAACCCAAGCCTGTTCCTCCTATTCCCGCACCCCCCAAACCCCCCTCAAGCCTGTCCCCTACTACCGCACCCCCTTAACTCAAGTTTATACCCTCATATGGTCCTGTTCCAATTTTAAAAGTGTTCTTAATTATTATGAGTGAAGAAATTTTATGTATTATAGGAATTTTTTTGTGTGAATTTGGATACAATAAACTATTTTAATTAAGGAATATTTGTTTGTCAGTATCTATATATTCCTCTACATTGATTAAATTCACACTTGGAAACGTTCTCATCAGTTACTTATATATTATTCCCATATACACAATGGATTTATTCCACAGTGGTATTGGTTTGTTAGCTTCCCAACCAACCACACTTGTAAAGGCTTCATTATTATCCAAAAGCTGAGTATCTGTATTCACAAAATCTATCCAACAGTTAGATAATGATGATCACTGTATAGTTTACTCACCAAATTCATTAAATAATTCACCCATATGTCATTTACACGGCTATGATTCTTTCGTTTGCGTGCTTACAAACCACTACCAACCACTGTGGAATCGACCCCATGAGTGCAATATGCAATAATATGTAAACTAGAGAATTTTATTGGAATCAGGCTGAGGAATATATTGGGGATTATTGTGTAAGGATTATCAAAAGAGAGTGCAATATGCAATAATATGTAAACTAGAGAATTTTATTGGAATCTGCTGAGGAATATATTGGGGATTATGTTTTAAGGATTATCAAAAGAGGAGTAGGCTAGAGTCACTGACAGTGTTGCCAGACCTACCGAGAAATCGGTAGATCTACTGCTGATTATTTGATGAATCTACCGATATACCGACCGATTTCGAGAATTGGGTCAAGTCTACTGGATATTCGATCAGACTTACCGAGAAATCTACCGAGATTGAGTTTTATGAGAGAGAAAGAGATTTCCACCGATTTTAAGTCAGAGAGAGAGAGAGAAAAAAAAAAGTGTCCTGTTTCTGGCTGTTTATGTGATACAGAGTTTCTACTTTGTGGGATTTTTCCCTAAATCTAGGGAAAATGTAATAGCTTAGCCCTGATTTCATGTTTAATTAGGTCTCTTTACATTTTCAGGGTTGACATTTTTGGACTAGTTATAGAGGCTATAACAACTATGGCTAGCACACATGTAAGCAGTGGCACTGACAGTGATAGTGACTCGAGCGCTGATGATCAAGTTAAATTAGTTAATCAGCCATCACCAAAGAAATCAAAGCCATATCATACAAGCAAAAGTTTCGTTTAGAATGGCTGCAGGTTAAACAGTTTAAAGGATGGCTTAAAATACCTGCTCCAGGGATCGAAACCCAACCCAACATGTAGCGTGTGCTCAACACGGTTGCACTGTACAAAGATATATAGGTATTGAGAGGCATGGGAAGAGCTCGGGGCATATTAAATCATGGAAGTCCTCACAGTCACAGATTAATGTTGATATAAGTGTTTCAAGAAACAGCAGTTGCATAATAACTACAAAATGATAACTGAATGTCGCATTGCTGCCTTTCTAGCAGAGAACGTAAATCTACCTTTATCTTTATGTAAATCATTAGTTGATCTTATAAAAACTACCTGTCCAGCCAAAACCTTATCAGTGGTGGGTTTAGCGCCACAGCTCTATTTCAGGTATAATCAGATTTTATGCAGCTAGGAAAAAAAAATGTGATGATGTGATAGGAAAAATTATTAACTGAAATTGCCGGCAGCCTTTTATTTTGTTAAACCTCCTCACTAAGCTGAAGAAACTTTTAAAACCATTAAAACTAAACAAAATATTATGAAATGGAAGGCGCGACAATAAAATGGTAAACAAATGTAAAATTTTAATGTAAAATGTTCAGTATATTTACAGGTTAATTATAATATCATGCAGATTGTCAATAAAATATGTCATTAATGATTAGTTTGCAATTTCATAAACAGTTGCATTATATACCTATATAATTACAGAAGTTGTCATCTGGAGAAATTTTATACGATTTAGAGAAATTTCCTCAGAGATCTGCTGAAGAAATTCCATAAGTAGAAACTGATGAGAGCCCATCTGGCAACACTGGTGACTGATCGCGCCTGACCAGTGATGCCAACTTGGCGGATTTTCAGCTAGATCTAGCGAATTTAGAAATTATCTAGCGAAAAATAAAATTGAACTTTACAAGAGTAACTAGCGGATTTTAAAAGCCAAAATCTAGCGGAAAATTGGAAGAGCTTTACCTATGATTTAGCGGATTTTCTTGACTGCTCTTGCTCTTGCTGTTACAGGTACCCCGGGTGTTTATTCCAGGGTTGGCCTTTGTATCGGCAGCTCCTGTAAATAGAAATCGGAAAAAAAACAATACCACGCATATCTATTCACTTTCTACATCTTGCATACCACATTTTCTCCAAGAATTCTTTCACAGCACCAATCATTTCATCTGTGGTCTGTCTAGCGGATTCCAAAAATTTGAGTTGGCATCACTGCAGCCTGACGTCCCTTGTGTGAGACGGTCCCAAAGAATGTAAACAAATACTATAGTGGATTAATTTACCGTCAATGGTAGACTGCAGCCAATCACTCTTCTCGCATACTATATAAGTGACATTTTCATCCATTTCCCTGGTAGGTGAGTTGCTTTTGGTGTGTACATTGTAATTACTATGTAACTTAGTGGTTTAATAATATATATATATATATATATATATATATATATATATATATATATATATATATATATATATATATATATATATACGTATGGAGAGATAAAATAGGAGGTTTATTAACTCAAGGGGGTGCGGGAATAGGGGGACAGGCTTGGGGGCGGGGTTAGGGAGGTGCGGAGGTTTTTTGGGGGTGCGGGAGTCGGGGGACAGGCTTGGGGGGGGGGGTAGGGAGGTGTGGAGGTTTTTAGGGGGTGCGGGAGTAGGGGGATAGGCTTGGGGGGGTTGGGGGGTGCAGGAATAGGGGACAGGCTTTCTACCCACCCCCAAGCCTGTCCCCCTATTCCCGCACCCCCCCAGTCACCCCCCAAGCCTGTCCCCTACTCCCGCACCCCCTTAAATCAGTGTAAAACAACACCCTTCTGGGCTCTTGCTCTTGCTGTTATAGCTACCCCGGGTGTTTAGTCCAGGGTTCGCCTTTGTATCGGCAGCTCCTGTAAATAGAAATAAAAAAACGGTAAATTTACAGAAGAACTGGGTTCACTATATTGTGTATTTTAGTATCATTACCCACTATTTTGGACCATTCTAAAACACTTCTATTCTATGGTGTTTCTTTCGGAGATGCCTCGTTTTACAAACATAATTTGAAAATTAGTCTGACCTCACCTCACCTGACCTAACCTAACCTAACCTAACCTAGACAACAGCAGACTACCGGGACCTAACCTGGGCAAACTACCGGGACCTAACCTAGGCAAACTACCGGGATATAACCGGTGTAAACTATCATAAAGTGACTTGGGCAAATTCCCAGGACCTAGCCGGATGTGGTAACACTGCGCGATCCTAGCCAAAAACCCAGTTATTCTGTAATAATACCAAAAAAACGGTATTTATTGGTATTCCACTTAGTACTTCTGTCCAGTCTGATTCGGCTCCGTTCACTGTTACTCTCTGTCTTCGACCTGTTAAGAAGGCTTCTATCTCCTTGAGGACTTTACCACCAATTCCATAACTGTGTAACTTGGCCAGTAGTCTACAGTGTGGGACAGAATCCAGGTATATGACATCAATGTTCCCATGCTCATCCAGCGTTTCTGTCTATTCGTCTAATACCTTTAAGGGGGTGCGGGAATAGGGGGACAGGCTTGGGGGGGGGGTTTGGGGGGTGCGGGACTAGGGGGACAGGCTTGGGGGGGGTTAGGGGGGTGCAGGAGTAGGAGAACAGGCTTGGGGGGGATTTTGGGGGGTGTGGGAGTAGGGGGACAGGCTTGGGTTCGGGGTTAGTGGGGTGCGGGAATAGGGGACAGGCTTTCTACCCACACCAAGCCTGTCCCCCTATTCCTGCACCCCTCCAGCCTCCCCCCCCAAGCCTGTCCCCTACTCCCGCACCCCCTTAAAGTGTTCTATCATCTTTTCCTTCATTATTTTTTCCATGGTTTTACAAATAATACATGTGAGGCTGACTGATCTATAATTTCCAGCTTGTTTTCGGCTTCCTTTTTTTAATATTGCACTAATGTTTGCAGTTTTCCACTCTTCTGTAATTTTGCTGGTTTGGAGAGCATTGTTGAAGATGATCGTCAATATTTTGTTGATTTTTGGCTTAATACTTTTATGACTCTTGGGTGGATTGAGTCTGGCCCTGGTGGGTGATTTATCAGTTTTCAGATTCGAGAGGAACCTTGTAGCTTCTTCTTCCGTTATTTCAAAGTCTTGCAGTGGACTAAGTACTGTACCTCTCTTTGTTCTAATACTGGTATCCCTGAATCTGTTTCCTTGGTAAATATATACTGTTGCAAAGTATTTGGACAGTGCTTGCGCCATCTGTTTGTTGCTAATTGCAATCTTCTCTTCTCCGTCTATTTCCTCTACAAGATCTGGTATAGTAGTGGTGGTCTTCAGTTTACTTTTCTCATGTTTCCAAAATTTCTTTGCATTACTCTTAGCCTCCTTTGCAATACTGCTTTTATTTTCCTTGTCTATCTTTCTCGTTAGCGTTTCCACCTTATTTCGTTGTTTGGTGTATTCTCATTTCTCTTGGTCACGTGTTTCCATATACCTTTGTCAGCATCTATGTTTCTTTCTTATAGCTTCCCTCGTTTCTTTATCCAGGTTGTTTAATTTTGATTTCCTCAGGTTGAAATCATTGAAGTATATTTGCTTGAGATGTGTTTTTCCTCTGCCTCTTTCAATTTGTCTGGGAATAGTTTCCACTGTGTCTCAACACACTCTTCTGCTTCTATATATCTGTTCTGTCCACTCTTTTGTAAACTCCTCCTTCATACCTTCCTTTGTCATACATGTATCTTTTTTTGTTTATTGAGTTTTCTTGTAGTGTAGCAGTTGTATTTGAATTTTATCATACTGTGGTCGCTTTTCCCTAGAGGTGCTATATACAATCTCTAAGGAATCTATCATGTTTTCCTCATTTGTCATTATAAGGTGGAGTACACTTGGTTGGTTGGTTGGTTTGTAGTCTGTGTCACTATATACTGGTATAGATAAGCATCTCTTAATTAAAGTCTCAATAAAGAGGAACTCATTACTATCTACTCCACCTGGCATAGTCCAATCGTCCCAGTTTATTCTATTATAGTTGAAGTCACCCATAATTAATTAGCACATGTGAATGAATAGCCTTTTAATGATATAGGCTACCTCTTATCATTTCTCTTAATAGTTCCTCATTTTCATTTCCACAGCTTGGGCTCTTGTGTATACGATACAGTCGCGGTCAATAATAATCATCCGCATATGGGTATCTTAAACAATTTACTGTCTAATGTTTTCACGTTCACATATGATGTTATTGTTTTAAGTAGTGTGTAGCTGCTTGTATTAAATTAAAAGATGGTAGTTAACCTATTTATTGGAAAGTTTATCATCAAAGGAACAGAGGGAAGCTGTCAAACTCTTACGGGAGTTACCCCTACATGGATGATTATATTTGACCACGTGTACATCCTGCAATCATCTTGTCTCCTTCCTTCAGATTGATTTCAAGCCATATATATGGATTGAGAATTACCCTCACTTCCCTCCCTCTGTGGCTGGGTACCAGTTCGGAAGTCGTGACGTGTGTGTGTGAGCAGCAGTTGACCTGGGTCACGGTAACGGGCTTGATTAAGCCTATGTCCAGTGTCGGAACATATATATATAAAAAAAAAAAATACTGAGCCCGCGGGTTGGTGGGGTCAGGGATAATGAGCGGCGTTGCCAAATCATCACCAAAACAAACCCACATGGTATCCAACATTCTCTCTGACAAACTTAATGGGCTAACTAAGGGGTCCTCTATTGGCCTTCTCATGGAGGAAATATCTATTTACATTATAAATCATTTCCTTAGCTTGGCTGTGGAGAACACCTTTGTCACAGGATATGTGGCAGCATGTGCAAAATAGCATGTTGCATGTTGTATATAATTTTAATTTTTATTATAGAGTTGTTGTAAATATACTTGCAATGAACCTAACTCGTTATTATAAATACTTCTTTTTAACATTGCATTATATATTGAATATTTAAGGGGGTGTGGGAGTAGGGGACAGGCTTGGAGGGGGGGGGGGGCTGGGAGGTGCGGGAATAGGGGGACAGGCTTGGAGGGGGGGACTGGGGGGGTGCGGGAATAGGGGGACAGGCTTGGGGTGGGTAGAAAGCCTGTCCCCTATTCCTGCACCCCCTATCCCCCCCCCCCCAGCTTGTCCCCCTACTCCCGCACCCCCCAACCCACCCAAAAGCTCCCGCACTTCCCTGCATATTAGCATATAACATCTCTGAAAATTGTCAATTTGAGGCAGTTGCCACCCAGAAGTAATTTTTCTCATATAAACATGTATTTATACTATGCGATTTATAATTACGCGAGCTCCTTTTGTCGTCCATATTCTTGCGCAATATGTGAACCCACCGTATGCCTAGTTTTGCTTTAATAATGCCTCCCATACTCTCTGTTTTCTGGCCACTTTTATATTTGTATGCATAAATAAATTAATATAGTTTGCTTTCTTACAGGCAGATAGATGGGAGAGGCCAGAAAGATGAAGTAGATAAATAAAAAAAAATTATAGTATTACCATCCATCACCTCTTGCAAATAAAAAAAAAAATACAATAATTTTGTTTATCCTCTTACAGAAAATGCTTTTTACGGTTTTCCCTCATGCAGATAAATAAATAGAATAGCATCGTATCCCTTCATGCAGGTAATTAGTAGATAAATAAGTGTCATTTCCCCTCTAACAGACAGAATATTTTCATTACTTTTTCCTCTCATGCAGATAATAAATAGATTAGCATCGCATCCCTTCATGCAGGTAAGTAAATAAATAAACAAGTGTCATTTCCCTTCTAAACAGACAGAATATTTTCATTACTTTTTACTCTCATGCAGATAAATCAATCAATAAATTAATTAGCATCATTTCTGCTCTCCTACAGACCACCAGCAGAGTGGAGCGGACGGCACCCGGGACTCCTCCCCCAAACCATCATGATTCTAATAATACTAATCCAAGTGATGAATTACATACGACGCAAAGTGTTGGAGAAGTTGGCCCTCCATCAACAGCACCACCACCACCACTACCGCCGCTCCATCACCACCACCACCACTTACCGATGACCTACTCGGCAGTTTAGCGGTGAGTTTGGGTTCTTACCTATTTGTTCTTACCTATTTGTATCTTTACAGGATTGAGTCAAGCTCGTAATGTCCCGTACTTTAAAACACAATTATCATATTTTTCTTTAAAGTTATGTATGTTTTTGACACACACCACTTCTTCTGGTAATTTATTCCATTCGTCTATTACTCTATTTGGAAAACTATATTTCTATACATCTTTATCTCCTCTTCTTTGAAGGTGTTTGTTTGTTTGTGCATCATGTGTGAGTTTGGGTGGAAGTATTTGTTTGTTCTTGCATCATGTGTGAGTTTGGGTGGAAGTGTTTGTTTGTTCGTGCATCATGTGTGTGTTTGGGTGAAAGTGTTTGTTTGTTTGTTTGTGCATCATATGTGTGTTTGGGGGAAAGTGTTTTTTTGTTTGTGCATCATGTGTGTGTTTGGGTGAAGGTGTTTCTTTGTTTGTGCATCGTGTGTGTGTTTGGGTGAAAGCGTTTGTTTGTCTGTGCATCATGTGTGAGTGGGTAAAGTGTTTGTTTGTTTGTGCATCATGTGTGTGTTTGGGTGAAAGCGTTTGTTTGTCTGTGCATCATGTGTTTGTATGTGTATCCTTTGGTCTTTTTGAGTGTGTTGAAGGCATCCTATATAGTACAGATAGTGTTGGTGGTAAATCAGGAGCAACAGATTCCCCCAAACTACAGTAGGTCCTACACTATTCCAAGCAACAGGTGGCCGAGTGGTTAGTGTTCTGGACTCGAAACCTAGAGGTCGGGAGATCGATCCTCTCAGGCGAGGGCCTGAGAATATTTACTCTTCCGATTTGAGTTTGAGGCACTAACTATAAGGCCACCGAACGTCGTAAAACACCCTCGCTGGTACCATAACAGCTGTTGCAGTATTTGGGAATAACCCTCACTTCCCTCCCTCTGTGGCTGGGTACCAGTTCAGAAGTCGTGACGTGTGTGTGTGTGTGAGCAGCAGTTGATCTGGGCCACAGTAACGGGCTTGATTAAGCCTATGTCCAGTGTCGGAACATAAAAAAATAAAAAAATAAAATAAAAAAAAACAGGACACCATTATTTTTGTCAAAGAAGAAGATCTGTTTCCTGGCATATATACTTTGGTGGAATCAAGGTGCTCCAGTGTATAAGAAATGTGTACTACCCCCTTAATTAAAGTGTGTTCTTGGTCTTAAGGGGGTGTGGGAATAGGGGGACAGGCTTGGGGGGGTTTTGGGGGGTGCTGGAGTAGGGGGACAGGCTTGGAGGTGGGGGGGTGCGGGAATAAGGGACAGGCTTTCTACCCCCCTCAAGCCTGTCCCCCTATTCACGCACCCCCCAAACCCCACCCCCCCCAAGCCTGTCCCCTACTCCCGCACCCCCTTAATGAGTGTATTGCATGTTTATTGAATGAGAATGGGTGAGTGTAATTTAGGTTCAAGGGGGTCATACACTTTTGGTACATTTTGATACAGGAAACAGGTGTTGAATTGTAACTTGATCAGGAGAACGATAGCACAGTGTTGTATTCACCATTTATTCAACCTAGGAGTTAACAAATATCAGTCGGCTACACACAATATATAAACAGATAAATGAATGAATAAATGAACAATATAATGAATCGTTATAAAGATGTGAACAATATCAACTACTTACACCATTGTGCACTCCAAGTTCATTAACCGGAACATAACATTCTAGTCACATAGATAGACCGTGTTGATACCATGTCACCTAAAAGTAACCCAATAAGCCCAATAAGTAACTACCTTTCATAATCATAATCTTAAATACATTAAATGCACCAGATAATAGTAAACACAACTTGTATTACAGTTATCAATAAACGATCAATCACCAATTCCGAATACGTACCAAAATCTACCATGCCCCATCACAAATAAATCACAACACCGCATAAACACACATACCCCAAGCCTCGTCAATGGTAACAGGTCATCACACTGGCTGATAGTCACAAGATACCCAAAGATACCCGGCTTCCCGCCACCTAGGTATATGTACAATATTTTGTATTAGATACCTATATATTAATAAATTTACACACCACATAATTTCACTACACTTCACAACAGTTTACAGAATAAACACAACATATTATAAAACTGAGGAGACGTACCTTCCACCTGTTTCCGCTTCCAGTGAACACACAACACAAACTGACAGAGCGGACCCAGTCCAGGCCACTAGTCAACTCGGACAGAGATAACGAGACTGAACAAACTTGAGTAATTTCGGAAACAAGTGTAACGATACGCTTCAAATTCTGAATCACATTAATACTCATCATGAACATTATCCATATAATAAACTATCATACCATC
This sequence comes from Petrolisthes cinctipes, assembly GCA_033782935.1. Classification (NCBI taxonomy): domain Eukaryota; kingdom Metazoa; phylum Arthropoda; class Malacostraca; order Decapoda; family Porcellanidae; genus Petrolisthes; species Petrolisthes cinctipes. The sequence goes on from JAWQEG010001301.1 coordinate 15,018, forward strand.
TATGATACACCTATTGCTTGGAATAGTTTGGTGGAATCAGTTGGTCCAGATTTACCACCTTAATTAACTAAAAGCAGCCATACACATATAGACGAGTCTGTATCGTTGACCATTACAGTATAGCCTAGTCGTACATGAGTGTGTGTGTTCTTTCCTACCTCTTTATCTACAGGATTGAGTCAAGCTCGTAATGTCCCTTTTTTAAAACCCAATTATCATATCATATTTTTCTTTAAAGTTATGTATGTTTTTGGCAGACATCACTTCCTCTGGTAATTCTTTCTATTGATTTATTACTCGATATTTCGAAAGCTATATTTCTGTACACTCAACCCTCCATTATCATGCCTACTTGGTGCCATTATCGGGGCGCCATAACGAGAAACGCGATAACGAAACTTAATAATAACTTATGCTTAAAAATAAATTTGTTCCAAGCGCCCTACTTTTTGCTCCTTCAAACCCTATTTTAACTCTTTTCTTACCGTCTTTCACCCGGATAATGCTGTAAACATGAAAACACATGTGTATAATATATGATTCTTTAATATAGATGAAAAAGCATTCATATTTATCGTAAATTATACAATAAAATGGGCTTTGGGAGATGGGTGCTTGTAGAGTGACGTTCTGAGTTAACCCACTGAGGCTTAGGGGTGCACGCATACTGCTTGTCGCCCCTGCACTTGACCAAGGCACTCGAGAAGCCCTCAAAATCCTCGTCGTCTGTTGGGAATGTGCGAATGAATGGGTCATCTGAGTCTTCCATAGGGTCCGGGTTGAGGATTTTCCAAGTTGTCTGGCTGGGCTTAACGTCATGCTAAAACGTCTGATATCTTGCGTTGTTTGAGACTGTTGGCATGGGTGTGATATTGGTCTTCATAACTGGAGATAATAGCTTGAGAAATAGCCACACAATGAGCCTCATTATTCTTGAAGTCATTTTGCTCAAGCAGATGGCGAAGCTGGCCTCCCAACTCGACGATTCGCTTGATGTCAGTCATAGATAATCCTTTCCCTGGTTGTTCACAGTCCTCCTCTTCCCCTGCACTTTCCTTGTCATTAATTGGGTCCTCATAAAGAAAAGGTCTTGCTTGGGCAGATGATGCTGATGGCTGTAGCATTTCTCTGACATCCTTTGTATAATTATTACCATACTACTTATCATAATGTAGATACTTAACTTAAAAATGGTGAAATAATATTATCTATAGTATTTTGTTTTGCATTATAATAAAGATTTGTATTCTGCCCTCTGATAATAATTTTATTTAATGTGTATTATTTCTCTGTCCGCTAGGGAGCTTTGGCTCAGCGGGCTAATGCCCTAATATTCATGTCATTTTTTTTTTTTTATGTAACAAATATATTATTCTGGGCAATAAACAGTCAATCAGTCAAAAGCCTGGAATATGCTGTGCCTCCACCACCTCTGTCTCAACCGTCTGAGGTATGTACACCAGGCACAGCTACCTGCTTGTCTTCAGGTAGACCCTCTAAAATAATTCTTCATGCATGCATGGTTGATTGTAGTGGGATAACATCATTCCAGCATGAAACCAAAAGATCCACTGCCTCCTTCATATGAAATTGTTTCCAATAACGTACAACTCGTTGTTCACACTCAGTATCACCCCGAATATTATCATCATCATCAACATCTTCATCATCATCATCATCAATATCTTCATTATCATCAATGAGGCTTTGAATTAGGGCAGCATCCTCAGTTGACTGGCACATAAGACGAAATAGTTGTCGGCGGGAGAATGAAGCCTTGACCACTGAAATAACCTCTTGGTCGAGTGGCTGGATGAGAGAGGTGGTATTCGGAGGCAAAAACTCCACCCTAGCATTGGGATATCGGTCTTGAAGCAGAGGCGAGTGTCTGGGGGCATTGTCAAGCAGCAACAGTAGGATGTTGAAGTGAACATTGTTTGCCTTGCAATAGGCCGCCACATCTGGAATGAAGCAATCTTTCAGCCACTCGAAGGACAACGTGGCCGAGACGCAGCCCTTTTTGGAGGACAGCCAGTGGACGTTTAGTTTTTTCTCGTCATGTCCTTTATAAGCCCTGGGCCTCGTCGCCCGATACACAATGGTAGGCTTCAAGCAGCAGCAGCAGGTTCCTAAGGCGTAGAAGGGTGAATCTCTCCTTTATAGCCTTCCTACCCCAGATCTTGGCTGACTGTGTTGAAATAAATGTTCGGTGTGGCATGGTTTTCCAATAAAAATGGGTCTCATCCATGTTGAAGATTTGGTCTGGTGTATACTGGCCCTCCTCGATTACATTTTTCAAGAGTTTCAGGATATTGTTTGGCTGCAGCACGGTTTCCACTGGCGGCTTCACCTGATATTTTCACACTCTTGTTGATCTTGTATCAGGCCATAAACCTATCAACCCAACCTTTTGATTCCATGAATAGTTGGGGCTGTGTTATCCCCCACTTCTCAGCCACACCAGTGTAAATTTCTCTGGCAACATCCATAACTTCTTTGGTGTCGACGGCCAAATTCAGACGCGCTCGTTTGTTCAGATACCGACTTAATATTATTTGTTCAGTCTTCAACAGTATGTGGTTAGGACTTTGCTTGGCATTAGACCCAGCAGAATTTGGTGCTAGCTCTTTATGTGGTCTTTCTTTAGGTAGATCCCATGTATGGTTGACTCATTGATTCCTAACATTTGCCCAACACTCCGCTTTGTCTGGCCATTATCAATAAGTTTACAAACTTCCCACTTTGAGGCGTCAGTAAGGATCTTGCGGAGCTTTATAGCCTTTATTATTTTTGTTGACGCTTAGTGCAGGAATTCATATTATATATATATATAATGATCTTGTATTCAAACTTTTCATGTTCCATGTGATTCAGTGTGGGCTGGTTTACCCTCGTGAGACAGTAGCACCAGGCTGTTGAATCTTTGTTGTATAATAAATGATCATTTCTTTATATTTTTTCATTATCTTTGCCTATCATTGTGATGCTGAGAACATAATTCTGAAGTTGAGCATAAAACACTGTGTTCAGTAACCTATAGAGAGATACATGAGCATCACGTTGATCACCATGTGGTCCTTATTGTGTCATATGGTGTTCTGCGCAGTAATGCTGGAACTATCTATCTATCTATAGCTCCGACGCCTCGTTCCCTCCGGGAACTCCCCTCAAGGGGGTGGCCACGGCAGAAGTGTCTCCAGTTCTCCCTGTTCCAACACTCCCTCCTTACTTGTTCAAGCCCTCCTCTGCCCCTCATGTTTCTCTCCTTTACATACTCTTCCACTCTGTTCTGCCATCTAACCGGAGGTCTGCCTCTCACACCAGGTCCTACAACTTCACTTCCATACACCTTCTTTACAAATTCCTCGCCTTGCATTCTCTCCACATGTCCATACCATCTCAATGTATTACGTTTCACTCTCTCAACCACTCCACACTCAATACCAATTGCCTTCTCACTCATACCACATCTCTCATACACACTCTCATTACTTTCTCCATCCCATCTAGTAAGTCCACATGCTCCTCTCAAGTAACTCATTTCCACAGCACCTATTCTAGACTGATGCGCCCTATTCCATGTCCATGTCTCCGACGCATATGTCAGTGTTGGCAGGATTATACTATTTCGTAGTCCCCTTTTCACTTCCATACTCACACTTCTACCCTTCATAATCCTCCCCAGTGATCCTATGACCTGTCTACCCTTCACTGCTCTCTCCCTAATTTCTCCTTCCATACTTCCATGTTTACACATAACTGTACCCAGGTACTTAAACTCCTTCACTTCCTCCATCCTCTCACCCCTCAGAGTTATCTCACACTTCGTCCCAGTTGGTACAGCCACTCTGTAAGGTGTAGCAAAGTCAATCACTTCAGTTTCTGCTCTCTCAAATACCATCACTTTACTTTTACCCACATTCACCTTCAATTTCCTTCGTTTACACACAGACTGAAATTCGTCCACCACTCTCTGTAAATTCCTTTCACTCTCAGCCATCAGCACAGTGTCATCCGCAAACAAACTTGCCACCAGGGACCAATTTGCTTCATTCAACCTCAACTTCACCCCCAGACCATTCACTTTGGCTTTCACCTCTCTCATACAACCATCCATATATATATTGAACAGCCATGGTGACATAACACACCCCTGTCTCAGCCCTACACTAATATTAAAACTCTCACTTAGATCACCCTCTACCCGTACACATGCTTTTGCATCTGCATAAAAAGCCTCAATGCCTTTCAGTAAAGGTCCCCCAACTCCATAAATTCTCAACACCTCTGTCATAGCTTTCCTATCAACTCTATCATATGCCTTCTCCAAGTCCATGAAGGCAGCATACAACTTCTTACCCTTCCCAATATACTTCTCCACTATTGATTTTAATGCAAATATTTGGTCCACACATCCTCTACCCTTTCTGAACCCTCCCTGCTCCTCACTAACTTTATTCCCTGTTACTTCCATCAGTCTCTCAGTCAGAACCCTCCCGTAAACCTTCCCCGGTACACTAAGAAGGCTTATTCCCCTATAGCTACCACACTCATCCTTACTTCCCTTCCCCTTATACAAAGGTACAATTATGGCTCTCCTCCAATCCTCTGGCACCTCTCCCTGCCTCCAGGCCAATGTACATATAAGCAACATCCACTCCACCACTAGGAACTAGATAAAGGTAAGGTAATGTACAATATCTCGGAACAGAATTAAATAAAAAATACATATAAGTAACTTAAAAAGAAAGATATAATATATTTCTCTTTCTGCAAATGTGTTTAATAAGTTAACATTCTGACTAGCAACAGACTGGCAAATGGCAATGTATGAAACCTATAGTCCTTCAGTTTTATGAAGGCGAAATGCTGTGGCTGGATAATCCCGTCAAGAATGCGTATCTGCCAACATTTTCATTCTAAATAATTAATATATTCTTCTCCATAAATCTCTACATGTAGTTGTTTTGTAAATTCTCTACATATTGAGTACCAAAATGGTAATAACAATATAATCCCAGCCGCAGTTTTTCGCCTCATATAATTGGACTATAGGTGATAAGGGAAAAAGGCCTATGTCATTAAAACTTTGTAAGAACAAATGAGAAGGTTAAAAATATGAGAAAGAAAAGATAAACAGCAAGAAAGGAGGGAAAGGGAAGCGAGAGAGAAAAGACTGAAGGGAGGATGTGTGAGGTTGCCAGTTACTTGAGAAATACTGTAATATATGCATAAAATTAGACAAAATTTATTGAAAACATATGGTACAAGATAGACAGATGTGGAGAGCAGCCATCGCCCGTCCAACCCCATCCTAAATGGGAAAATACGGACGTTAAACGAATATGATGATGATGATGATGTACCAGGGTGATGAGTCCACCACCATTGCCGTTGGCCCGGTCCTGTCTAATGGTGGTGAAATTTTTTTCTTTTCTTTTTTTTTTCTTTTTTTTATGTACCGACACTGGACATAGGCTTAATCTAGCCCGTTACCATGGCCTAGGTCAACTGCTGCTCACACACACACGAACTGGTACCCAGCCACAGAGGGAGGGAAGTGAGGGTAATTCCCAAATACTGCAGCTGTTATGGTACCAGCGAGGGTGTTTTACGACGTTCGGTGGCCTTAATAATAGTTAGTGCCTGAAACTCAAATCGGAAGAGTAAATATTCTCAGGCCCTCACCTGAGAGGATCGATCTCCCGACCTCTAGGTTATGAGTCCAGAACACTAACCACTCAGCCACCTCCCCTACCATGTAGGTGTTTTGTTTGTGTTGCGTAGTTTTGTTTCTTGTAAGATGGCAATGGTTATATTATGTTGTATGATGAAGTGTGTGAGTTCTTGTTTTTTGGTGTTTATGCCATCTATGTTTAGTTGAAGTACAGTCGCGGTCAAATATAATCATCCATATAGGGGTAACTCACGTAAGAGTTTGACAGCTTTCCTCTGTTCCTTAGATGATAAACTTTCCAATAAATAGGTTAACTACCATCTTTTAATTTAATACAAGCAGCTACACACTACTTAAAACAATAACATCATATGTGAACATGAAAACATTAGACAGTAAATTGTTTGAGATACCCATATGTGGATGATTATTATTGACCGCGACTGTATGTTAATGTTGTGTGTGCCGGTGTGTGTTAGGTGCTGCTGCAAGGGGGAGAGGAGACTGTGGGGGGGAAGGAGGTGGAGGTGGAGGTATTGTTGGTGTTGGAAGTAAGGGTGATGGAGGTGGGAGTGGTGGATAGGGTGGTGGAGGTGTGGGTGATGATGGAGGTGTGAGTGATGGTAAGGGTGATGATGGAGGTGGGAGTGATGGTAAGGGTGGTGGAGGTGTGGGTGATGGTAAGGGTGATGATAGAGGTGGGAGTGATGGTAAGGGTGATGATAGAGGTGGGAGTGGTGGTAAGGGTGGTGGAGGTGTGGGTGATGGTAAGGGTGATGATGGAGGTGGGAGTGATGGTAAGGGTGATGATAAAGGTGGGAGTGATGGTAAGGGTGATGATGGAGGTGGGAGTGATGGTAAGGGTGATGATGGAGGTGGGAGTGGAGAGTATGATGGAGGTGGGAGTGATGGAGAGTGTGATGATGGAGAGTGTGATGGAGGTGGGTGATGGTAAGGGTGATGGAGGTGGGAGTGATGGAGAGTGTGATGATGGAGAGTGTGATGGAGGTGTGGTGATGGTAAGGGTGGTGGAGGTGTGGGTGATGGTAAGGGTGATGGAGGTGTGGGTGATGGTAAGGGTGATGGAGGTGGGAGTGATGGTAAGGGTGATGGAGGTGTGAGTGATGGTAAGGGTGATGATGGAGGTGGGAGTGATGGAGAGTGTGATGATAGAGAGTGTGATGGAGGTGTGAGTGATGGTAAGGGTGATGATGGAGGTGTGAGTGATGGTAAGGGTGGTGGAGGTGTGTGTGATGGTAAGGGTGATGGAGGTGTGAGTGATGGTAAGGGTGATGATGGAGGTGTGAGTGATGGTAAGGGTGGTGGAGGTGTGGGTGATGGTAAGGGTGATGGAGGTGTGGGTGATGGAGGTGTGGGTGATGATGGAGGTGGGAGTGGTGGTAAGGGTGGTGGAGGTGTGGGTGATGATGGAGGTGTGAGTGATGGTAAGGGTGGTGATGGAGGTGGGAGTGATGGTAAGGGTGATGATGGAGGTGGGAGTGATGGAGAGGGTGGTGGAGGTTGTGGTGTTGGAAGAGGTGAGGGACATGTGGAACAGATCCATGTGTTTGTGTAGTGTTTCATGGATGCTAATGTTGTAGGTGATGAAAAAATGTGTAGCTGTGTGTGTTGTGTGAGGGTGTGGTATTGCCCGGGTGACCGAAGCCGTTCCCAGGGACTCGCGCCCCCTGGTGGGGGGCAGGGGGATGTTGTGACGGTTTGGCCCCCATAGCTTCCTTCCTTGGGGGGTGGTCCCACGACGTAGACGCTGCCATTCCAGGACCTTAATGTATGGTATTTATAGCAGCTTATTACTGGAGATATTTCAGTTGTGATGCAACACACATTACATTTTGATAGCTTAATACACACTGTATAAGTGCTATTGCAAAACCCATTACTAATAAACTTGCATGTCAATGTTGTTGAAGCAGCAGAATTGATCCACAACTTTTGACTTTATAATGATCTATCCCCAAAAGTGAAGTTTCTTTTATTTTTTCATTGTACACCACAAAACTTGGTACCATATTTTTGCAATCTAAGGGAAGGTGTAAGACTCACAATAGTAAAGGTTATTCCTCCAGTACATGCACCAATGTTTAGTTTCTCAGGGATAAATAAAATTATATTGATGATATTGTCTATAATTATTTCATGAGTAAAATATAAATTTTTACACAATAACATCAAGCTTTTTCATAATTTAGCTAAAATAATTTTCAATACTTTTGGAAAGATTCACTGAAAAAAAAAGTAAATTAATAGTTTCCTGTTCTATGCGACTTTTTTTTAATACCTCAACCTTGGGACTGTAGCCTGTCAGTAGCCCGTGACTCTTGCGAGGCCCCAAGATTATTGGGTGTCGCACTAGATGAGACAGTGGAGCTTCGTGGTGATGGTACCGTAGCTTCTCTTCTGCCCAACTAGATGACAACACCTTTTATTGGTAAAGTGGAACCAGCACAGCTGGATTGCTATAGAACACACCCTTCTCCAGCCCAGACCCCGTATAGGCTTATAAAAAAATCCCAGACGTTCTCGTGGACTCGAACCCGGGCCCTTAATATTCGCAGTCCTTCTCTTTATCCACTCTGCCACCGCCTCCCCCATAGGATAGTACAAACTCAAAGAAGAGTTATCTTTTCCTTTTAAACTACCTTCTTTTTCCTACTTTACTGAGACTTCCATTCCATCCAAATAAACATCAATATTATTATCCTAGTTTACTTTCATCATCAACAGGATCATTATCATCATATCTTCATTAATATTATCCTACAAAGTATCAAAATATAATCCCATCTGCTATCAATGTATTCATGACCTGAGCTAAATATTTGTGCCACCTGTGCTGGTAACACTGTAAGGGAGTCATATAGTAGAACATGATGCTTTGCTTTACCTACAATGTTACCACCTCAGGTCACACAAACTTCTAGGTAAGTGGGTGCAAATTTACCAGCATGAGTGTATATATATTGAATTCATTTATCATTTGTGACTTAGAGAGTAATAATATAAAGTTGTAGCACCAGTTACAGATCTATCATCTTTAATCAACAAAGATCACAATTTGTACTAATGTTCTACTTGTGCATTTGTATGACAACAACTGCATTGGAGTTAACACAAACATCAGCAACACTCAATGTACACTCGCAATCCAAAATTTTTATCCAGGTCTTGTTGAAACTTTCGAATCATTTGACATAGTAGTGAAACAATTACAACGCTTATCCTATTTCATATTTGCTTGAACTCGCTTAATATTCGATCAGGCTATTCAAAGCAAGCCTGGATACATATTTTGGATTGCGAGTGTACCTCTAAAACTTTCATAAGTGTTCTCGTTGAAACCACATATCAGACCCTTAACAGAAAGATGCATCAACTGAGGAAGATGAAGTAGAAGGTCATCAGAGAACTGGGCATTATTTGCAGACCTCAGTGTCTATGGCATTCAGTTCACTTGAATCCAGCTCATTTGACTCTACTGGCATGGCAAATTTTTTTTGGTGCTTAATGCAGTACAGTAAAGTCACCCATCCATCCCCCTATCCTAAACTCTATTGGACAGTTGAAGTTATAAGTACAGTCCATGCATTGTGCAGGGGCACTATTATAATCAATGAGGTTAGAGTTGCAGCCATTGTGCTATAATTAGTCATCAGTGTTGGAGAAATAATCACTGTACAGTACACTCGTGATACAGAATTTCTGACCAGAGACGAACGACAGGCACCACACATACCCAGCATTTGAACTCAGCCTCTATAGGTGTACTGGGTGGGGAAATGAACAACACCAGGCGATTCGAAGCTTTCTGCTCCTCACACTCTGGTCAGAAATTATGTATCACGAGTGTACCTCTGTGACCTACCTCTCGCCAGGAGGAGTAGGTAAGCCTCATTCCACCTCCAAGTGGTAACCTTGGGTCACACCTTCCTGTTTTTAGTCTTTGTTTATATCTTTCCATAAAGGCAGGAAGTGATGCAAAAGGGGTAATCGGTGTGCGAGAATAGATTAGTTTCCTCCATACATAACCTTGGAATGAAACACCATTGAGAAATTATACAAAACTATACCTGTTGGTCTTTGTAATATTGGATAATAAGAATGATTCAAATGTCTTACTTTCGTGCACTTGATACAGGATTTGCGATTGGGATGGGACATTTAAAGCATTTTGTATAAAATCTGCTTAAACCTTTTCCTTCGTGCCTTTGGAAAACTGCTAAGTAAAATTGCAGACAATAATAATCATCCACATAAGGGTGACTTATATAAAAGTACTTTGACAGTTTCCTTCTGCTGGGATACTTTCCTATAAATAGGTTAGGCAATGCCTTCTAATTTACTATTCAAAACAATAACATCATGAAAACAGTAGTCAGTAATTTGTTTGAGTTGTTAGGTGCATCAAAACTGTGTCCATGACTGTACATTTAATTACAGTTTAATATAAACCTATGTCTTTTCCTTGTGTGTTGTTTTATCTATCTATCTATAGCTCTGATGCCTCGTTCCCTCCGGGAACTCCCCCCAAGGGGATGGCCACGGCAGAAGTGCCTCCAGTTCTCCCTGTTCCAACACTCCCTCCTTACTTGGTCAAGTCCTCCCCTGCCCCTCATGCTTCTCTCCTTTACATACTCTTCCACTCTGTTCTCCCATCTAACATGCGGTCTGCCTCTCACACAAGGTCCCACAACTTCACTTCCACCCCGTAAGGGAAGTATTGCCTGCAGTGACGTGGGCAGTACTTCAAGGGTTTTGGATTCCCTTCGGCCCCAGCCAATCCTTTTCAGTTCTTCAATTATCCCTCCATTCCTTTTCTTTCCTTCGTACTTGCAGTCCTACCTCTCTATCACCCCTTCCCACTGGTGAGGGCTGGTTCTATCCAGAAATGAGGAATTTGGCATCCTCTACCACACTGTGGCCTGTTCTGTCTGTCTCTCTTACTATTTCTCATTCCTTCTGGGTAGCTGACGATATCGCCCGATTGGATGGCACAACAAGGAAGACTGCAGACGGGGGGAATGTTGGCTCGGGGGTACATACCCATGAACCAGCAGTCCTCTCATCTGTTGCCTTCGAAGAAACAGATCTCACTATCACCCTGACTCCCATTTGGGGGTCCGAGCATCTGCACGACTGCGGTCAACAAGACTCGGGTCTGCTCGGCCAGACAGTCTGGGGAACTACATCAACAACTTCACTTCCATACACCTTCTTTACAAACTCCACACTTTGCATTCTCTCCACATGTCCAAACCACCTCAAAGTATTACACTTCACTCTCGCAACCACTCCACATTCAATACCAATTGCCTTCTCACTCATACCACATCTCTCATTACTTTCTCCATCCCACCTAGTAAGTCTACATGCTCCTCTCAAGTAACTCATTTCCACAGCACCTATTCTAGACTGATGAGCCCTACTCCATGTCCACGTCTCTGATGCATATGTGAGTGTTGGCAGAATTATACTATTTCGTAGTCCCCTTTTCACTTCCATACTCACACTTCTACCCTTCATAATCCTCCCCAGTGATCCTATGATCTGTCTACCCTTCACTGCTCTCTCCCTAATTTCTCCCTCCATACTCCCATGTTTACACAGAACTGTACCCAGGTACTTAAACTCCTTCACTTCCTCCATCCTCTTACCCCTCAGAGTTATCTCGCACTTCTACTCTGTAAGGTGTAGCAAAGTCAATCACTTCAGTTTCTGCTCTCTCAAATACCATCTCTTTACTTTTACCAACAATCACCTTCAGTTTCCTTCGTTTACACAGACTGAAATTTGTCTACCACTCTCTGTAACTCCCTTTCACTCTCAGCCATCAACACAGTGTCATCTGCAAATAAACTTGCCACCAAGGACCAATTTACTTCATTCAGCCTCAAATTCACCCCCAGGCCATTCACTTTAGCCTTCATCTCTCTCATACAACCATCCATATATATATTGAACAGCCATGGTGTGTTGTTGTTGTAGTTCCCCAGACTGTCTGGCCGAGCAGTCCTGAGTCTGGTTGACCGCAGCCGCGCAGATGCTCGGACCCCCAAATAGGAGTCAGGGTGATAGTGAGATCTGTTTCTTCGAAGGCAACAGACGAGGGGACTGCTGGTTCACGGGTATATACCCCCGAGCCAACATTCCCTCCGTCTGTAGTCTTCCTTGTTATGCCACCCAATCGGGCGATCTCGTCAGCTACCCAGAAGGAATGATAAATAGTAAGAGAGATAGACAGAACAGGCCACGGTGTGGTAGAGGATGCCAAATTCCTCATTTCTGGATAGAACCAGCCCTCATCAGTGGGTAGGCAATACTTCCCTAATGGGGACCATGGTGTGTTGTTGTAGCCTTTATGTAAATGTGGCCTACACATTACTGTAATTTAAACATCTGCCTTTTCTTTGTGTGTTGTTGCAGGCTGTGTGTGAGCACCAAGGTCAGCCATGAAGGCATTGTAGTGGTTGGGCAGCAGGTACCGTCGCCTGTCCACCAAAAAGTCCCGTTGATCCTTATGTCCTTCAGAGTGTGTCAAGTGACTCTCCTGCTGCTCCTTTTTATTCATGTTGATGGCCTCTGTGTTCCTGTCACCATCCAAGGAAAGGGAAGCTTCACTCTTCTCCTGGTCATCACCATCACACAGTCTAGTAACAGAGAAGTAATAGTTATCAACGGATTATCTATGATATACCTCTGTATACTTACAGCATATCTAGATGGTAGATAGACTATTTATTTATAAACATAAATTATAGTTTTATAGTTCATCATACACAATAGAAACATGAGTATAGTTCAAGTATTTACTACAGCTAATGAATGTCTAAGATTTATGTAGCATTCTGTCCTAATATGCTACAGTATAGCGCAAAATTTTCTTAGAAATTTTAACCATTCCTTGACTTTGTGAACAAAATGTTGGATTTCAGAAACATAATATATATAATATACCTCTTGAATGTTAATAGTACCTCTTCCTACAGTACATAGGAAACAGAATCCTAAATCAACTAGTTGTGTGCTCGTCGTTAACTTATAATGTATACAATGTGTGTGTCATTACATTCCTTATATTTGAAAATATTGTGGTAACATGTTGTTCAGTGATAGTTGTGGGAGTATGTAGACAACATTATGCAACACCAGAAAGACCTTGTGCAGTTGGCCATAGTTAGTTCTGTCTGGTATGCTTAGTGTTACAAACTCCCATTTTCTGAGATTGGAAAACTTGGTATTTTTCTAATTATGGTTTTGAAATGAGATGGGGCAGGGGGAGGAAGGGGCTAGGCAAGATGAGGGAACAAAATTATTGCAGGGTAACATAGCATACAGTGATCCAATGCAAGGGGAGGGAAGGAAGTGGAAGAGTCGGGATGGGGGAGCAATATGTAGGAACAGAAACAGTGGAGGGTAACATAACATACAGCAGTCTAATGTTATATAATATAGCTTATGTAAAAGAAAAATAGTATTATAACATGCAGTAAACAAACTAGTGACAGAGATATCATAAAATATTTATAACCAATGTATAGTAATGTTCCCAATAACCAATTTAATAACAGTGAGAAAATTTAACTTTCACAACATTAATGAGAGAATTATGCATGTATCATCTCAACCTGACAGGAATCCAATGATCCTACACCAAGTCACAGCTTAAGGGGATAGTAAACTTTTGCTACATTGGAGCACCTTGTTGATTCCTCCAAAATATGCCAGGAAATAGGACCAGATTGACAATAATAATGGTTAGTGGCCTGCTACTTGGACTAGTTTGGAGGAATCAGTAGCTCCAGATTTACCAACACTGTACTACCCCCTTAAGGGGGTGTGGGAATAGGGGGACAGGCTTGGGAGGGGGGGGTTGGGGGGGTTAGGGGGGTGCAGGAATAGGGGGACAGGCATGGGGAGGGTTTAGGGGAGTGCGGGAGTAGGGGACAGGCTTGGGGGGGGTGCGGGAGTAGGGGACAGGCTTGGGGGGTGCAGGAATAGGGGATAGGCTTTCTACCCACCCCATGCCTGTCCCCCTATTCCCGCACCCCCCAAGTCAGTCCCCTACTCCCACACCCCCTTAATATTTACTGATGAAATACAGTAATCCCTCTTTTTCCACTGTTGTTATTTATGGGTGTGTATTGTAGTTTGTAATGAATCTGTGAATGGCAAATCTTCTTTGTACAATATCTATCTATCTATCTATCTATCTATAGCTCTGACGCCTCGCTTCCTCCGGGAACTCCCACCAAGGGGGTGGCCACGGCAGAAGAGTCTCCAGTTTTCCCTGTTCCAGCACTCCCTCCTCACTTTCTCCATCCCCCCTCCCCCCCTCACACTTCTCTCTCGCACATACTCTTCCACTCTGTTCTGCCATCTAACCGATAAACCCAGTGGATAATGAGGGTTTACTGTACATGGATTCATAGAATATGGTATAATACACACCCAGAACAACAGTGCAACGGAGGGAATAAAATTAGTTGATGGGACGTGCAAAATATTCATAGAATATGGTATAATACACATCCAGAACAACAGTGCAAAGGTGGGAATAAAATTAGTTGATGGGACGTGCAAAATATCGTAAATTGAGAGTAAAATGTATCTGGGATCAGTCCCTTGATGGATTTCTATTTGGTAATTATTTCACATGTTATTGTGATCCTAGGATTGTATAAACCTTCAATATACTTTTCCTTGTTTGTGTGTGTTTCTATCTTGCCATTTTGAATATCCTGTTGTTCTATACTACAATAATTACCATCTTACTATAATGAACTTCAACTTGCTACAATAATCATCAATGAGTTATATTCTGAAAGTAACTCACCTAATGATGAAAATTCTGTTGTAGTCACAATGGTCCCAGGCGGTGATTTTCCTCAATGCAAACTTGAGTAACATCTGGCTGGGGTCCTTCTCCTCATCCTTGCCATCTACAGTAGACAGTCAGCAAAAACACCATGAAAGGAATGTTGGGTCAGGTAATACAACAAACATACATGAAGGTACAGTCGGCAGCATAATTTCGCTTCATTTCCACCTACGTATGTATGAGCTATAGTAATGTTGTAACACTGTTTGAATGCAGAGATGACAGATATACTTTTCATGTGGTAAATTACACATGTTGTTAGAATAGAAACTGGGTCAGAATGCATCTATCTGGTCATACTAGCATTATTTAACTCATGCAATGGACATGAATTTATGCTGCTGCCTGTACCAGCAACACCATTAACCATACATGTAGGCAACACTACCATGAACCATACATGTATACTCTGTTCTGCCATAAGTGGTGGAGAAGCCCTGCCCTACAGGTACGGTAGGCAGGTCAAGTTCGCTTTCCTGATTGGTTAGAGGTTCTCATCACACCAGGAAAAATAGAAGTGCTTTGTTTTTTCATGAATGTTTCTGCTAATTAAGCATTATTAATGTCTGTTATTACTCACTCATTATCTTAAATTATATGTGTGAGCCTTACAGTCAATATTATATAATGCCATTAATTTATACATTTCTATGTATATAATATGCTTTAAGGTTGTAGAACACCTTGCAATTAAATTATATGTCACCCCTACTGTATTTTGATAGAAATAGAGAATTGTGAACAAGAGAGAGGTGGAGGGGAGAAGGAGGGAGGTGTAAGCTGCAGGTCACTAAGATTAACACACTGCTATGGGATGTATGTGTGTGTGTGACCAAATGGATTAAAAACGTCCCCTTCCCATCATCTGCCAACACTACCATGAAAATATACATGTAGGCATCAACACCACCATAAACTATACATGTAGGCAACACTGTGTGAGTTCTTGTTTATTGGTGTTGATGCCATCTATGTTTAATTGAAGTATGTTAAGGGGGTGCGGGAATAGGGGGGACAGGCTTGGGGGGGGTGCGGGAGTGGGGGACAGGCTTGGAGGGGTTTTGGGGGGTGCAGGAGTAGGGGGACAGGCTTAGGGGAGGAGTTAGGAGGGTGCGGGAATAGGGGACAGGCTTTCTACCCCCCCCAAGCCTGTCCCCCTATTCCCGCACCCCCCAAGACCCCCCCTCCCCAAGCCTGTCCCCTACTCTCGCACCCCCTTAATGGGGGTGAGGAGGAGTAGGAGGCTGTGGGGGGAATGGAGTTGGAAGTGGAGATAATGGTGGTAGGGGTGATGGAGGTTGTGAACAGCTCACATTACTATATATGTACGTAAAAACGACAGTGACACTATATTTCATATTGTTTTGTTGAAAAATGTGATTCCGAAATCTTTTATAACAAAATTAGAGTGTGAAAACTTACTTAGATATGTAAATATAATGTAAAAGTGAATTTTGAGTAGATGTCCGTCTGAGCTGGCTACCCATGCATCCTACAGATGTCACGCGGTCAATAATAATCGTCCACAAATGGGTATCTCAAACAATTTACTATCTAATGTTTTCACGTTCACATATATTATTGTTTTAAGTAGTGCGTAGCTGCTTGTATTAAATTAAAAGATGGTAGTTAACCTATATATTGGAAAGTTTATCATCTAAGGAACAGAGGGAAGCTGTAAAACTCTTATGTGAGTTACCTCTATATTGATGATTATATTTGACCGCGACTGTACATCAGGAGACAGCTACAGGTCTGTACTTCAATATCCTGTATCATTTAATTATGTAGCCTGAGTGGTCTACAAGCAATTAGCCGTCAATATGTTGTTTACATAGTGACTGCTGCGAGTGAGGGAGTGAGGCCCGTAAGACAGACAGAGCTGCCCGCGGGAGATAAGGCCTAAGCAATTAGCCGTCAATATTTTGTTAACATAGTGACTGCTGCGAGTGCGGGAGTGAGGCCAGCAAGACAGACAGAGCTGCCGCGGGAGATAAGGCCCAACGTGGCATAATGGTCCACTTTCTTTATCCTTCCAGCATTGATAACACACACAATCTGTTTACTGTATACAGATTCGGTACAAACAGTGCAATACCTGTACCAACCAATATATTACACCAGTGGAAAGCAAGGATTACTGTACAGGAACATTTTTGGCTTTTAAATAAATAAAATAATAATTAATAATTTAAATGCAATACAAAATACGAATGGCTTAATTAATGTCTGTTTACCAAGGATGGAGTGAAGGATGGACTGCAGAGCGGGCGACTCCACCACCACCACCTTAACACTCTTGTTTCCCGACACTTTGTTCTCCACCCAGGCGTTCTCATCCCCAAAACGCGAGGGGTCGTCGAGTTGCCAGAGGTCACTTACCTGGCAAGTTCAAAAAGGGATATAATTATACACAGTAATGCCTTGTTTGTTTTCTTCTGTTGGTGTTATGCTATAGGTGTGTATATCTGTACTGTTTGTGTAAAGTATAAACCTTCCCCCCCACCTTCGGCTTCACCTCAGTTCTTATACTTTATACGAGTCCCCGCTCTCGACCGCTCTTAATTAGGCCCGTGAATGCCTCCACCTCACCTCCCACCTACCACATCGCATGCATAGCAATCCAGCTGTGCTGGTTCCACTATACCAATAATAGTGCATTTGTCTATGTATTTATTGGTTGTGGAACCAGCACAGCTTTAACTGTCCCACCCGCCTCCCGATGCGGCAGGCATTCACTTTCTTTCTCATTTGAGTGGACGAGCGTCCGCTGTCCCAGAGCGGGGTCAGTACCTCTACAGGCCACCACCAGGTGGCTCCCATATCAGTGCAGTGCAAGATTTGAATTTATATTTACTTCTGATGATCGTCACGGAATAGACCCTTCTAGCCCAGAATATGCCTATACGGGGCCTGGGCTGGAGAAGGGGTGTATTTTATAGCAATCCAGCTGTGCTGGTTCCACAACCAATAAATACAATGCCGCGACAAATGCACTAATATACACTAATATACAGTAATGCCTTGTTTTCTTCTGTTGGTGTCAGTGATGCCAACTTGGCCGATTTTCCACTAGATCGAGCGGATTTAGAAATTATCTAGCTTGAAAAAAAATTGAAATTTACAAGAGTAACTAAAGGATTTTAAAGGCCAATCTAGCGGAAAATTTTAAGAGCTTTACCTATGATTTAGCGGATTTTCTTGACTAGTCTAGTGGATTCCAAAAATTTGAGTTGGCATCACTGGTTGTTGTAATGCTATAGGTGTGTATATCTGTACTGTTTGTGTAAAGTAATTAAACCTTTTTCATACATTATATATACACTAATATACAGTACCATCATCATGTTGTTGTTGTTGTTGTAGTTCCCCAGACTGTCTGACTGAGCAGTCCCGAGTCTGGTTGACCGAAGCCGCGCAGATGCTCGGACCCCCAAATGGGAGTCCCCTAGGGTGATAGTGAGATCTGTTTCTTCGAAGGCATCAGACAAGGGGACTGCTTGCTGGTAAACCCACTTTATACATTACACACCCATAAACCCAGTGGATGTTGATTGAGGGTTTACTGTACACACAACAAAAAACTATGGTTACACCCTCTGCACGATACAAAATGACACCACGAAGGAAGGTTTTTGATAACAGATGCGGCCGCGACATACATACTCAGTGATACCAATGTGAGAAGGCTGTTATCAAAAACCTTCATTCGTGGTGTCATTTTGTATCGCACAGAGGGTGTAACCATATTTTTTTGTTGTGTGTACACAGATTTATAGAGATACACACCTATAACATACAGTGCAAAACAAGGCATTGCCGTATACAGTCGTGGACAGATAAAGTTTCGATACATACCGGTATATGGATAACTCAAATTAATTGCTTACTGTACTAATTAATTTTTCATGATTCTCATATAATGTATGTTACTTTTGGAATAGTGAGTACCGGTATATTGCTGCATTTAGTAAAGTAGATGGTACTGAAGGGGGTGCGGGAATAGGGGGACAGGCTTGGGGGGGGACTGGAGGGGTGCGGCGGGAATAGGGGGACAGGCTTGGGGTGGGTAGAAAGCCTGTAACCTATTCCCGCACCCCCAACCCCCCCCCCCAAGCCAAGCCTGTCCCACACACCCCCGACCCCCTCAAAACCCCCCGCACCCCCATAAGCCTGTCCCCCTATTCCCGCACCCCCTTAAACTATTGAAAAGTTTACCCGCTAACAAACAAACAGAGGGAAACTCACACATTTACACGAGTCAACATATATGATGTGTATGATTATTATTATCCATGACTGTACAATGGAGTCAGGGTAATGGCAGTGAGATAAATGCAGTGTACCAATAATATTATTTTTCTGTCATGAATTGACAGTTTTATGATTGAAGTATATACAGACGCAGTCAAAAATAATCATCAATATAGGGGTAACTCAGGTAAGAGTTTGACAGCTTCCCTCTGTTCCTTAGCTGATAAACTTTCCAATAAATAGGTTAACTACCATCTTTCAATCTAATACAAGCAGCTACACACTACTTAATACAATAACATCATATGTGAACGTGAAAACATTAGACAGTAAATTGTTTGAGATACCCATATGTGGATGATTATTATTGACCGCGACTGTACATTACATTAGTTTACAATTATTAAATTAGATCAAATAAAGACGAGATGAAAAAATGATGAAACTGTTGAATTATAATAAAGTGGCTATGACTGTAAAAGCGCTATTTTTGTTCCCCTTAATTTAATATTACTATTTTACTATATTACTATAGGGGTGTTACAATGACAACCATAAAATGCTCAGTACTGAAATTTAAGTATTCCATAATGGACCATGAAATAACATGGACAAATGTATTTTCCTTGCATGGTACAGAAGACTCTTGATATGCAATAATTATCATACAGTACTTGTATCTATCTACCACTTCAATTAAAATCAATTTACACTCAGTCCGGTATTGAAGGCCACCAAATGTTTTTACCAGGCCCCTATTATTCATTACCATACAGGCTAATTAAGTGATTTACTGAGCCTGTGTTAAAAGGATAGCACTAAATGTAATAACCCCTCGTCTGTTGCCTTCGAAGAAACAGATCTCACTATTACCCTGACTCCCATTTGGGTGTCCGAGCATCTGCGTGGCTTCGGTCAACCAGACTCAGGACTGCTCGACCAGACAGTCTGGGGAACTACAACAACAACAACAACAATATATTGAGGGCCAACTGTACAGGTAACTTCCACATAAACCTTGACAATAACATTACATTACCTTCAAGTGTTTTAATAGCTCATCTTTGATCTGCTGGAGTTGTTTACAGGCTGTCATATCATTTGTGTACAACATCAGCACTTCTGACACTGCTGGCACCGACACGTCTGATAAAAGATAATAAAAATAATGTAAGGAGTGTTAAGGGGGTGCGGGAGTAGGGGACAGACTTGGGGGGGGGGGGACTGGGGGTGTGTGGGAATAGGGGGACAGGCTTGGGGTGGGTAGAAAGCCTATCCTTTATTCCCGCACCCCCCTAACCCCCCCCCAAACCTGTCCCCTTATTCCCACACCCCCTTAATACATAATTGCCCCCTCTTGCACAGCATAAATGGGAGCAGGTCGACTTTTTCTTTTTTGCTCTATAATCTACATCTATACTTCTCATTGTCCACATGTTAGCTCCATGGCTTCTTCTATTCAGGAAGATTCTGAAAAGAAGCGTTACATTGATCGCATAATTATGTGCAGTGACATTCCGTGAGTTTTGTGATGCAGGTGCAGCTTTTATCACTCAATTGTGGGTTGCTCTGAGGATTTTGTGAAGGGAATTGAAGATTGTGAGATTGAGTTTTGCGAAGTTGCTAACAAAGGGACAAGAAACAAACAGGACAGTCACTCACCATGCTGTGTACCAGCTGAGGGTTCGAGGTTTAAAATCGTGGCACGGGTTTGCCATATCTCGAAAGACGGAGATGAACATCGGGGATCATCTTTAGCTTTGCAATTTCCTGCGTATGATTGGTCTGTGGATTTTCAGCCCCTGGTGGTGAGTGACAAATTCATCGTTTACGTTACTCAGAAACCCATTTCTCAAAATGACGTTATATGGTCAAAGACTCCAGATGAGATTCCCGGTGAAGAGAGGTACAGTCTGTCAATGATGCACGTACCCCTCCCTCGTTCAGTTACTCGCAGTTTTAGCTGGTAAAATCTGGAGTAGAAAGCAGGGGTATCTTACAGCAGATATTAGATCGACCAATCACAATCATTAAGATAACCCTGCTTACTACTCCAGATTTTACCAGCTAAAACTGTGAGTAACTGAGCCAGGGTGGGGTACGTGCATCATTGACAGACTGTTCCGTGAAGTTGTCAAGTCCCCAGACCGCGTTGATGTGTTCATGTTTTCAGTCAAGAAATTAATCTGGATCATCAAGCCACGTGGAACCAGCTGGAATGGGCCCTATTTTCGATCCTTGATTCTCTCTCGGCCTTTTCAACGACAACGCATTCGACTTTTCTGGAAACGACGATTGGCCCATCAATTCGCCTGACCTCAATGTGTGTGAATACTGTACGTGGGTGCCATCACAAAGAATTGAGTTGAAGTTCTGATGTTGCAGGAGCCCATTCATCACCATTTTTCTCGTGCCATTTTGGAGGAGAAAGTCAACTAAGTGGTTCAGAACATGAGTGACAACACCGCAAACTTTGAGGGAAAACAGCTTATTAAATTTTGAACGTATAAACTCTATTGGACAAATAATTAAAGTCCCTAAACATCAATATGAAATTCTTTTATGTACCTCTTTTAGTACAGCCTGAGCAGGATGGGCAATCATTTAATAACACTCTGTACAGTCGCAGACAATAAAAATAATTCACATTTATGGCTGTTGTGTCGACTCCTGTTGCTGTTGTGCCGACTCCTGGTGCCAGGATTTCTGTTGCTCAGTCATTGGATCGTGTCCTGGTTAAGATTAGTGATTGGTGCAGGTTGTGGGGTATGAGGTTGAATGCTGGCAAGACTAGTGCAAAGGTTGTCTCTAGGTCTCACACGTTGTACCCTTGATTCTTGATGGGACTGTTTTGGGGGGTCTGAGAATTTGGTTATTTTGGGAGTTACATTTGATGCACGCTGACGTTTGAGAAGCATGTGCGGTCAATCTCAAGGTCTGTTTCCAAAAGTTGGGTATTATGCGTAGAGCTTGGCATGTGTTCGGAGATCACTCATTGTTACTGCGGTGTTTTAACTCCTTTGTTTTGCCTCTATTGGAATATTGTTCTCCAGTATGGAGTTCAGCAGCTGACTGCCATGTCAAGTTGCTGGATAGGATTGTTTCTAATGCTAATTTTCTTAACGTCGGTTCACTTGATTATAATTTGAGTCACCGTCTTCTTGTTGCATCATTGTGCATGCTCTTCAAGATCAGAAGTAATGTGCTGCATCCTCTTAACTCGTCTCTGCCACCTCTGTATGTTCCAGCTTGTGTCACTCGTGGTGCGTTGGACTCCCATAGGTTTGCTTAGTATTGCCGCGCTGTAGAACCTGTCAGTACAGTGGATCGTTTGTCCCTAGGTCGGTGTCTCTGTGGAATGGCCTTGGTGAATCTGTCTTGATGGTGTAGGACTGGCTGGCTTCAAGAGTAGGGCTAATATGTTTTTATTGATCTAACTGCTCATCTTTCTTTCTCTACGCTACCTTTTTTTCTTTAGGTTTGATTCATGGGCTGGGGTCCTCAGACTGATAAAATGCTTGCATTCTCTCCCAGCTTTGTGACTCTGCTCTTTTTTAATAATAATAATAATAATTTGGGTGACCGATGTAAAAGTTTGACAGTTTAGCTGGGAAACTTTATAATAAGAAGGTTAAGCAGTATCTTCTAATTTACTACAAGCAGCTACTTATTATTCAAAACTATTACATCATATAAAAACATGAAAATAATACTGTAGTCAGCAATGTGTGCCTGCAAGTGTACATAGTTAAATTATGGAAAGGAATGACATCTTACTACTTTTAGGTGTAGCATTCCTCGCTGGACGCAGGTGCCATCTTCTCCGTGAGACAGCGACAGCGATGGCAATGACAATACTTACTAACAGCATGGCCACAATCAGTGCAATAATCCAACTGTTGGACAAAAATTGATGAAAACTTGTTGTTGTGTAATTGGGGTGAGGAGACAAGTACAGTAGTTATACAATAATGCTTTGATCTCCACTGTTGGTGCTATGGGTATGTATTGCACTGTTTGTTTGTAATGAATCTGTGTACAGTCAACCCTCAATCTACAGTATTACCAATTGGGTTTATTTCTAGGTGTGTAGTTAATAGTTAATTTCAATATAAGGGTGGTTCCAATACTTTATTTTTTTGCCGACTGTACAAAGAGGGTCTACTGTACACAAATTAATTACAAACAGTGCAAAAATACAAGCACACCCATAACACGTACCAACAGTGGACAACAAGCCATTATTGTCCCTACTGTAATTTTAACATATAATATAATAATGTAATATAATAACATATATATAACATAATATAATGTAATATAATAACATATAATGTAATAATAACATTGGCCTTAGTTGAGTGACGTTTATCCCATTTAGGTGACCTTAAAATTTGAAAGCAGTCATTCCTTCATCAGAAATGAACAACATATTTGTGAAGAAAAATATTAATCACTCCTTTGTCAATAATCACAGTATTACCAGATAAAATAACTCAGACCCTCATATTATGGGCCGTATTCAAGAACAAACATTCGTGGTGCATACGATGGCGTATGTGGTACTGGTACGAGAGTTCCAAAAACAAACAAACAACAGAGCCATAGTATCAGTACCCCACCATTGTCAACACCATGCATGGATGTTCTTGCATATGGCCCTATGCTACATATACTATATTATACAACATATACACAGTACACTCAACCCTCTGTTAATGCGCCTAATTGGTGCCGTTGTCAGTGCGCCATAACGAGGAACGCGACGACAAAACTTAATAACTTATGAGGAAAAAATAAATTTGTTCCAAGCGCCCTACTTTTCGCTCCTACAAACCCTATTTTAATTAAGGGGGTGTGGGAGTAGGGGACAGGCTTGGGTGTTGGGGTTTAGGGGGGTGCAGGAATAGGGGGACAGGCTTGGGGTGGGTAGAAGGCCTGTCCCCCTACTCCCGCCAACCCCAAGCCTGTCCCCCTACTCCCACACACCCCAAAAAACCCCCAAAGCCTGTCCCCTACTCCCGCACCCCCCTAACCCCACCCCCCCAAGCCTGTCCCCCTATTCTCGCACCCCCTTAACAATTTTCTTACCTTCTTTCACCCAGATAATGCTTTAACCATGAAAAAATATGTGTATAATATATAATTAATTAATATAAAGGAAAAAAAAAATCATATTTATCGTGAATTATACAATGATAGGATTCGGGTCGTGTCCACACTGTGGGCCTCATCACCACCACCACCCAGTTTGTGTGTGGTGTGTGTGTGTGTGTGTGTGGTTAGTCTCTTGTTCGTGTGAGTATTATTGTGTGTGTGTGTGTGTGGTTAGTCTCTTTTTCGTGTGAGTATTATTGTGTGTGTGTGTGTGTGTGTGTGTGTGTGGTTAGTCTCTTGTTTGTGTGAGTATTACTGTGTGTGGTTAGTCTCTTGTTCGTGAGTGTGTGTGTGTGTGTGTGTGTGTGTAGTTAGACTCTTGTTCGTGTGAGTATTATTGTGTGTGTGTGTGGTTAGTCTCTTGTTCGTGTGAGTATTACTGTGTGTGTGTGTGTGTGTGTGTGTGTGTGTGTGTGTGTGTGTGTGTGTGTGTGTGTGGTTAGTCTTGTAGTGGCGCCATATGGACCACTCCGTATTCTTTTGTATATTCCATGTGCTGGTATGCCACTCCTTGTTCCTTTCTACTCTCCCAGGCCCCAGACAAGCCACAATCTGATAGGTAAGTTAATCCCGTCCCCTGACACAGCTTAACCCACTCTTGGGAGTGCAGCCACCAGCCTCCCACCTCTCCAGGTATGAATAGAGATGGGTGCAGCAGGTCAGGAAATGCGCTTGGTCATGTGGGGCACCCTACATATGGGAATCTGAAGCGAGAGGATAAAAGGGGAAGCTGAGCCTTCAGAGGCAGACTATCCAGCGAGCTACTACAGAGGAAGGTCGTGCCCCGCTCCTGCCGTCGACATACACCTGCAACACACGTGTTCCCACTCTGACCACATGTTGTGCCCCTGCTCTACACTACTATACAAGCTCCACTGCAACTACCGACTCTACACAACGCTGCACGACAGGCTGGCCTTCCCTATATTCATGTACCATGTATTCTATATACATGTACCATGTATTCTAGAGTCTGTTCACCCGGGTAGAGACATAAGGAGCGTCTCTTGTTCGTGTGAGTATTATTGTGTGTGTGTGTGTGTATTACTGTATGTGTATGTGTTTGGTTAGTCTCTTGTTTGTGTGTAAAGTCTCGCATTTCACTCATTCCAATCCCACGATTTCAAATCCCACGGTGCTAATTTAATGTTTACCTAAAATCTTGTCTCACGATAAAGCACACGCATCTCACAGGTTTGTACTGACGCATCATGGTTGGAACTTCTATTTTACAAGCAACTTCATGATAAAATGAACAGAGAAACTGTTTCACAAGCGGAACTGAAGGAAATTGCAGAAGCTATATCGAGTGAAAGTGAACCGAAAGAATTTGACAACCCCACCACTTCACCCACCACTTTTCCCCCTCTCTCTCCCAGTGTCTCTGCCTCACACACAGCCATCGCTACTCACACTGTGAAGGAATTTTGGAAACTCTTTAATATTTGTCACACTGGAATGATATTTCAGTGGCATGTGTCAGGCATGGATGGAAACCACTTTTACCTTACCTCATAGTGGATGAGCCAAGAGAAAGAAAGGTTAATGACCGTCATCAAGCCCTTATGACATGCTACCTTATAAAGAAACAAAAGGATAAAGATCGGCTAGATCTAGATCTTTGTATTCACTCCTCACTCACTCTCACTCACACACTCGTAAATACCGGTGTGTGTGTGTGTGTGTGTGTGTGTGTGTATATTCACCCCCCACTCCCAACCACCACTGGCGAGAGGTGTTGCACAACATGAAATGACCACGGGTGGTAATCGCCTCAATTCAAATTTTCAACGTGTTGAATCAACACGTTGCGTAACGTGTGGCTCAGTGTGGACGGGGCTTAACCCCTAAAGGTCGATGGACCATGCTCGTGGTTCTGTAGAAAATGTGCACTCGAACCGATGAGCCACGATTTAGCGCGGGCTATAAAAAACAGCATGGGCTATATTCCGCCACTTCATTGGTACCACTGGAAAGGCCTGGGCTAGATCTAACTCATTCTGAGTAGTAACACTGTCTTTGGGCTGTTTTGGCTAGTGGCTGGAGCCTAAACTCCACCTCCCACCAGCCACCCTAACCCACCACCCAAGACCACTCTCTCTTTTTTTTTTTTTTTTGGGGGGGGGGGACTATGACGCGCTGCCATATGCAAACCAGTGGACTTAGGAGAGTGTGGTTTTCAGATTCTGGTGTGTAAATTCAAGCTCTATAAATGTGGAATAGCAAAATTTATGTGTGCGGTACTTCAAAAATCGACTCTCGTCGTTTGAGGTTGGGGAGCAAGAAATCGAGATAAATTTGCGGTTTTAAGGTGTTAAGGGTGATGGTGCCAGAGAACCAGGGGAGGAGGTGACGCCAGAATTAGCGGCCAATGAGAGCACACTGACGACGTCAAGCCAATGTCGTGATAACCGCTCTAGAACCTGTGATAACAGATTTTTTTTTTTTTTTTTAGTGTTCGTGATAACAGTGAAATGTGATAACAGAAAAGTCGGGGGGTTTTAGTGTGTGTGATAACAGTGAAATGTGATAACAGAAAAGTTGGTTTTTTTATAGTGTGCGTGATAACAGTGAAATGTGATAACAGAAAAGTTTTTTTTTGTTTTTAGTGTGCGTGATAACAGTGAAATGTGATAACAGAAAAGTTTTTCTTTATTTTAGTGTGCATAACAGTGAAATGTGATAACAGAAAATTTTTTTTTTAGTGTGCGTGATAACAAAATTTTTTTTTTTTTTTAGTGTGCATGATAACCGAAAAGTTTTTTTTCTTTAGTGTGCGTGATAACAGTGAAATGTGATAACAGAAAAGTTGGCTTTTTTTGGTGTGCGTGATAACAGAAAAGTTGGGTTTTTTTGGTGTGCGTGATAACAGTGAAATGTGATAACAAAACCCATAATAACAGAGGGAGGGTTGAGTGTACATAACTCACCTCGGTGATGAATCTTCATCTACTGTTTCATCGAATGGACGTGTACAGTTCCCTTCAGTTCGAGGGTTGTTAATCCATACATTGTACATCAATGAGTACCTTCCATAACCTGTCAACTTTCTCTGAAACACATCACATGGCTAACAGTTATTTATTTAAAGAAACATACAAATGAAAATAATAGTTAACATTAGTACAATATAGCACACATACCTGAGATAATACTTGAAAGATTATTACCTCAGAGTATTAAGGAGGTAATAATA
Organism: Petrolisthes cinctipes; assembly: GCA_033782935.1. Lineage (NCBI taxonomy): Eukaryota > Metazoa > Arthropoda > Malacostraca > Decapoda > Porcellanidae > Petrolisthes > Petrolisthes cinctipes. Next base: position 42,198 of record JAWQEG010001301.1, read on the forward strand.
ATACACTTTGGTACATTAAAGCTAGTGCCTTGATTGCTCCAAAATATGCCAACTAGGAAATAGGACCAGATAAAAAAAATATATAAACCGGTGTCCTGTTACCTGAAATAAGTTTGGAGAAATCTGGCAGTTACTCCAAATTGATCACCACTGCACTACCCCCATTCGTCAGCATATGATAATCCTTCTACATATAGCCTAAGGCATACATTTGTGGATATAAGTCTTAAGGGGGTGCGGGAATAGGGGGACAGGCTTGGGGGGTGCGGGTGTAGGGGGACAGGCTGAGGGGGGGGCGGAGGTTAGGGGTGCGGGAATAGGGGACAGGCTTTCTACCCACCCCAAGCCTGTCCCCTATTCCTGCACCCTCCTATCCCCCCCAAGCCTGTCCCCTACTCCTGCACCCCCCTAGACCCCCCCAAGCCTGTCCCCTACTCCCGCACCCCCCAACCCCCCCCCAAGCCTGTCCCCCTACTCCCACACCCCCTTAATACACATATGGATATCTTAATCTAATTGCTGTCTAATGTTGTCATGTTCTAATATATTACAGTACATGTATATATGTTGTTATTGGTTTGAATAGTGAGTAGCTATTTGTAGTAAATTAGATGCTGCTTAACTAACTTATTGGAAGATTTATCAGCTAAACAAAAAAACAGAGGAAAGCTGTCAAACATTTACACGAGTCACCCCAATGTGGACGATTATTATTTCCCCCGACTGTACAGTTGCCAAAAGAGGAATTGCGACAAATCTTGATGGAACTTTAACCCTAGTAATATCCACAACTATATTTGTAGGGACTATAAGCATGTATAACAGAAGGAAATATACATATCCTTCTGTAATATATACTTATGATCCCTTACAAACAACTATGGACATTAATATATTTAATGTTCTATCATTAGTTGTTGCAATTCCTCTTTTGGCAACTGTGCAGTCTCCTCCACTCCTGCTTTCACCAGTTCAGCGTTGCCAACGTAAACAACCAGCATCGTGTGAGCTACCAGTTCCGACTCTCGCATCCGAAACACCTGCCATCAACCCTTACTCTTACTGGCAGGTGTTTCGGATGCGAGAGTCGGAACTACAGTAGTAGCTCACACGATGCCGGGTGTATACGTTGGCAACGCTGAAGTGGTGAAAGCGGGAGTGGAGGAGACTGTACCTTCCTCTCACCTTGAAGCAGAGACAGTCAGTGGGGCTGAACACATTACTGCTTCTGAATCTCAGGGGGTCTTCTGGGTCTGGATAGAGGGTCTCTATTTCCTTCATCTGACAAAAAACACACTTCATATCAACACAAGAAGATTACAAACAAACACATGAAGAACACATTCAGTTTATTATTGATAACATCTGAATTGTCTCTGGATAATATCTGCAAAACATGTAAACTAGACTCACCAAAGAGCAAATTTTTGCTTGCCACAAATCTTCACAAATTACATTTAAGACAAAGGCAAGAATAAGAACACAATTGAGGCGTCTATTTGCATAACGGGATAAACACCACCTCTGGCAAAATTGAGTTAGCACTGTCTTCCCTCCTAGTAAACATCTACAATTTACGTGGTGAAGTCCATATCCCCTTTTGGAGTTTCTAATAAGGCTTAAAATGAAGTATAAATAGAGAGACTATAGCCTTTTGCACACAGATGTTAAACTTTAAACCCATTTTTCTCAAAACTTGAGTTGTGTCGCTTATCTCGTTATGCAAATAGACGCCTCAATTGCTCTATGACAATTGGGTTAAGATAAGCAACAATTTTACAGTCCTTAGTGACAGGTGTTATGGAATATTTTGAGGGTAGAATTATATTGCTACCAATGAGCCAATTAACAGTAAATAATAAAAACTTAATATATTTTTCTTACCTTATACTCGTATGTCCTACTACAGGGGATTGAGCCAGGAGTTGTGACCTGGAGAAAACAAGGAAAAAGAAACTGCTTAGGTTTCTGGCTACAATAATGCCTTGTTTAATACTATATATTGTTATGTTTGTAATGAATCCATCTATAGTATATAAACTCTCATTATCCACCACTGGGTTTATGAGAGTGTAATGCACAAAGTGGGTTTATTGCACAGATTTATTACAAAAAATGCAAAACACACCTGCAACACCAACAGTGCAAAACAAAAAAGTGAATGCTTAATTATTATAAGTTGTAAATATCATTGCATATGAAAACGAATTCTTAGTCTTTGAAAACTCTTAACCTTAAGAAAATTGTAATTATAAAGAAGTACAGTATTGCAGTCAATGTGGCACATTATTGGGAATAAATATTACATTGAAAACCATTCAACATTTTTATAAATGTACAGGTACAGTTGTGTACACAAACTCACGGTACATTCAGTGTACAATTGGCCCTCAATATGAGAATAATATATCTATAGTCTGTCTCAGGAAACTTGAGGGAGAGATTTTAAGAAAGTCTTTGCCAAGATCGGAACACAAGTGACAGTGTGAAGGATTAAAAGGTCCCCTCGGGAGTCTGAACAGGCCTCCTTCCCTTTCATACACACACACACACTGCGCTGAAATGTGTAGCCTTTGTTTATCCGTTTATCTAGCAGGGAGCAAAATAAGTTGAAAAATTTATGCTTGGGGTTGTAGAGATAAAACTAACCATGGGATATTCTTTCAGAGTCTCAATGGAAGGAAGATGTCTGAATAACTGAGTGAAGCACATGGCTCACGCCAGAACAGAGAAGGGCGGTGTGGCGGATGGGGGGGGGGGAGTAATTGGGGTTGACCGCAGTCAGGTCAGGCGTGTACCTTATAGGTTTGAGGAGGGTTGATGGATGGGAGTGGTCAAGTAGGAATGTGGGGAAGGTTAATGTTAATCAGTTTCATACAGATAACATAATCATGCTGTTTTAGGATTGCTATAATAAAATGACATAAACTGATTTGTAATAGTTTTAATAGTAACATGTCCTAAGTAAATATATACATACTCTTAAATTTGAAAATACAATACCTCTCTCTCTCTTTCTCTCATCTAATCCTCATCTTCAATGCTGGAATCATTCGCCACGTTAATGACGAATTCTTCCACCAGATGTTGGCGTACAATGTCATTTCTAATGTGTTCCTGCTCTAATTTTCTCGTATGCTCCATAGATTTTTGCCAATTTTCTGGTGTCACTTTCGCCACTGCATTTCTGGTTATTTCTTCCACCACACTCATTGTCTGATTATTATTGGAATTCTTTTTTCTGACTTCCTCTTTCACCTGAGCCCATATAAGTTCTATAGGATTAAATTCACAGTGGTAGGGCGGAAGTCGTAATACTTCATGTCCATAGTCTTTTGCTATAGTGTCTATTTCATATTCTTGCCTGTCTTTGCTTCTTTCCACCAGATGTAGCAACTCAAGCTTGGAGTGTTATGGGTTGCATTGAATGTTGTTTTCTCTAGCCATTCTATTATATCATTCTTACAGGAGGCCTGTGTTGGTGCTTTATTGAGGATCTTAGAATGGTATGAAGCGTTGTCCATAATGAGCAGAGTGGGGTGGAATATTTGGGATCAACTGGTTTTCAAACCATGCTTTGAAATTATGGTGATTCATTGATCCGTGGTAATCTCCTTTGTTACCATTCTGAGATTTGAACATTTTCAAACCTCCACGCACGAATCCATCCTCGCCACATGCGTATATAATAATATATCTGGATCCTTTGCCACTTTTCACCTTCGGGCCCAGATTTCCATCTGCAGTTGTCCAGCATTTATTTACACTCTCATTTTGATTAACCCAAGTCTCATCTACGTAGATCTCTTGCCGTGGGTTGATTGACTCTCTGTTTTCTTGTATTTTTCTTAAATAAATTGCTCGTGCCAATGCAATATCACGTCGTTCCATCAAAATTTTTCGTCCTTTATCTGATTTCTTGAAAGCATATCCATTCTTCCTAATGATCCTGTGAAGGCTTGCTCTTGATCCCTTAAAATTAATGTCCTCTTTTACCTTCGCAAAAATTTTATCCAAATTCGGAACTTCACCTCTTTCTCATAAAATGATGCGACAGTTCTGCGAAGACATCCAATATCAAACGCGTCCATGCTGTCCACAACTGGAGATATCCTGGGTCTCTTCATGGGGGGCGAGGAAATGCTGCCTTCTCTTGCTTCCTTTTTGAATCTTTGTACAGAACTCACAGATATTCCTGTCACTTCCAATGTGAGTTTCTCAAGAGCGGTCTCCTTTAATGAAGGGTGGATCCCCCAATGGTGCTCGTGCACAGAAAGCACACCGCAAGCTTTCCCCGCCTGTTGAGTGGCTGCTGATAATCCTCATGCTCCAGGTTTTCGGCAATTATTAAAGAGTCCTGCAACATAAAAGAATAAATCGTTATAAAAAAACAACACATCTCACCACAACACAACATGCGACATCACAACACAACACAACATGCGACAACACAACACAACATGCAACATCACATTACAATACAACACAACATAACACAATGTGCAACATCACAACACAACACAGCATGCAACATCACAACATGCGACATCACAACACATCACAACATAACAAAACACAACACAAAACATGCGACATCACAACATAACACAACACAACATGCAACATCACAACACAATAATATATATCAATATATGTTTGTGTCAAACTCCCATTTATAATTCCATTCTCCTAGGTTGAAATGTACATGTTTCATCAGACCTATTCTGTTGCATAAAATGCATTTTGGTCCGTCTTCAACTTACAGAATTAAAATATGAGCATACTATATACATTATTGTTGTGCCTTGGTTAGATACAATACAAAATTTTATTTTGCCTTGGTTTGAATTTTCTTAACTTCTATTATCTAATAAAGTATTCATTGTGATGGGTGAAATTTCTTAAATACAGAAAAGTTTTGAAAATACTGTTTAATATATAGTATCACAAGTGTTGTACTATTAAATAAATATCACAGCAAATGAATCACATGTGCCTGCCTATCACAGGTAGGCTAAATCATGTATTGGGAATTGCTAATCTGAGACGTTTTTTTGTTTTCAATCGGATATGAAGATTGCTTGGATGAAACCAAGATTTGGTGCGCAGTACTGTTTTTGTCGGCCAAAGGGATACGAAGATGATCCATGTGTACAGCCGCTGAAACCAAGACCGTCTTTGTATCCAAGCAAGCAAGGTCCAGAGCAGTGATTGGGGCAGCTTGCCTGTTCTTGGGAAATGTAAATAATGCAAATGGCGAATCACAAGGACATGAAGACAGTGAACATATATGAATTTTAAGTGCAACAAGCTGTAAAATAAAGTACATTATATGTTCATTCCTGAAGGCACACAAAAGTGATATTATTGCATATAACAAAATTGTAGGTTTATAATGCTTTTCCATATGCTCACTTATCAAAATTTATGCTCGCCTAGGTAATACATAAGAGGCATATAGGAATCAAAATTGATGAGAACTTTAGCGAATGGCGTTAAGGGTATAAGTTCTTTATCTAAGTTTTGAGAGTTTTGGGGTGGTTTGACTCGGTCCAGATTTGGATAGGTTAGGTCTGACTAATTCTATAATGTTGCTACCTTTATATAGGGAGAGGTAATTATTGTACTGCATTGCAAATTTAGATTATTAAGCATGTGTGTTAACATTTCAAGTACCACAGATACTGTATTCACTTTCTTTAGCTTCCCAATTCCGTGCTTGACGAAAAACAGTTATTACGTATCCATGTAAGTTTTTGTCCGCCGATACCAAACGTCCCCAAGACGGTCTTCGTATCCCAATCCTATAAAAAAAATCTCACTTTGGCCGTACACCCCCACTAGACCCACTCGCTGTGTTGTGGATCTTCTTCACCTCTCGTTGAAAGGATCCCTTGAGAGTCGCAAACTTGGCCTGAACATCCTCTGAAAAATAAGAGCCACATTAATCTTAGCATAGCCAATTTAAATGTGAGTGCATATGCATTTTGATCATTTATTTTATTTTCCTTTTTTTTTATTGTTAATCACACGGGATTTGTTTTTACTTTATTGACGGACAGTAAAGGAATCACAGTTATTATTATGTCAAATTTTTCCAGAATGTTTATGTAATTGTAATTTATGTAAGGAAATCTTTACATTACAAATCACACATACATATATTAGCCTACAATCAATTAATTATATTATTTGTTTAATTTTAATTTAAAGTTCACATAGTTTGTTAAATAAAACTTCAGTTCTTTAAAATTAAACTTCAGATGTTTTAAATTAAACTTCAGGTGTTTTAATTTGAAGTTCTGTTGTTCTAAATTAATCATTAGTTGTTTTATTTTGATTTGAGGGTGAAAAGGTGTAGGTTAGTCAGAATTTCCCCAACTGGGATCTGCATGGGATTCATAGGCTGAGGCTCATCGTGTTTGGGAATCTTTTGTATGATATTGTTTGGGGACCTCTGACCTAAGTTAAAACGGGAAAATAAAAAAACTCAAGATAAATACCTGCAGTTAAGTTGATTGCTGCTAGATGTGTAATGTCCAGCTGTACAGTACTGGTCATGTCCAGGATCCCACAATGTTGGAAATTATCTGCATGTTTCTAATAGCATATACACATGCTCTGATTTCCATTTAACCTTGCGAGAAGGCATTTTTTTTTTTTTTTAATTCAGAGGCACATGAAGACATTCTCGAATACTTTATCGGGGCACTCGGGCGTTTGTTTATGTTTACAAAACAGGCGCGAATCTACTACTGCGATGGTCAATAGAAAAACTGAATACCTAATTCGTGCTGTTCATATAATTCTTTAATAGATTTACAGAGTCAATTAACTACAGGAAGTAACTATTTTAATGTACAAACAATGATTTGCATGCTCAACATTTTTTTCCTTGGTATATAAACAACACGGATGATTACTCATTTGAGCAGCAAAACTTGCTATTCATTTCTCCCAGCATGCTATCCATTTTCCCTAGCAGCAAGATTTGGCTGCTTGCTACTCGTTTTGGCTAGCAAAACACAAAGCCGGTAGCAAAAGCAAGTAGCATGCTAGCCAGAATTGCCCAGTGTGCCGCCACCTTCACCCTCCTATATTATAGCTGCAAAACAGGGCCATTTTTTTTTTTTTTTTTTTGTAGGGGTGGGTTGGGGTGGCTGGAGTATGGGGTGGTGGTCTAAGCTCCGCCCACCAGCCCACGCAGGCTAGTGTCAATGTTACTACAGTCAGTCCCCTAACTCTACCCCAGGCCTTTCCAATGGTACAGCCGGCAGCATAAATTCGCGTCCATCTCATGTACTTAATAATGCTAATGTGACCAGATAGTTGCATTCTGAACCAGTTTTTATTCCAACAACATACGTAATTTACCATATGAGAACTATATCTGTCATCTCTGAATTAAAATTATATTACATCACTATAGCTAATACATACGCAGGTGGACATGAAGCGAACTTATGCTGCCGACTGTACCATCACAATGGCTGTATATAGCTCATGCAGGCTATTATGCCGACTGTGAGGAGTTATGATGTTACTGCTCTCGACTGGCTAAGTCGTGCCAATAACCCAGCAATCATTTTGAAGGACGAAGTGAATGAGGTCAACATTGAATGCAGTACTAGTGGGAGTGGTGGTGTGGTGGCACGACCCTGGGAGGTGCAGCAGGGATCCCTATACAGTATAGTGTCACAGCCACCTTGGAATCCCATCTCGCACTTCCAGTGTGCTCCTGTACTGCAATTTCTTTGGTAACAACTTATATTTATTGCTACTGTGATTCATAATCAAATCACAATTACCAAATACTGTACTGAACCCTGCATAGTGGCATATAAGATCTCTGTAAATTGTCAGTGTGAGGCAGTGGCTGCCCCTAAGTAATTTTCCTCATATAAAGATGTATTCATACTATGAGATTTTTATGTACGTGAACTCCTCTGTCGCCCAAATTGTCGCGCAATATGCGAACCTATTGTACGTGAAAAAGTTGATATTGTTAAGAGAAAAGAGGTGGTAACAATTGGTCATGCTTTAGGGTTGATCCAAGGGAGTTTACACTGCTGCATGCAAAGGGAAATGCACCCCCGTGAGCTGGCGGTCCACACAGGAGAGAGAAAAAAAAAAAAAAAAAAAAAAAAAAAAAGAGGGGCCTCCGGTTGCAGTACACCTCACGTGTACTTTTAATCAATGTGGGCAGATATTGTCAAATCCACTAGAAGGTGACCAGATCCTAAAACAATCTTTATTCTAGACCTGTGGGGGATAACTAATATTCACAGAGAATAAAGTCAGCCCCACTGGGCCCACTACCGTAGTAATTAATGCTTACCTTGTACAACGTTATGCTTGCATTCTTCACCCTCTCATCTCTTTGCATTGTCATTGTTAGTCCTTTCGTCCTGTAAAATATTTAGGGTGGTAATATTAAACACCTTCTTCAAGAAAAAGGCTCTTTGTCGCTCAATTTGTTTTATTTTACAATTCGAACTGAGCTAGGAAGAGCCTTCTTCTCGAAGAAGTTTAATTTTATAAGTTTTCATTTGCTATGGTAAACTATAACACAAATCTAATCAATTTGATATAACATTAAACAGAATGTAGAAGGGGATAGTACAGTGTTGGTAAATCTGGAGCAACTATATTTCTCCAATTAAACTATTCCAAGCAATAGGCCACCACCTCCAAAAATCAAAATATATAATACCAGTTGGCACTTTTTCATCTGCATTAGTTTATGTAGTTAAAAAACTCTAGTAAATTTGTTAGACAGGATCATCTGTTATTATGGAAACTGTGTTGAGAATCTAGAATTAAGCTTTTGTCATCTAAATGTGATATATACTATTTTATCTCTCAATTTTTTTTCGAATATTTCTATTATAACGGATGTTAAGGGGGTGCGGGAATAGGGGGGCAGACTTGGGGGGGGGTTAGGGGTGTGTGGGAGTAGGGGACAGGCTTGGGGGCGTTTTGGGGGGTGCAGGAGTAAGGGGACAGGCTTGGGGTGGGTAGAAAGCCTGTCCCCTATTCCTGCATCCCCCTACTCCCACACCCCCCAAGCCTGTCCCCCTACTCCCCCACCCCCTTAAACATATTGGGTGGTAGTTTCCAGTACGAGTTATATTACCTTTCTTAAATATAGGAGTTACATTGGCTTTCTTCCAATTTGCTCAGTGACTTATTAAATATTAATTTTAAAGGTTGTATATACAACTTCTCTATGACATTACATAATAATCTGGGGGACACTTCATCACATACTACACTTTTAAAAGGATCTTGTGTTTTTAGATACTTTAAGAGTTCATCTGTAAATTTCGTTAATTTCTAGTTTATTAATTACCATCTGCTACCTGTGAGAAGTTTGGAGGTTCTGGCAAATTTATTTCACTTTCCTTTGTAAAAACTGAGTTAAAATGTTCATTTTGTGCGGTTGCAATGCCTTTATTCCCATTTACTAGGATAATTATTTTTGTTTAATACTGGTCCTATGCTTGCTTTCACGTTTTTATTATTTCTGATGCAATGATAAAATTTCTTTGGATTGGTCTTCGACTCGAGGGCAATACTTTTCTCATAGTTACGCTTAGCAATTCTAATTTTTGTCTTTCACTCATACGCTTTGCATCTACATATCTATTATAGTCTATGCGTGAATCGGTACGTTTATATACTTTATATGCCTTTCTCTTGTTATTAACAGTGCGCTGAATTTCATTAGTCATCCAAAATAATTTGCAGTTCTTAATTTGTTCTTTTATTCTTGGAACATGTTTCTTTTCGATTGACAGGAGCTTATCTGTGAATATATTACACATCCTATCCACGTCTTCATTATTTAGCAATTCCATCCAGATTATTTTGTTCAGTTTTTATCTAATACAGTATTATCAAAATTTGCTCTTTTATAGTTAGGTACTAACTGACTATTTTCGCAGATTTTAGTGTTACAGCTTGTTACATCTTATTATTCTGTGATCACTGTTTGCAAGGGGCTCACCGAATTCACATGAACTGATTAAATCAAGGTCTGTTGTTAAAACAAGGTCAAGGATATTATTATCTAGGGTTGGGTCTTGTACCAATTGATTTCAATAGTAGCTTACGAACAATTTTCAACAGACATATTCCTTCGTTGTCACCTGACTGAAGTTTCCAGTTTATTCTTAGAAGATTAAAATCACCGCATATAATGGCATTTTTATTTTCAATTACTGATTTTATCTCTTCGTACAACAAATTGTCAGGTTCTGTAGTAGTTTTGAGGGGACGATATACTGTATATTATATGTTTTCCATTTACTTTGAGTTTGACATAAATAGAATCATATGCATTATGTTTGTCATTGCTTATTTTGATTGAACCCAGGTTATCTATAATGAGTAAAATCCCTTCTTTATGTGTCCTACAGTTCGCAATAATTTGATAACCTGAGATAGCTACTTCTGCCAAATAATGTTTATCGTTAAAATTTAACCATGTTTCCGTTATTCTAATCATATCGGGATTTTTGGTAGTTAAGTATACAAGCAGTTCGTCTCCTTTTCCAATATATATATTTTTTTTATATATATGTGTTCCGACACTGGACATAGGCTTCATCACGCCCGTTACCGTGGCCCAGGTCATCTGCTACCCACACACACACACACGTCACTACTTCCAAACTGGTACCCAGCCACAGAGGGAGGGAAATTAGGGTAATTCCCAAATACTGCAGCTGTTATGGTACCAGTGAGTGTGTTTTACGTCATTTGGTGACCTTATAGTTAGTGATTGAAACTCAAATCGGAAGAGTAAATATTCTCAGGCCCTCACCTGAGAGATATCGATCTCCTTGCATTTGTATACATGAGGTTTAGTTTTTTACGCGAGTGTCTTATCAGTGGAGCTGAACGCGATGTGTTCAGAGAAAAACCTGCTTGGAGTTGCCCTCTGATTCTGGTACCGGATCCATTTCTGTCTGCCGGTTTCTACCTCTCATCTTCTTGAGAGCCTGGGAGATCATCTATACATTCGCCTAACACTCTTCCTAATCTCTCTTTGTCAACACTGTTGAGATGTATATAAGCCATCTCAACAGACTATACAATGTTCTATCCCTACAAAAGTGGTGCCAGATATCTAAAATCTCTGAGTTATCCTGCCTACATAGTGCCTTTAATCTACGATTGACGACCGACATTTTCCTACAATAGTCAGGGCCAATATCATATCTAGGAATGATGCTACAGACTGCTACCTTCCATCTCCTATTTGTGAATTCCCTACCAGTTTTCCTGTACCTTTCTAGTATTTTGTCGGTGTTATCTTGCCGGAGGTTGTTTGTGCCAACTAGTGTCACAAACGTTGTATCCTCTGGTGAGTTTTCTACTAGATAGTCAACTTTCTCTATAATTTCTTTTATCTTATGACCAGGATAGCATCTATTTGTTCTCTTTTTCTTCCTATCTCTACAGAACTCGCTATCCTGGCCTCTTATTAGACTATTCCCCACTAGGGAGAAATTAGGTTTCAGCCCATTTTCATCGTTTAATACTTCATACCTATTGCTAACTGGGATGGCGCTTTCTACATTATTATTGACTTTGGCCCTGGCTCCATTCCTTACCTGAATGAAACCTTCATTCCTATCGCTATCGTCTCCCCTGTCGCTATCTTCTGATCTGTCACTATTTGCAGTAGTATCATCACCCTTTACCTCAAGTTGTCTTTTCAAAGTGACAACTTCTTTCCTAAGTTGCCTAACCTCGGCCAATGTACCAGAACTGTATTAATTTACCTCCTTTAAGGGGTTGCGGGATAGGGGGGCAGGCTTGGGGGGGGGTTTGGGGGGTGTGGGAATAGGGGGACAGGCTTGGGGGGGGTAGAAAGCCTGTCCCCTATTCCCGCACCTCCCCCCTCCCCACAAGCCTGTTCCCCTACTCCCGCACCCCCCAAAACCCCCCCAAGCCTGTCCCCTACTCCCGTACCCCCTAAAACCCCACCCAAGTCTGTCCCCTTATTCCCGCAACCCCTTAAAAGCATTCAGTAATGCCTTGTTTTTCACTGTTGGTGATATGGGTGTGTATTGGTACAATAAACCCTCTTTGTACACACAACAAAAAATCTATAGTTACACCCTCTGCACGATACAAAATCACACCATGAATGAAGGATTTTGATAACAGCCTTCTCACATTGGTATCCCTGCGTATGTATGTTGCGCCGCATCTGTTATCCAAAACCTTCCTTCGTGGTGTCATTTTGTATCATGCAGAAAGGTGTAACCACAGTTTTTTTTGTTGTGTGTACACACACTACTCACCCATAAACCCAGTGGATAATGGGGGGTTTACTTTTCACAGATTCATTACAAACAGTGATACACACCCATATCACCAACAGTGCAAAACAAAGGCATTACTATATGTTTTTAAAGGAGGTAAATTAATTATTAATGCACTTTTGGTACACTGGAGATCCTAGTTGATTCCTCCAAAGTATGCCAAGAAACAGGACCAGATTAACATAAATATTGGTAGCCTGTTGTTGCTTGTAATAGTATAGAGGAATCAATCAGTTGCTCCACATTTACCATCACTGTACATTACTTTCCCCCTTTATCTCCACCTAAACTTACGAATAATGTTGATCATAATTTATTTCGTTTGCACCGATTTCATTTCCCCTGATGCTGAAGCACCGAGACAACGCCTTTCCCACCACTGAGAGTCGCCACTGCCCTGTCTTCTGTACCGCGATCCATTCCTCTGAGTTTACCTGAAAGTATGTATGATTTGCATGTACAGTCGGCAGCATAAGTTCGCTTCTTTTCCACCTGCGTATGAATTAGTCATAGTGATGTTGTAATACAATTTTAATGCAGAGATGACATATATAATTCTCATATGGTAAATTACATAATGTTGTTGGAATAAAAACTGGTTCAGAATGCAACTATCTGGTCACATTAGAAATATTAAGTACACGAGATAGACTCGAATTTAAGCTGCCGGCTGTACACGCCATAGTAAGGGAAGAAAACATAATTAATTAATAATATTGTAAACCCTCGAAATACAATGAATAAACACTGGTATACGCCACTTCATTTTACACTCAAGTCCCTTGATCACAGAAAACCACCCTATGTTTTCCCGTGCTTCTGTTGTTTATTACCATACAGACTAAATATGTGATTTTCTGAGCCTGTATTAAAATTACAGTGTATATATAATAATTTTATATTAAGTGGGTGCGGGAGTAGGGGATAGGTTTGGGGGGGTGCGGGAATAGGGGGACAGGCTTGGGGTGGGTAGAAAGCCAGTCCCCTATTCCCGCACCCCCCTAACCCCCCCCCCCAAGCCTGTTCCCCTACTCCCGCACCCCCCAAGCCTCTCCCCCTATTCCCGTACCCCATTAAGGACCTACTGTAATGTTTGTGGTAACGGTTAGACAAACAGTATGTAAGGTGCAAATATCTACTTCCCTCAAAATACGAGTCTTTCCCTGAACAGTAGGCCTTGGATATAAGAGGAATTAATTTAGCACCATCCTTGCAACACAGGCTCAGAAATTTACGAATTTATATAGTCTGTATGGCAATAAACAACAGAAGTCTGGGAAAACATTTGGGGGTCTTCAATGATCAAATGACTGAGTATAAGATGAAGTGAAAAAGGATACAAATATTTATTCATTGTATATATATATATCAAGGGTCAAATGTATCTTCCTTTGTCTAAACTAAATTATGTGAGTTTATACACAAGAATTCCCTGCAGTACAGTATGCAATTTTTCTACAAAACTATCCTGGATGTGAAGGGTATTTTAAAGGGGGTAGTACAATGCTGGTAAAGCTGGAGCAACTGTTTCCCCCAAAACTATTCCAAGCAACAACAGGCCACCATAATTTTTGTTAAAGGGGTGCGAGAATAGGGGGACAGGTTTGGGGGGGGGGGAGTAGGGGGACAGGCTTGGGGGGGGGGTTAGTGGGGTGCTGGAATAAAGGACAGGCTTTCTACCCATCCCAAGCCTGTCCCCCTATTCCCGCACCCCCCCAGTCCCCACCAAGCCTGTCCCCTAATCCCCTTTAACCTGGTCCTCCTGTTTCCTGGCATACTACGGAGGAATCAAGGTGCTCCAATGTACCAAAAGTATACTATCCACTTAAGCCCTTAAAGCACGGGGATATTCGCACGCGTCCGCTCTCCAGCTTGGGCATACAGTATTTTACAAAATGTAAAAAAAAAAAAACTCAGCCAGCTAGTAGCTTATAAACTACTAAACCTACATGAATAAATGATACAAGATATTGATTGAAGTACAAACCTTTAGCTGTGTCTTGATGTACAGACAGCAGCATAAATTCGCGTCCATCTCATGTACAGTCGGCAGCATAAGTTAGCTTCATTTCCACCTGCGTATGTATGAGATATAATGATGTTGTAACACAATTTGAATGCAGAAATGATGGATACACTTCTCATATGGTAAATTACACATATTGTTAGAATAGAAACTGGTTCAGATTGCGACTATCGGGTTATATTAACATTATTAAGTACGTGAGATGGACGCGAATTTATGCTGTCGACTGTACTAAATATTGCTACTAATGTGACCAGATAGTTACATTCTGAACCTGTTTTTATTTCAACAACATACGTAATTTACCGTATGAGAACTATATCTGTCATCTCTGCATTAAAATTCTATTACAACATCACAATAGCTAATACATACGCAGGTGGAAATGAAGCGAACTTATGCTGCCGACTGTACTTGTAAAGTGAGGAAGTGAAAGAAGTGTGGAAGAGGCATTTTGATCTTTTGATGAATGAGGGGATGGGAAGGGAGGCAGTGGTGACTTGCATGGGGATGGAGGCAGGTGGTAGACGACAGGGTGTACAGAAAAAATTAGGAAGGGAAGAGGTTAGGAAAGCAATAGGAAAGTTGAAGATGGGAAAGGCACCGGGGGTGGATGGGATAACTGAGGAAATGTTAAAGTGTGGGGGGGAGGTAGTGGTGGAGTGGATGTTGCTTATATGCACATTGGCTTGGAGGCAGGGATAGGTGCCAGAGGATTGGAGGAGAGCCATAATTGTGCCTTTGTATAAGGGGAAAGGGGAGTAAGGAGGAGTGTGGTAGCTATAGGGGGATAGGCTTTCTTAGTGTACCGGGGAAGGTGTATGGGAAGGTTCTTACTGAGATACTGATTGAAGTAACAGGGAATAAAGTCAATGAGGAGCAGGGAGGGTTCAGAAAGGGTAGAGGATGTGTGGACCAGATATTTGCATTAAAATCAACAGTGGAGAAATATATTGGGAAGGGTAGGAAGTTGTATGCTGCCTTGGAGAAGGCATACGATAGGGTTGATAGGAGAGCTATGACAGAGGTGTTGAAAGGCATTGAGGCCTTTTATGCAGATTCAAAAGCATGTGTGCGGGTAGAGGGTGATCTAAGTGAGAGTTTTAATATTAGTGTAGGGCTGAGACAGGAATGTGTTATGTCACCATGGCTGTTCAATATATATATGGATGATTGTATGAGAGAGATGAAAGCCAAAGTGAATGGTCTGGGGGTGAAGTTGAGACTGAATGAAGCAAATTGGTCCCTGGTGGCAAGTTTATTTGCAGATGACACTGTGTGAGGTAACTCTGAGGGGTGAGAGGATGGAGGAAGTGAAGGAGTTTAAGTACCTGGGTACAGTTCTGTGTAAACATGGTAGTATGGAAGGAGAAATTAGGGGGAGAGCAATGAGGGGTAGACAGGTCATATGATCAATGGGGAGGATTATGAAGGGTAGAAGTGTGAGTATGGAAGTGAAAAGGGGACTACGAAATAGTATAATCCTGCTAACACTGACATATGCATCAGAGGCGTGGACATGGAGTAGGGCTCATCAGTCTAGAATAGGTGCAGTGGAGTGTGTATGAGATGTGGTATGAGTGAGAAGGCAATTGGTATTGAGTGTGGAGTGGTTGAGAGAGTGAAGCATAATACACTGAGGTGGTTTGGACATGTAGAGAGAATGCAAGGTGTGGAGTTTGTAAAGGTGTATGGAAGTAAAGTTGTGGGACCTGGTGTGAGAGGCAGACCTCCGGTTAGATGGCAGAACAGAGTGGAAGAGTATGTAAAGGAGTGAAAATTGAGGGGCAGAGTAGGGCTTGACCAAGTAAGGAGGGAATGTTGGAAAAGGGAGAACTGGAGGCATTGCTGCCGTGGCCACCCCCTTGGGGGGAGTTCCCGTAGGGAACGAGGTGTCAGAGCTATAGATAGATAGATACATCAATTAAATAAAACAAAAGCTTATGATAATATGTTACCTTCAAGGTGGGAGAACTCTGACATTCATTGCAATATGATGGGTCTTGTTTGCTACAAGGTACATACTGCCCCGACACTGAAAGTATAATATAAACACCTATAAGTCTTTGGAGTAATGCAAAAGTGGCTGACTCTTTTGTACAGTGCAATAAGTAGGCCCTCAACATAAGATGATTAAATTTATCGCTATCCTTTGTAAATCACTTATTTAGTCTGTATGGTTATGAATAACAGAGGCCTGGAAAAACATGCATTTAATTGGAGGTCTTCAATGAGGTCAATGAGGAACTACTAAGTGTAAACTGAAGTGATGGATATAGGTATTTATTCATTATGGGTTGATTCCACAGTGGTATTTGTTTGTTAGGTTCCCAACCAACCACACTTGTAAGGCTTCATCATTTTCCAAAAGGTGAGTATCCACATTTACAAAATCTATCCAACAGTTATATAATGATGATCACTGCATAGTTTACTCACCAAATTCATTTAATAATTCTCCCAGAAGTCATTTACACGGCTAACATTCTTTCGTTTGCGTGCTAACAAACCACTGTGGAATTGACCCTATATATCGAGGGTCAACAGCGCCATAACATTATTGAAATGCGAGTCATACAAAATGCATGGAAAGTGAAAAGATTGCACCCTAAGCTGCCTTATGAAAGAAATGAGTATACAAAGGGATACCGTAATACATACAGTCGCGGTCAAATATAATCATCCATATAGGGGTAACTCACGTAAGAGTTTGACAGCTTCCCTCTGTTCCTAAGATGATAAACTTTCCAATAAATAGGTTAACTACCATCTTTTAATTTAATACAAGCAGCTATGCACTACTTAAAACAATAACGTCATATGTAAATGTGAAAACATTACACAGTAAATTGGTTGAGATACCCATATGTGGATGATTATTATTGACCGCGACTGTATATGGGTAATAAAAGCCGAGAAAATGGTGGAGAGGTGTAAGAATGGTGGTGGTGGAGAGGTGTGAAAATGGTGGTTGTGGTAGTGAATGAGGTGTGAGAATGGTGGTGGTGGTGGTGAATGAGGTGTGAGAATGGTGGTGGTGTGAGAATGGTGGTGGTGTGAGAATGGTGGTGGTGTGAGAATGGTGGTGGTGGTGGTGTGAGAATGGTGGTGGTGGTGGTGGTGTGAGAATGGTGGTGGTGGTGGTGTGAGAATGGTGGTGGTGGTGGTGTGAGAATGGTGGTGGTGGTGGTGTGAGAATGGTGGTGGTGGTGGTGTGAGAATGGTGGTGGTGGTGGTGTGAGAATGGTGGTGGTGGTGTGAGAATGATGGTGGAGAGGTGTGAGAATGGTGGTGGTGGTGTGAGAATGGTGGTGGTGGAGTGGTGTGAGAATGGTGGTGGTGGAGTGGTGTGAGAATGGTGGTGGTGGTGTGAGAATGAGGTGTGAGAATGGTGGTGGTGAATGAGGTGTGAGAATGGTGGTGGAGAGGTGTGAAAATGGTGGTGGTGGTGGTGTGAGAATGGTGGTGGTGGTGTGAGAATGGTGGTGGTGGTGGTGGTGTGAGAATGGTGGTGGTGTGAGAATGGTGGTGGTGGTGGTTTGAGAATGGTGGTGGTGGAGAGGTGTGAGAATGGTGGTGGTGGTGGTGTGTGAGAATGGTGGTGATGGAGGCGTGTGAGAATGGTGGTGATGAATGAGGTGTGAGAATGGTGGTGTTTGTGGTGGTGGAGAGGTGTGAAAATGGTGGTGGTGGTGGTGGAGAGGTGTGAGAATGATGGTGGTGGTGGTGAATGAGGTGTGAGAATGGTGGTGAATGAGGTGAGAGTGGTGGTGGTGGTGTGAGAATGGTGGTGGTGGTGGTGGTGTGAGAATGGTGGTGGTGGTGGTGTGAGAATGGTGGTGGTGGAGGTGTGAGAATGGTGGTGGTGGAGGTGTGAGAATGGTGGTGGTGGTGTGAGAATGGTGGTGGTGGTGGTGGTGGTGTGAGAATGGTGGTGGTGGTGGTGTGAGAATGGTGGTGGTGGTGTGAGAATGGTGGTGATGGTGGTGTGAGAATGGTGGTGATGGTGGTGTGAGAATGGTGGTGTTTGTGGTGGTGGAGAGGTGTGTGAATGGTGGTTGTGGTGGTGTGAGAATGGTGGTGGTGGAGAGGTGTGAGAATGGTGGTGAATGATGTGAGAATGGTGGTGGTGTGAGAATGGTGGTGGTGGAGTGGTGTGAGAATTGTGGTGGTGGAGAGGTGTGAGAATGGTAGTGATGGAGAGGTGTGAGAATGGTGGTGATGAATGAGGTGTGAGAATGGTGGTGGTGGTGGTGTGAGAATGGTAAAGAGGTGGTATGTGAATGGTGATGCTGTTGGTGAGAGAGAGAGAGAGAGAAAGATATACTCATCAGACCCACAGGAAGACTTAATTGGGAGTTGAGTGTGGTAAGATAAGGAAAAGATAATACACATATACACAGGATGAACAGAGGCAGTGGAAGATAGAACTACAGTACTGCACATCCAACTCTAAAATACTGTATGTGGGCCCTGCTGGGATGTTATGATGAATTAATTTAACACTATCCTTTTAAGTGGGTGCAGGAATAGGGGGACAGTCTAGGGGGGTGCAGGAATAGGGGGGGTCTAAGGGGGTGCGGGAGTAGGGGGCCAGTCTTGGGGGTGTGTGGGAATAGGGGGGGTCTAAGGGGGTGTGGGAGTAGGGGATATGCTTTGGGGGGTTAGGGGGGTGCAGGAGTAGGGGGACAGACTTGGGGGGGTGCGGGAATAGGGGACAGTCTTGGGGTGGGGGAGGTTTGGAGGGTGCGGGAGTAGGGGGACAGGCTTGCAGGGGATTTTGGGGGGTGCAGGAGTAGGGGGACAGGCTTGCAGGGGATTTTGTGGGGTGCGGGAGTAGGGGGACAGGCTTGGGCGGGGGTTAGGGGGTGCGGGAATAAGGGACAGGCTTTCTACCCCCCCCAAGCCTGTCCCCCTATTCCCCCACTCCCCCCCCCACCAAGCCTGTCCCCCTATTCCCGCACTCCCCCCCTCCAAGCCTGTCCCCCTATTCCCGCACTCCCCCCCCCCCCCCCCACCAAGCCTGTCCCCCTATTCCCGCACTCCCCCAAGCCTGTCCCCCTACTCCCGCACCCCCTTAACACAGACTCGGTAAATCATTTATGTATAGTCTATATGATAAAGAATAACAGAAACATTTGGTGGTCTTCAATGACTGAGGGACAGTGTAAAATGAACTGGTGGATACAAGCATTTATATATTTCTTGTGTATCAAGGATCTACGGGAATAAGGGGACCGGCTTGGGGAGGTGTGAGAGTAGGGGGACAGGCTTGGGGGGGGGGTTAGGGGGGTGCTGGAATAGGGGACAGGTTTTCTACCCACCCCAAGCCTGTCCCCCTATTCCTGCACCCTCCCCCATCCCCTCCCAAGCCTGTCCCCCCATTCCTGCACCCCCCCTGTCCCCTACTCCCGCACCCCCCCCTTAATTAACCAACACTGTGGTACCATTTTAAGAAGTAAACTACCCTTGATATACAATGAATAAATACTTAATTGTATCTAACACTTCATTATACACTTAGGACTTCAACCACCAATAATAATAATGTTTTCCCAGTCTTCCGTTTTTCATTACCATATAGACTAGTTAAGGGAGTTAGGCCTACTGAGCCTGTGTTAATAGGATACTGATAAATTTAATCATCTATTATCAAGGGCCAACTTTGTGTAATTTAATCATCTTGTCATCCATAGCACACAAAGGTAAAACTTGCACAATCTTAAAAAAAAAAAAAAAAAAAATATATATATATATATATACCGGTATATATAAAATAATAAAAAATAAAAAATAAATAAATAATAGAACAAAAAGAAAAAAAAATAATAAAAATGAAAACATCCCACTCTTGGTAGGTACAGTATTATGAACCATATTAAAAAAACATTCATGGTGCATACTATGGCGTGGTATCAGTACGAGGGCTCCATAGAAAAACAAACAACAATAGAGGTGTCGTACCGGTACCACTCCATCGTACGTATGCACCATGAATGTGTTCTTGCATACATACATACAGTCCTATGTATTAATACGTACAGGCTTTATCTTGACAAAGGGAAGCATTGTTTACAGTGAGGTTGTACTTGATGCTGAAGGTAGAGTTGTCTACTGCAACACCAACATTGGTCACCTGACACTCATTACTCCCACCTGTTGCTACCACCAACACCTTCACCAGCTCTGGGGAAAATATAATATATATTAATATAATCATAAATACAATCAATATATTTACTGTACGAAGAAAAATAATGAAAATTATAATAGTAATAATAATTATAAAAATTTAAATAATAAATATACTGTGCGAAGAAAATAATGAACATTATAATAGTAATAATAATTATAAAAATTTAAATAATAAACATACTGTACGAAGAAAATAATGAACATTATAATAGTAATAATAATTATAAAAATTTAAATAATAAACATACTGTACGAAGAAAATAATGAAAATTATTATAGTAATAATAATTATAAAAATTTAAATAATCATGTAATTGTGACGACCACAAACAAAAATTGTCGAGTGACCTTATTGCGTAAGGGCAAAAATGTTGACATGGTTCAATATATGAAATGTGATCCATGCCAATAATTCTTCTGACTTTGTGTTTGTATAAAAAAATTTGAACAGAACAATATGACACAGATGGTTTATGTGTTAGAACAATTGATTAATGTAGAATAATGTATGTAAACCTGTGTTTATCAGCATACATCTATGCACTTGAAATGTTGGTCAAATACAGTATCTTAAGTTACAGAAAGACAAAAAAATCTGGGTTACGGTCTTCAGCACAACAATCAAAATTAGGGTTATTATCAAGGAAATTATTATAATCTCTCCATTAATAGTTTTTGTTTTAATATTTGATTGGATATAAGTAATATATAGGGTGGTAATAGTGCCAAAATTTCATATTTTATGAGTATATAGTACAAGGGCTGCCAACTGTGAATGTAAGGGAGCGAGTGAGAGAGGGAGTGTTTAACGCTAAGGCAAAAGTAGCCTCCCTCACACTAGGGTTAGTGAGTGTGTCGAGGGGAAGGGACCCTGAGAGTGTAGTTTAAAACTACGGGTGTGAGTCCTTTGCTCTTTATTGTGGTAATGGAAGAGTTGACAAGGGAGGAGAGAGAAGGGGGGTTGTGGGAGTTGCTATATGCTGATGATAACGGCAAGGAGTGAAGAAGAAATGGTTGATAGGTTCAGCAGATGGAAAAGTGGAATGGAAAGGAGAGGCTTGAAGATAAATATGGAGAAGACCCAAGTGTTGGTTACAGAAAAGGAACCTATGAAGAGGCAAGACAGGGGAAGATTTCCATGTAGCTGTTGTGGCAGAGGGGTGGTGGGTGTTAACTCCATTTTTTGTAGTGGTTGTAACAAGTGGTGTCACTTGAGGTGTTCTGGGTTGAGGAATGTGAATCAAGCAGGAGAAAACAACAGGTGTCCAGAATGTGAAAGAGGTGGAAGAGAGCAGAGGGTGGGGAGAGTGATTCTGGAGGGGGATGGAGGAAGTTCCGTTTACAGATTGTTGATCAGTTTTGTTACCTAGGGGAGATGCTGTCTTGTGAGTCTGGAGCGGAGGCTGCAGTGAGAACAAGAATAGCAGATGCATGGCAAAAGTGGAGAGCGATTGCAGAGTTGCTGGTCAACAACAAGATACCTTTGACGAGCAGGGCAAAGGTGTATGGTGCTTGTGTGAGATCAGTGTTTCTGTATGGTGCAGAGACATGGCCAGTAAATAAGGAAGCTGAGAGAAAGATAAAGCAAAATTATTATAGAATGCTGAGATATATGGCACATGTGAGATGGGAAGATAGGGTATCAAATGAGGTGTTGAGGAGGCGTTGTGTGGCAGATGTGTTAAATGTGTTAAGGAGGTTTAGACTGAGATGGTTTGGGCATGTCAAGAGAAGGGAGGAGGACCATATAGGCTAATCAGAAGAGCTTTTGAGCTACAAGTGGGAAGGCCAAGGAAACCCTGGAAGCGTTGTGTGGTGGAGGATGTGAGAACGCTGAATATTGAAGTAGAAAGTGCGTATGTATGACCGCAGGGAGTGGGAGAAACTCATTGCTCGTCCAGCCCCGTAAGGGAATCGGGACGTTAAACGTAGATGATGTGTGTATACTGTACCGGTATATGTACAGTATATATGTGTGTGAGAAGGCATGCAAGTAGAGTGCAGTATAATGATGGAAGTATAATTATGTAAGTAGCCATGCATGTACAGTCGCGGTCAATAATAATCATCCACACATGGGTATCTCAAACTATTTACTGTCTAATGTTTTCACGTTCACATATGACGTTATTGTTTTAAGTAGTGCGTAGCGGCTTGTATTAAATTAAAAGCTGGTAGTTAACCTATTTATTGGAAAGTTTATCATCTAAGGAACAGAGGGAAGCTGTCAAACTCTTACGTGAGTTACCCCTATATGGATGATTATATTTGACCGCAACTGTATATGTAAGTAAGTGTTGCTTACCTTAGTAATAAATTAGAGGCTAGGGAGCATAGGGCTCATAGGGATTGCCTATTCTCAATTGAGATTAAGCGTAATCATCGTAGCGATTCTTAAGGGGGTGCGGGAATAAGGGGACAGGCTTGGGGGGTGCGGGAATAAGGGGACAGGCTTGGGGGGTGCGGGAATAGGGGGACAGGCTTGGGGGGGTTTTGGGGGGTGTGGGATTAGGGGACAGGCTTGGGGGGTGCATGAGTAGGGGATAGGCTTGGGGGGGTGGGGAGGTTAGGGGGGTGCAGGAATAGGGGACAGGCTTTCTACCCACCCCAAGCCTGTCCCCTACTCCCGCACCCCCTTAAACATTTTCGTAGACATACTGTTGATTACACTATCCGGTAGTTCATTCCATTTGTTGACTATCCTGGTACTGAAGATCGGTGTCTAGGCTTGGATAGTTTCATTCGGTGTCCTCGTTTCAACCCGATTATTGTGATTTCTTGGGGTTACCTGGAAGAGTTGATCCGGATTGATATTCTCATGACCATTCTGTATCTTATAGACTTCTATGAAGTCCCCTCTTCTGGTCTGGCATTGTTCAAGAGTAGTAAGGCCTAGCTCTTGAAGGCATTCCTCATAGGGCTTGTCACACAGCTCAGGAATGATCTTGGTGGCCTTCCTTTGAATTTTTTCCAGTTTCTTAATGTCCCCTCTCACTTGGGGAGACCAAGCCTGAACTGCATGTTCCATGAGAGGCCTAACCAGGGCCAGGTAGAGTGTCAGAAACATCTCCTTGTCCATATACGTAACGGTCATCTTTATTCTGCCCAACATCTGGTTGGCTCTTGCAGCTACCTTGGAGAGATTTATTCCTGATTTGAGGTCAAGGGTGATAAACACCCCAAGATCATTTTCTTCCGTTGTTTCACCGAGGGTAGTTCCTCTCATGGTGTATTCAGCTCCTGGATTCTGTCATCCAATGTGCACAACTTTGCACTTCTCTTCATTGAAATCGATCAGCCACATCACTCCACTCCTGTAGTCTGTCGAGGTCTTCTTGTAGTATTTCACTGTCTCTGGGTGAGATGAGCCTCCTGTATATTTTTGTATCATCCGCAAAGAGCTTTCCGGTGGACTGAAGTTCATCAAGAATATCATTGACATATACGGTACTAGGAAGAGAATAGGCCCCAGTACACTTCCCTGGGGGACTCCACTCCTTACCCTACACCAACTAGAGTAAACACCTTTCATTGCCATGTGCTGCCTATGATTTGCCAAAAATGTTCCGATCCATCCAATGAAATCTCCCCGAATCCCCATTGCATGTACAGTCGGCAGCATAAGTTCGCTTCATTTTCACCTGCGTATGTATTAGCTATAGTGATGCTGTAATACAATTTTAATGCAGAGATGACAGATATAGTTCTCATATGGTAAATTACGGTTGTTGTTTAGAATAGAAACTGGCTCAGAATGCAACTACCTGGTTATATTAGCAATACTAAGTACATGAGATGTACGCGAATTTATGCTGCCGGCTGTACTTTCGCCAGTAGACGTCGGTGTGGAACAGTGTCAAATGCTTTTCGACAATCAAGATGGATGACGTCCACACTGTCCTGTTTGTCCACTGCCGAATGTATTCCTCCAGGTACTCCAGGAGTTAGTTGGGTTAGAAAATAGTCTTAGAATGGTCTAAATAAGAGAGTAATGAAGGGAGAAAAACCGTATGCAATAACGGTAATTCTTTCAACATTTACCAAAACTTCCCTATAGCTCTGTACAATCCATTTGTGATTTCGTACAAGCAAGAACCAGGTAAGCCCCTGTGATCGTGTACGAGAATAGGATGGAGCCTTCTGATTCCTCCCGACTACGCCATGAAACAAGCTCCTTCGGTAAATATTGAAAGAATTACCGTTATTGTATACGGTTTTTCTATCTTCATTACCTACTTATTTAGACCATTCTAAGACTATTTTCTTCTATGGCATTTCCTCTGCAAAAACCCCATTTCCATATTCAAATGGGGCATTTTGAAATTAGCCTGACCTTACCTTACCTAACCTAGACCGCATCAAACTACCGGGACCTAACCTGGGCAAACTACCTGGAAATAACCGGGGCAAATAATACTGAGACCTAGCCGGATCTGGCAACACTGCTACAAAACGGTAATTCTTCCAATAAATACCGCTCCTTCCATATAGGCGCATTTTGTGGCAATATTTGAAGGACTTACTTAACTTCAATTTCAATTCTTACTACATCACAGGGTCCCTTAAGGAGATAGTATGGTAAATATTGAAAGAATTACCGTTATTGCGTACGGTTTTTCTACCTTCATTACCCCCATTTGTTCAGACAATTCTAAGACTCTTTTCGGTATTTATTCAAAGAATTACCGTTTTGTAGCAGTGTTGCCAGATCCGGCTAGGTCCCAGTACTTTGTCCCGGTCATTTTCTGTATTTTACCACGGTTATTTCCCGGTAGTTTGTCCAGGTTAGGTCCCGGTAGTCTGATACGGTCTAGGTTAGGTTAGGTCAGGTAAGGTCAGGCTAATTTCAAAATGCCCCATTTGATTATGCCCTATCTTGGAAATGGGGCATTTGCAGAGGAAATGCCATAGAAGAAAATAGTCTTAGGATGGTCTAAATAAGTGGGTAATGAAGGTAGAAAAAACGTACGCAATAACGGTAATTCATTCAATATTTACCAATATTTTTAACTCTGGGTAAATCTGCATAAGAGTTCCACACGGCAAATATTTACAATTTTGTTCATAGTTCTTTCAATAAATACCAAAAATACTGGGATCTAGCCGGATCTGGCAACACTGCTACAAAACGGCAATTCTTTCAATAAATACCGATAATACACTTTGGGTCTACATTGGTGAGCCTTGATTTCTTCAAAGTATGCCAGGAAACAACAGGACCTGACGACGAACAAAAATAATGGTGTAAAAGGAAATAGTCTTATTTAGAATGGTCTAAATAAGTGGGGTAATGAAGGTAGAGAAACCGTACATAATAACGATAATTCTTTCAATATGTTAATTACCCTCCAGGCAGATTTACCAGCTCTGTTGTACAAATTTTTCCTACTATTTGCAATGAACTCAACTCACCTACAGTGACGATCACCAAAAAGACACGATGAACAGTCCAGTATCCACACATCATTGCTGTTCCATGCCTTAATTGTTGTCATAGCTGTAAATCAACACATATGTCATTAGTAAATCATTAATAATAGGTTAAAATTGCGCTTCTTATTATATACGCCGGCGAACTATATATACTGGTTAGTTAGGTTACTATAGGTTGGGATGTAGGCTAATAAGGGTTTCGGTTACTTTTATTAATATTCAGTGGAATCATTTTGTGGAAAAGTATAATTCTTTGTTAGATAGTTAATTTTTTAAGATACGACGTATTTCTGTAGTGGAGGGATGAGAATTAACAGTGTCGATTCCACAGTGGTATTTGTTAGTTAGTTAGCTTCCAAACCAACCACAATTATTGTAAGCCTTCATTATTTTCCAAAAGCTGAGTATCCGTATTCACAAAATATATTAAAACAGTTAGATAATGATGATCACTGCATAGTTTACTCACCAAATTCATTAAATAATTCACCCCAAAAGGCATTTACACGGGCCAAGATTCTTTCGTTTGCGTGCTTACAAACCACTACGAACGACTGTGGTTGAGTATATTAATTAATTACATCTGCTGACTACTTTATATCGGACTACTTTTGGCTACTATCCACAGACCACAGCAGGATCTATTCTATTTTTAAAGGCACGGAAGGACACTATTATATAATTATATGGGTCGATTCCACAGTCGTTCGTAGTGGTTTGTAAGCACGCAAACGAAAGAATCTTAGCCCGTGTAAATGCCTTTTGGGTGGATTATTTAATGAATTTGGTGAGTAAACTATGCTGTGATCATCATTATCTAATTGTTTTAATAGATTTTGTTAATACGGATACTCAGCTTTTGGAAAATAATGAAGCCTTACTATAATTGTGGTTGGTTTGGAAGCTAACTAACTAACTATACCATTGTAGAATCGACACAAATATGTTAATTAGGTTCGGTCAGATTGTTTCATCTGGTGATAAAAAAAAAAAAAAAAAACATCTCAATTTAAAATGAATGAATTTCCCACCCAACTGGCCTACTTATTGAACATTCTTCGGTAAATATTGAATGCATTACCGTTATTGCGTACGTTTTTTCTACCTTCATTACCCACTTATTTAGACCATTCTAAAACTATTTTCTTCTATGGCATTTCCTCCGCAAATGCCCGATTTCCAAGATAGGGCATATTCAAATGGGGCATTTTGAAATTGGCCTGACCTTACCTGACCTGACCTAACCTAACCTAGACCGTATCAGACTACCGGAACCTAACCTGGGCAAACTACCGGGACCTAACCTGGGCAAACTACCAGGAAATAATCGTGATAAAGTACAGAAAATGACTGGGGTAAAATACTGGGACCTAGCCGGATCTGGCAACACTGCTGCAAAACGGTAATTCTTTCAATAAATACCCATTCTTCATACGATTTCCCAAATTCCCAGCAGGCCATACAGAGTGGACTTAAAAAAGTTAAAATTTCCTAATTAAACTTGTTGTAAGTATCCCTGTATCTGGTACCACTGCACGCAAAGGAGATAAGCAGCGCTCACATTTCAAAGTAAATAATTATATACAAAGGTACTTAAATGCATACAAATAGTATACATGCTTTTTTACGTATTTGTATATAAAAAATAAAATTAACAGTCTCCAAAATTTAAAAAAAAGGGAAAAGAAACGGGCATGTCCTAAACCCCCGGCCGATATATATCTCTGCCAACACACAGCAGGACACAATGATCGAACCTCCTTCCTTCCCCACGACCAATGCGTACTGCTAGACTATAGTTTGACTGTTTGAGTAGTTTCCTACAAAGTCCTTGAAAAGGATAGTCCAGTGAAACGTCATAGTGATGACGTCGTAAATATCCGTGACGTCACGGGAGGCTCTGTGGCTAGCTGGTGCGCAAACCAGGCCAGTGCTCGCTAGGTAAAATATGAGGCATAAAGATTATATCAGCTGATATTAATCGAAATAATGAGTTTCTCGGTAGCTGCACCTTGGTAGGTTAAAAAGATAAGAAGCATACTGATATAACGAAAATTGTACAACTCGACATCAGTTGTTGAAATAGAATAATGGACTATAAAACTGGAAGCCTTCCACGACAAAGATTGATATCAAGTCGCGTTCGCATCTCTAAATAAGCCCATATTTGTAAAATAATTACTAATCTTTGGTGTCTTTATATTCCACACAGTTTAAACTGATCATTAAAATTTGAAGCAAATGTGTTTGTAGTGTGTTGTCATCAATATATATCCAGTGAAGCCAGGAAAGATCTCGACCACTGGTGCGTCGTACTCACGAGCACTAATTTCTGCTCAGGGTTTGGTCCTTCCTTCCACCCCCTACCCTGGACAGAGGGAAGAGGGGGATCGGAGCTGGGGGAGAGAGTTTACCCCGCCTTCACCCCTCCCAACTTCCCCCACCTTCATCCTCTAGTTGTCAATTAGTGATTAGCCATAAAATTTCCCTGTGTAAATGGTGGCTCTTCTAAAACAGTATCGTAGTACACACTGTGAATGGCCAAGACGATCTCATGTCAGTCTTGCTTATTTACCTTTGTAATATAGTCGTAAAGTCCCAGTCAAAAGGAAAGACAAGTAAAAAACACACACTCTCTCTCTCTCTCTCTCTCAAGGTCAAGTAGAAGAGCAAGAAGGGAAATTAATCCACCGGATTTATATCATTCTGGAAACCATCGATGAAATTAACGCTATGACAAGATATGCGGAAAGAGATTTAAAACCAACAGTGTCTTTTGTTAGAGTACAAAATAACGTAAACACCATTCTTGGTAGCTAATAATTCTATCATCAGGCCTTCCTTTTAACACACACTTAGATAATTCACTTACAGAATGAATGATATAATTTATTTTCATTCAGACAAATAAAGTTCTTTTCCTTATGCTTCGGGGTTAATATAATATGAAGGCGAAGCTTTGCTCGAAGCATCATATCAGAGGGGTGCACCAGTTGCACGCGGGCCATATAACGGGTAAGAATGTTGTGCCTTTTATTGACTTATAACTCGCTGTATAATAAATAAATTATATATATATTTATTGATTTTGTAATTTTATTTTAGTTTATGAAACGCCTGATGATAGAATTGTTAGCTACCAAGAATGGTGTTTACGTTATTTTGTGTTCTACCAAAAGTCACTCGGTGGTATTCTTAAAAAAATCTTTCCCTTCAAAAGCATGGGAAAGAAATATATCACTAATTTTCTATTCTTAAAGATTTCCTTCCTCTCCTGGCCTTAAATTCCTTCCCGTGAATCGAGTATATTATTGGAACATGAAAGAAAAATTTATCCCATTCCTTCAATAATTCTTTTGTTGTATTTTATCATTTACTTTTGATATTTTCTTTATAACATCATAATATATTGGAAACACGTGCAACAGTATTGTATCACCGAAGAAAAAAGATTTTAGTAAATAAATGAGGCATTTCTTCCAAATTTCTAAAGACCTACCATACTCGGTTCAAAATTTGTGTTGGACTGTGTTGTATACGTCATTGGTCAGGTGTCTCCTGATTGGTCCACATACTCACCTGACTCCACCCTTCCACCCCTACACCACTAATCCTCTCTTGACACCATGCTGCTCGTGGTGGTATATGTTTGTATATTATTTATCATTCTTTTATTCAAGATATACAATTTTATTTATACCATTAGTCTCAGCAATGATTGTAGTGTCCAGATATATTTGTCACAACTCGATATAACATTAAACAAAGAAATTATGACGAGTAGAAGTGAACAAAGTTCCCCACTATATTTATACCACTATTATTATCATCGTTTTCCTACAGGAAATATTAAATCAATGATGTTATAAAACATTTCATCGCATAAAACAAAACCTCGTGAGCACAGCGTGGATGTGTTTATTGTTTATATTTTGTGCCCGGAGGGCTCATAGACGTACAAACGCACACACATTTATAATTTCTATGGCACAGGGCTACCAACGTGTAAACTTTTCCTTCCTTTCCAAAGAATTCTTTAAGCATAATGAAGGGAGGGAAAAATCCTTAGAAGGGAAAGATATATGTAAGGAAAGATTTTTTTTTAAGAATACCACCGACTGTTTCTTCCTGCCGTTCGAGCTTAATGTATTCCTGAACCTGATTCCATTTGCCTGGTGCAGGACCGTTCGCCATTCCATACGTTGGTGAACGACTGGATTGCGACTCGTCCTAAAATAAGACTGATAGAGTGGCCCACAAAGGGATGCGACTGTAATGTAATAGAAAACTTATGGGCAATTATGGTGCAGGAATAGGAAGTGGAGGAAAAAACAAAAGTGAGAAAAGCTAAATGAAGTGTGCGAAGGAATTCGTGGACGTCCCGACATCTGCTCTTGTCTGGTAGATTCTCTCCCATCACGCGACTGCAGTTTGTGATAGATACAGCGGGAGGTTGGACAAAATATTGATTAATTTTTGTTTTATTCAATTGTATTTCAATTGTGTATTTTATACATTCCATTCCCGTAGGGAGGTATTGCCTGTAGTGATGTGGGCAATACTTTATGGGTTTTGGCGTCCCTTCGGCCCCAGCCACTAGCTTTCAGCTGTTCAAGTTTTCCTTTCTTTTCTATTTCCTTCCTGTTTCTTATCACACCTCTCTATCACCTTTTTCTGGCGCTAGTAGACCTCGCTGTTGCGGCGCCTCATATCAATAAATCAATCAATATGTATTCCATTATTATGTAATAGGCCACATGAATAATTTAACTTTTATTGTACGAAACTTTTTGTTTTGCCAATAAAGACATTTATATATAATATATATATATAATATTTATTTATATCATCATGGTGTTTACGTTATTTTGTGCTCTACCAAAAGGCACTGTTGGTTTTAAATCTCTTTCCGCATATCTTGTCGTAGAGTTAATTTCATCGATGGTTTCCAGAGTGATATAAATCCGGTGGATTAATTTCCCTTCTTGCTCTTCTACTTGACCTTGAGAGAGAGAGAGAGAGTTGTATTTTTTACTTGTCTTTCCTTTTGACTGGGACTTTACGACTATATTACAAAGGTAAATAAAGCGAGACTGACATGAGATCGTCTTGGTCATTCACCGTGTGTACTACGATACTGTTTTAGAAGATCCATCATTTACACAGGAAAAATTATTTATGGCTAATCACTAACTGACAACTAGAGGATGAAGGTGGGGGAAGTTGGGAGGGGTGAAGGCGGGGTAGACTCTCTCCCCCAGCTCCGATCCCCCTCTTCCCTCTGTCCAGGGTAGGGGGTGGAAGGAAGGACCAAACCCTGAGCAGAAATTAGTGCTCGTGAGTGTACATATTACTCTAGTGTGACAAACTGTACATACACACATATTATTCTAGTGTGACATACTGTACATACACACATATTATTCTAGTGTGACATATATACATACGTACATATTACTCTAGTGTGACATACTGTACATACACACATATTATTCTAGTGTGGCATATATACATACATACATATTACTCTAGTGTGACATACTGTACATACACACATATTATTCTAGTGTGACATATATACATACATACATATTACTCTAGTGTGACATACTGTACATACACACATATTATTCTAGTGTGACATATATACATACACACATATTACTCTAGTGTGACATACATACACACATTCTAGTGTGACATGCATATATAGGCTACACACATATTATTCTAGTGTGACATACATACATACACACATTCTAGTGTGACATGCATATATAGGCTACACACATATTACTCTAGTGTGACATACATACATTCATACTGAACAATGTGAACATAAAATACTTATCATAATAGAGATTAAGTACGTTGTATATATATATATTATAAGAAGGTGACTGTGGATGAGAGCCAACGATAGTTTTGTTTATCTAACTCATTTCACCTATTAACCGAAATGTATTTATATTTAATCAGCCATTCACTGATATATCGGTTAAAGAAATACTTATTCATATATTGTGAGTCACTATAATGTAGTTAATATACCATATCATCAATGAAAGACCGAATAAGTGAAATAATATCTTACCCTGGCATAAGCTACCAGGGCTAGCGGGTTGAGGGGAAGGGCAACTTATCATGGCCGCCAACCCACTTCCGGTGGTGACACGCCGGGGGTGGGGGGGGGGGGGTTGCGCGCTCTATGTGTATAGCTCTGTGGTACTAATATGGTATATTTACGATTATATATATATATATATAGGAATGTCGTCAATTAAATCTGGCACCACTGTACCCACCACTGTCCACCCAAGGCACCACAGCAAATTATTCTTATCATGTTGTGGAAGTTGTGGTCTGATTTTATTATCAGGGTTGCCCGGTTGCCAGATTTGAAATTGGCCTCGGTCAATTACCAAACTCCTCAATTTTTATTACCAAAGTGCACTTTTCATAACAAAATATTATATATATATATATATATCCTAAGACAAATGATATATATGAGTAATGTCTCCCTTTATAAATAGCAGCCTATGTTGTGTAGATGGAGGTTTTGTAGTGCTGTTATAGTTAGTTAATATTTATTGATGACAAAAAAGTACAACAAAGGAGGAGGTCGATTCCTGCAATGCTTGCCTTCCCCTATACAATAAAAAGTACAAAATATATATCATAGGCATAACATTGTATAGATATATTGTACAAAGATATAAATCATAACATTATACATAAGAAAAAAGGACAAAAATATAATGAATAATTCATAATACATGTAGTGGCGCCGTATGCACCACTCCTTATTCCTTTGTATATTCCATGTGCTGGTACGCCACTCCTTGTTCCTTTGTGTGGCCACTCTATGTACCACACACATATGGCCACTCCTGTCTCACTAGGTATACCACTCCTAGATCCCTGGTCTATTCTTAGCCCGCCAGGTACATTAATCCTCGACCCATGCTGACCTAAGCCGCCCCTAGGACCACGCCTACCTCCAGCCAAGCCACCGTAAGCCCCCAGGGGACAGCAGCTGTTGCCTCTACTCCAGGCTCGAACCAAATATAAGGGGCAGCCAGCTCTGCTGGGTCACTCACTCCAGCTCGAGCACTGGAAGAACAAGGTTCCTGCCAACCATCGTCCTGCCTCCCGCCACACCAGCGAGCTGCCCTACATCTACCTGTGTTCCCGCTCTGATCACACAGTTAACCTCCTACCTCCAGCCAACTCTCCTGCAGCAACTACGGCTTCTCTACGACACGGCACGGCACGCCAGCATACTACCACCACATTCTGTGTGACCTTTGTGTACTACCAATAAATTGTATCGTGTATCCTAGAGTCTGTTCACCCTGGGTAATGACGCAAGGTCTTCCTTCTACGTTATAATATCAACGCTTGCCACATGTAATATAAAGGTATTTCCATTTGCTTCATTTAATAAAGAACAGTCTGGTTCATGATTCTTATTCAGTTACTGTCTAAGTATTTCACAACGTTTAGTGCTTGAAAATAACTATTGAATATTATACGAATAAAGCATACAATAATGTTACCATGGTTGTTTTTGTGTTACATCATAATATTAAAAAGTTAATCTTACCTTTAATTATATTAATAATTGATATGATTGTCAGTAAATCAATCATTGATAACTGGGTGTATTTTCGTACATGTATTAAAGATTCTACTCATCTTTTACCTCCCCAAGAATAATTTCTCACCTCTCTTGTATAGGTACCCCCCCCCCCCTCTTCAAATTCCTCGTTACTTCTCCTTCCCACCAGTGAATGGTTGGAGCGAGCAGAGCCACTGCCCTCTGGACTATAAGGCCTGAGCTGTCAAAGTATGAGTCATCACGGGTTGGCTGTCAGGTCGCCGCGTCTCCCACTCACAAATAACTATTCTTTGTTATTCGTCATCTTTATACCGAATAAATATCGTTGGTTTAGTAAATAATTATGTATTAGCGTCTTTTCCAATATCAGTATCCCTTACTCTTGGCTGATGTAATTGATCTTGAAGTATAATGGAGGAAAATAAATGCTGAGAGACTTGGGGAGGGTAACAAAGTTTATTCATACATGTTTTTATACTTGTGATTTCAGACCCATGTTATTTTGTTAATGTTCCCAACTTTCTTTTTTTAACAATTCTGTTATTACTAATTTTGTCGTTGATTCTTGCACAATAATTATTCAATAAGGCATTGGAGGATGAATATATTAACATTTTCTGGATTTTTTCTATGTCGTGTCCCATATCACAGTCATTTAGGGGCAAGAAGGCATCATTATCAGCGAGGGTATTCAGTGAAATGTCTGTAGCTAAATTCTTTTGATTGATTGATTTAATGAAATCAGGACACTGTACGAGTTTGTTGATGGTTAAATATGTAAACAAGTATATAGATATTGTTATCTGGTAAGTTCTCCTTTGATCCTTGACAACTGAGTAGGTCTTTGCATGCGGTACACTTCATCTTTTTTATAACACCATAAACACAATAACCAGCCAGGTATGTGATGACTGGCAGGAGATCCATGCATTGGTCAATATCGTCTGGATTTATATCAATATTAAATTACTCTACATTCACTGAGTCCTGGTTTTGCATACAGTCCCAGTTTGTTTCATCAAAATTCCTTAGTTCTATTTCCTTATTGTGAAATGGTAATCTGAGGACAGACATTAACCTAATTTTTTTTCGCACTCAAAAACCTGCCTCAATGAAATATGGTAGTTACACCCAGAAAGTCGACGATATTTACCAAACCTATTTTCTAGTTGATCTGTCTGAAATTTTCCAGGCAAAACATATTTCATACCTAGTTTTTCTAAACAATATTTTGTAACCTGCATTATTGCACTGGTTGTGTGTTTCAAAGCAGTGAAGGTTTCTCTGCTTAACTTTCCTCCATTTCCAGATAATTTATCCCAA
This sequence comes from Petrolisthes cinctipes, assembly GCA_033782935.1. Classification (NCBI taxonomy): domain Eukaryota; kingdom Metazoa; phylum Arthropoda; class Malacostraca; order Decapoda; family Porcellanidae; genus Petrolisthes; species Petrolisthes cinctipes. The sequence continues at coordinate 77,137 of JAWQEG010001301.1, forward strand.
AGTTCTAGCCACACATGAAATTTACTTAAGAAAATGTATTTTTCATCATTTAATGTTAGTGGAGTGGCATACTTGTTTCTATGGCGAATTCCTTTCTCAGGATGCTTAACGTTCATTATGGTCCACCAGTGAAAAATTACTTTAATATAATGGGAAACATCTTCAAAATATGACAAAGAGTGTTTTCTTCCAATGGTTACTAGTGCTTCTATAACATACTCATTGAAAATTTGTAAGACAAGACTAACGTTTTGCCTTTCCAGACTCGACGGATTCAAAGCCTTCAATGTTAGTTTGTGTGCATATTTGAGAAGACAATCGCCTTCCAAAATGTGCAGTTCCTTTAGGGTGGTAAATGGAGCATTACATATTTTGATCACACTATCGAATGCAGTCTCAAAGTTAAACTCTGGAAATTTCATACACTTTGCAGTATCTTTTTGGTTGAGCCAGTTATTTCTAATACATTTGAGCAAATGCACAGAGTCAAACATAAAAAAGAGAGGGCGAGAGCTATCTGCTGGGTGTTCATACGTAACTGAAAGTTTGGGAGGCACTGAAAAGTATGACATGGCTTTCTGGTTAATTGCATTATTGTCAGTTAACACACACACTACTGTAAACCCAATAATTTCTAGGCCAATGATTATCTGCTTTATGTAGGTAAACAGATTTTCTGCTGTTATACTCTTCACTGGAATTATATGAACGACATCTTTAAATTTTGAAACACGCGGCCTATACTGAGTACTTGATAGCCTTTGTCCAGCCAACCTGAGATGACTCATCGTCAAGCCCGCCACCCATCGCTCAGGCCTTATAGTCCAGAGGGCAGTGGCAGAGCTCACTTCTAGTGTTTTAAAGGTTAATATCTCAGCCAACGTTGACAGCGCTGGATGGGCCTCACGGGAGTGTGACCAGATGTACTATTAACTGCATAGGCCTACCGTACCATAATTTTGAGACATTTCATTTTCTCGTTCACACCTGTAACGCTCCATTTATTTTACATTAGTCACTCATTTTTTTTCTTATTAATTGCCATTTTCTATGTTAAAGTTTATGGGAGAGAGAGAGATCACGATTTTGGTAAAATTTGTATATATTATATGAAATAATTAGGATAATCTTTGGAAGCGTTCCTCCTAACGAATTTTAATGAAAATCAGTAATCGTATAGTTAACATAATGTACAATACCGTTATGTAGGTTTCAGTTGTCGGTCGCATCTGGTTTCGTCACAATATGCAAATTCATGTATTCACTCTCTGATTTTCCTAAGTAAAAAATGTCAATAAACAATTAACATGGCTGAACCCATGATAGTCACCATATTCCCATAAAACATAACACAGTACAAATCCGTCATTGAAACACTATATTACATATTGTGGTTACACACCTGTAGGTTATATTTCGTTCTTGAAGTTGGTTAAGTGCTTTCTCTCACCACATGATATTTTCCACAAATTTTACCCTAAATTATTCACCAGAATAACCAGCCTCACGTCATATCAAACGTTGAGAAACTAGCCTTCAGTGTTGCCAGTTAACTGCTCTTGACAAAATTTTCCCAAATTCATCATCAGAATTTCCCTTTTTCTCTCAAAAATTCCCAGTTTATTCTTGAAGATAATCGTATATGTACACTCGCAATCCAAAATATGTATCCAGGCTTGCTTCGAGTAGCCTGATCGAGTGTATATTAAGCGAGCTAAAGCAAATACGAAACAGGATAAGCGTTGTAATTGGTTCACTAGTATGTCAAATGATTCGAAACCGTAACAAGACCTGGATTCCAATTTTGGCGAACTGGAAGGCTACTAATTCCTTCTAACTATGCCAGAAAACAGACGCCCTCAATGGTACTAATATTTGGAAGAATTCAAAGAATCTCACCATAAGAGGATGTTAGTAATTTGCCATCCTCTTATCTTAAAAAGGTCTATACAATTTGAGGGAATTGTCAGAGGGCCACAGATGCCAAAAAGAAATCATACCATGGTTAAAAGAATACGGAATTTCAGTGTAAAGATCGAAATCCCTAGAATGAACAGCAAGATTCTATTTTTCCACAATGGTGCGTTTATTATTATTACTATTATTATTATTATTTCTATAGTGTGGCATGAGTCAGGCTGTTGTGTGGTAGCTCTTAATAATCGCTAGACTTAGGGTGGATTTCTTAGTCGGTCGGACTTCCTACCCAGGCGCGTGTTCTCGGGCCTCAGGCTTGGGTGCCCGACTCTCCCTATTGGATTTCACATTCACTGAAATTCCCGGATGTAAGCGTCCGAGCCGCAGACTGGGGTGCCAACAGAGCTATACACATAGAGCGATCGACCCTGTGTTATTAGATAGGGGAGGAGTGTTACCAGCCAGCCTGCTCGGTGGCCATTTTGAAATGCCCTTTGGCGCAAACTTTGAACTCCCGTACGTACTTGTATAATATGTTTTTATCCACAGTTATTGACATTTCCCTGATTTGTAAAGCATTGTATCTTGTTATCTAATTATGCACGTTTTGTTAAATCAATTAACAAGGCTAAGATAATGTCCATACGGAAAATTATGCAAAGAAATTAAACTTAAACTGGTTTATTAAACAAGACAAATATATATAACTGTAATCTGTCTCCCTCTCCCTCCACTTACCTTACATACATACCTACATATTACTCTAGTGTGACATTCATACATACATACATATTACTCTAGTGTGACATACATACATATTACTCTAGTGTGACATACATACATACTACTCTAGTGTGACATACATACATACATATTACTATAGTGTGACATACATACATATTACTATAGTGTGACATACATACATATTATTCTAGTGTGACATACTGTACATACATATTACTCTAGTGTGACATACATACATACAGTCGTGGTCAATAATAATCATCCACATATGGGTAACTTTAACAATTTACTGTGTAATGTTTTCATGTTCACATATTATTTTATTGTTTTAAGCAGTGTGTAGCTGTTTGTATTAAATTAAACGATTGCACTATACCTATTTATTGGAATGTTTATCAGCTAAGGAACAGAGGGAAGCTGTCAAAATCTTACGTGAGTTACTCCTATATGGATGATTATTTTTGACCACGGCTGTACATACATACATACATACATATTACTCTAGTGTGACATACATATTATTCTAGTGTGACATATATACATACATACATATTACTCTAGTGTGACATACATACATACACACATTCTAGTGTGACATATATACATACATACATATTACTCTAGTGTGACATACATACATACACACATTCTAGTGTGACATATATACATACATACATATTACTCTAGTGTGACATACATACATACACACATTCTAGTGTGACATGCATATATACACACATATTACTCTAGTGTGACATACATACATTCATACTGAACAATGTGAACATAAAATACTTATCATAATAGAGATTAAGTACGTTGTATATATATTATAAGAAGGTGACTGTGGATGAGAGCCAACGATAGTTTTGTTTATCTAACTCATTTCACCTATTAACCGAAATGTATTTATATTTAATCAGCCATTCACTGATATATCGGTTAAAGAAATACTTATTCATATATTGTGAGTCACTATAATGTAGTTAATATACCATATCATCAATGAAAGACCGAATAAATGAAATAATACCTTACCCTGGCATAAGCTACCAGGGCTGGCGGGTTGAGGGGAAGGGCTACTTATCATGGCCGCCAACCCACTTCCGGTGGTGACACGCCAGGGGGGGGGGGTTAAGCGTTCTATGTGTGTAGCTCTGTGGTTCGAATGCAGGGTACCGTATGTGTGGTGCCTGTCGTTCATCTCTGGTCAGGGATTATGTAACACGAGTGTGCATGAAGCCTCAGGGCCTCATTCCGCGTCGGATCGTCCCGAGTGAAAAGCGAGTCAACAGAGACGTCCCTTTCTTGGGTTTGATTTCTTGTTTCTTATGACCTTAGTACATTCGATACAGGCTGAAATAAACTACTAATGCATTCGATACAGGCTGAAATAAACTACGTACTACAGTAAGCAAGGAAAATTACGATCACCTAAGGATTCGAAGCCATTGTATGTGTCTCTGTGTTGTTGAGGTTCACAGCATGCAGGGACGAACCATCACAACCACCACCACCACATGAAGCTTCACCGTCCGTCTCCTCCTCAGCATGCGGGCCTCCGAGTGTGTTTGTGTGTGTGTGTGGGTGGGAGGCTGGATTCAACTCTCAGACGTCTCAGTCTCACGGTCTCAGACAGTCTCAGTCCATCTCTGGCCGCAGCGGTTAGTGGGTGTGCGCTTGTCCGGGTCGCATATTATCCAAGTCTGGCGGGCTACCGCTTACTGCTGGGCCAAAATCACAGTGGTTGGAAGGAGAATAACGTTTGGGTTATAACGATAAAACCAACCATGGGATTATGGGTTAGTGTCGCGATAATTAAGTTAGGTTTGTGGGGTCTTGCTATAAAGGCACTCGAGTGATATGTACGATTCAGCAGGGGTGTAATGATGAGGAGTGAAAGCCACCTCGGGGTTCATGGGTTATGCTTGGATCCCGCTACAGTTCAGTGAGTGACGAATACCAAAGACAATACCATGCAGTGGATTGAACTTGGTGCAGGAAAAATTACCATAGATATAAACCGTAACGCAGATCAAGATAATTATACTTTTCAAACCAACTTAACTCTGTTGTGGATCAGGCCACCTTAATTCTTCCTTCTGCAACTGAAAGGAAGCAGCAGCAAGATGGTTAGCAGATAGTTAGTTGGTCAGAAACTGTGTATACTTATGGTAACTCTAAAAAAAGATAAATTATAATTTATTAATAATGGAATGGGGAATAAACTTGGAATGAACAAGACAATGAAAAGTATATAATAATAAGCCTCGTACAGTATATTGAATATTGTGAAACTAATATCCCCTTGTGTACAAATCGGGATCTTGAAAATAATAACTCTGTGGTGTGTAGAAGAGAGAAAGGGTTAGTCAGTCAGGGGAATGAAGAATCTCCAAATCTAACTTCCACTGTTTCAACTCGGCCCTCGATGGTTACCAAACTACCTTGTTAACATTCTTAGGGTCAATTCCACAATGGTATTTGTTTTGTTAGCTTCCCAACCAACCACACTCGTAAGGCTTCATTATTTTCCAAAAGCTGAATTTCCACTTTCACACAATCTATCCAACAGTTAGATAATGATGATCACTGCATAGTTTACTCACCAAATTTATTAAATAATTCAGCCATAAGTCATTAACAAGGCAAAGATTCTTTCGTTTGCGAGCTTACAAACCACTACCAACCACTGTGGAATCGACCCTTAATGCACTACTCGCTGGGCGTAAACCAATCAAAACAAACCACACAAGAGTGAAGAAAATCGTCAGGTTTAGCGTCCACTTATTGGTACATGGTGTACTGTAAGAGTGGACGTGGGGGCCATTAATTAAGTGACCTGACCTAACTTTCCTTCCATCATGATACTAGATGACCCACTTTGACTCTCGCTGCTGCTGCTGCTGCCCGTGATGACGTCTGACGCAGGATAGGTCAGTGCCGATTTGTTTGTTTATATGTTGAAGTTTTAACTCCTAATTAAAAATAATTTGACATGCCTCTTCATATTATATTGTCCGTATGTGTGTGTCACTACCAACTCTACTGTCCCCTGTAATGACCGGTGTAGTAGAGGTCTATAAGAGGTTTAGGAACTCATTACCACATCGGCCTACAAAACAGGTGATGAAAAAGTTTTTTTTTTTTTTTTTAGAAAATTATATTATAACAATTCCACCACAACTCAGACTTATTCTAAGAAAATATAATACAAAGTTAACATAGCGTGTAAGATAGATAGAATTACTCCAGTAAGACACAAAGAGAAACAGACATGAAATATAAAATACCCTAGCTAACAAACCCTAATAATAACAATACACGAAACCTAACTATAACAACAATAACTAAAATTTTTAGAACTATGGCAAATGATGATGACCATATAAAATTCCAAGAAGATTTAGATGATATGAAACATTGGACAGAAAAATGGTTATTGAGTTTTCATCCAGATAAGACAAGGTATATGAGAATTGGTGGATCTGAAGAAATAGAGAGAGAGTATCATATTGAAAATGTAATAGAATGGTCAAGAGCTGAAAAGGATATTGGAGTAATTATTGACGACAAATTGAAATTTTCAGAACATCTCTCAGAGAAAATAAACAAAGGTAACAAGATTGTTGGCATTATAAGAACAACTTTCACCAGCTTAAATGCAGAAATGTTTAAATATCTTTTCATTGCTCTTGTCCGCCCTCATCTGGAATACGCAAATCAGGTGTGGAATCCCTATCTTTTTAAGGACATTGAGGCAGTTGAAAATGTCCAAAGAAGAGCAACTAAACTCCTGCCCAATATGAAGAACTTGTCATATGAGGAGAGACTGAGAACACTTAATCTACCAACACTGTCATATAGAAGATCGAGAGGCGACATGATTGAAACATTTAAAATTATCAATGGACTGTATAACAAGGAATGCAACGAGAAAGTTTTTCAAGAACGAGAAGAGAGTATTACACGAGGAAATTCTAGAAAATTATTTAAGCCAAGATCACGAATGAACTTGAGGAAATACTCTTTTCCCTGCAGAGTAATAGATATGTGGAACTCTCTGCCAGAGTGGGTCATAAACCAGAAATCAGTGGTTTCATTTGAAAAACAATTAGATAAGTTTTGGGACAATCAAGAACAAAAATAATTCTATAGGGCACGAATATCCACTGCACCATACCACCACGGGGCAAAGGAGTAATAGGAATGAAGTGGAGCTGGAGGTACAGGCTCACCAATAGAGCCTCTTCCAGAAGATCATTTGTAAGCATCTGTAATAACCAAAACCCCGAAAGAATAGGAAAAACACTTGGGAGTGAGTGAGTTAAAGCCCAACAGTTTGTTTCCTGAAGCAGGCCGGTGAGAACTGGGTAGGGGTCGAGCATGGAGGCCTATATAGCTCCATGGGGTCGAGCCAACCACCTGAAGCCCGGCTGATGGTTATATATCTTTATTTGATTTACAGGTTAATCCCAATTCATCTTAACTTCGTATACAAGTTATAATAATCTATCTTAATTTCGTGTACAGGATATCCCAATCTATTTTTATTTCATATACAAGTTATCTTAATCTATCTTAGTTTCGTGTACTGGTTATCCCAATCTATTTTTATTTCGTGTACAAGTTATCTTATTGTATTTTCATATCGTGTACAGGATATCCCAATTCATCTATATTTCATGTACAGAATATCCCAATCTATTTTTATTTCATATACAAGTTATCTTAATCTATCTTAGTTTCGTGTACAGGATTTCCCAATCTATTTTTATTTCGTGTACAAGTTATTTTAATATATTTTCATATCGTGTACAGGATATCCCAATTCATCTATATTTCGTGTACAGGTTATTTATCCCAATCTATTTTTATTTCGTGTACAAGTTATCTTAATATATTTTCATATCGTGTACAGGATATCCCAATTCATCTATATTTCGTGTACAGGATTTCCCAATCTATTTTTATTTCGTGTACAAGTTATTTTAATATATTTTCATATCGTGTATCCTAATCTATCTTCATTTTCATACAGCCTTGGAGGTCCAATTATCATTTTTTTTTTCTTATTCTGTGTGTATCACCAGCCTTGAGTCCCATTACACATCAGTCTTTTTAAGGGGGTGCGGGAGTAGGGGACAGGCTTGGGGGGTTGGGGTGTGTGAGAATAGGGGGACAGGCTTGGGGTGGGTAGAAAGCCTGTCCCCTATTCCCGCACTCCCTTAACCCCCCCCCCTCCCCAAGCCTGTCCCCCTACTCCCGCACCCCCTCAAGCCTGTCCCCCTACTCCCGCACCCCCTAAACCCCCCCCCTCGAAGCCTGTCCCCCTACTCCCGCACCCCCATAAGGGACCCTGTGATGTAGTCAGAATATTGGAGGTTAGTAATCAGTCCTTCAATTATTGCCACGAAACACCAGCTATATGGAATGAGCTTGTTTCGTGGCATAGTCAGGAGGAATCAGAAGGCAGCCACCAAGTCTCATAGGCTACACGATCACAGCTTCCTTAACAAGTCGGGAAAAAAAAAAAAAAAAAAGTTATTAAGGTCCACTGAAACTCTCTGGCTTCACTCAACTCTTTAGCATCTTAAGTTAAGTCGCTAAACTATATATCCTTTCGACTCACCTCACTGAATATTCATCTCTCTCTCTCTCTCTCTCTCTCTCTCTCTCTCTCTCTCTCTCTCTCTCTCTCTCTCTCTCTCTTTGTTTGTCTGTGTGTGTGTTCATTCAATATTTGTTATACATTACGTCAACTGATATATTTGTCTCTTTCTACACCTCATTGTAATAATTAACAACAAGGTCAGCGATCCTCGTTTTGTCAATGATGTAGGCTATGGGATGATATTTATATAAGCAAATGCAAAAGCCAACCATGTCACCACCAGCCACCAGATGTCAGTTTATACGCTTTTTATATAATTTTCTACGCTTTGGCCATTAGTCTAGTGTATTAAGATCACTGATTCCTTCCGACTATCCCACGAAACAAGATAATTCTATATAGGCGTTTGTGTGTTTCGTGGCAATATTTGAAGGACTCATTTTACCTCCAATTTTCTGACTAAATCACAGGGTCTCTTAATAAAGGCACCTGTGATCGTGTGTGTATGGATTCTGACTATGCCACGAAACAAGAACATTCCATATAGGTGTGTGCATGTGTTTCGTGGCAATATTTGAAGGATTCAATTTCCTCCATATTTTTTTTTTTTTTTTTTTTTTTTTTACTACAACATATGCAGGCTCCCTTAATTAAGTAACTGATCTCTGGGGGGGGGGGGTGAAATGGACACGACTTTTGCATCTAACTATACAACACTGCACATGGCCTCCTCCTCCCCCTCCGCAAGCCCCACCCCAATTTGTTGTTGTTTTTTGTTTATTTTAGTTGTTTTTTATTTTTTTATTTTTTTTTAATGTTGTTGTGGACGTCATATAACCCGTTTACTGGCTGCTGTTGACACACATGCATACAGTCGCGGTCAAATATAATCATCCATATAGGGGTAACTCACGTAAGAGTTTGACAGCTTCCCTCTGTTCCTTAGATGATAAACTTTCCAATAAATATGTTAACTACCACCTTTTAATTTGATGCAAGCAGCTACGCACTACTTAAAACAATAACGTCATATGTAAACGTGAAAACATTACACAGTAAATTGTTTGAGATACCCATATGTGGATGATTAATTATTATTGACCGCGACTGTATATACTCACACGATTTACCGTATCTGGCAACCCCTCCCCTACAACGTTAGAGTATAGATATTGTGGTAAATCGGGGTGAACAGACTCTATAATACAGGATATAGTTTATTATTGGACACAGGGATTCACACAGACGGGGAGGTTGGTACAGAGGTTACACAGAAATGGGAGTTCTATGCTGCGTGTCTGGAGCTTGGGGCAGGTCGGCAGGTAGGCAGGTTAGGCAGGTCCTCTGACCGGAACTCGTGTGTGAAGTCAGTAGTGTGTCCAGCAGCCAAGTCAAGTGAAGTGACCCAGTTTTTTTTTTTTTTTTTTTTTTTTTTTTCCTGGCCTATCGACCATGGTGTTGGTCATTAAGGCCTTTTTTTTTTTATTATTATTTTAATTTTAACTTTTTGCATATTATTTTTATGCATATTATTATTATTATTATTATTATTATTATTATTATTATTATTATTATTATTATTATTATTATTATTATTACATTAAAACTTAAAACTAAACATATATAATAATTTTTCTATTTTGTACTTTTATACAAATAAAATTTTTCTTAATTTAACATCCTAGCTAATAAACTATTCTATTTACCTACTCAACCAATAGCTAACTAGACTAATACCTATTCCAGCCAATCGCTAAACCTAGACAGACAAATCGCTAAACCTATTTTAGACAATCGCTAAACCTAGCTAATACATCATAATTTACAATATATACAACACATAATTTATAAAATTCATAATTGAAGAATATGCATACAAAATGGTAACAATAGTAATAAAAAGTCACATCACTCTGATCAGTTCGGTCTCCCTCAAGAAAGTCATCAATTTATCAGTCACACCACCATCCCCATCACCTAAGAGAGCTGAGAGTGTGAAGGGGACTTTTACTGCATCACAGTAACTTATGAGGGAAGCACGTTCCCCCACAAATCGCCGACAATGCAGGATGATATGACTGATAGATAACACCGCATTGCAGGTGTTACAATGCGGTGGAAAACGTTTGTCTATATATGGTTCAAGATGAGTTATTCTGGTGCTGTTGGTTCTCAATCTTGCCAGTATTCTTTCTTCGAGTCTGTTGGGCCGGTTGGCAGTGGCCCAATTACCCAGTTGAGGCTTGATGGTGTTGATATTAAGTCTGGTCCACTGACCTTGCCACAGAAGATTAATTGATTTCTTTCCGAGGGATAGACACGACTGTAAATCACGAGGGACGTCCCAAGTAACCTCGAGCTCTACAGCCGATTTTGCAAGTAAGTCTGCCCGTTCATTGCCATAAATACGACAATGCCCGGGCACCCAGATCAGAGTGAAGGACTTGTTGCATAAGTGCAACTTATTAATGATGCGACCCTGGATTTCATTAGAAATAGTTTGACATAAATTAATTGCCTGAAGGGCTGACATGGAGTCTGAGAAAATTACTATTGAATCATAACGAGAATTCAGTGCATAGTCTATGGCTTTGTCTATAGCGAAAAGTTCAGCTGTAAACACAGATGTATGTATCGGCAATCTGTACCTAAGTTCACATTCACTCGACCATACACTCGCACCCACACTTTCATCTGACTTGGAGCCGTCAGTGTACACGTGATGAGACCCCAGGTGACTGCGGACTATACCACCAAACAGGTGGTGTATCTCCAACTCCGGCGCCTTTTCTTTCGATGATGGTAACCACGATGTGTTGACGCCGAAGTTAGGTGTCTCCCACGGTGGTATCTTGGTGGTGATGAACTTGTCGCAGTCCCCGAGGTCTATTTGTAGTTGTTGTTCTAGTTGGTGGAGGCGTACAGCCAGTGGCCTCCGTCTTCCGTGGTTGAGATAATGGTGTTGTTGAAGGGAGGCACTGGCTACGTTGCCGATCTCCGACTTCCGGATCGTAGACATAGCGGTGTTGAGTGCGAGTTGATCCCGTCGAAGTCGGAGAGGAGGTATGTTCGCCTCCACCTCCATCCTAGCTACACGTGTACACTTCAGAGCTCCCAAACACACACGTAAACATTTATTCTGGTACACATCCAATCTTCCTAATGTTGTATCTGATGCCGATCCATACACCTGTGAGCCATAGTCTAGCTTTGTACGAATAAGGGTCTTATACACCATTAATAAATTTTTCCTGTCGGCTCCCCATGTGGTACCTGATAGTTACTTAAGGACATTTAAAGGTTTTTCACAACGAACAAGCAAGTTATTAATATGATGTGTAAAATTTAATCTCTGGTCAAAATGAATTCCTAAAAATTTAACAGAATTATGAAATGGTACCGGTTGGCCATCTAACGTTACGTTAATTTGAGGTACTCTACATTTACTGAAAATTACTCCGGTACACTTAGGAACGGAAAACTTAAAGCCCCACTGTAAGGCCCATTGGTGGACAGAATCAAGCGCTGCTTGAATCCGTCCTACTGAAAACTGTGCATTACGTGACGAGTGCCACATTGCACAATCATCAGCATACAACGAGTATTTAAGATTCCTGGGAACTAGAGCTGATGACAGAATATCATTGATCATGATGTTAAAAAGTGTAGGACTAAGCACGCTTCCCTGTGGCACCCCGTTCTCTTGGACAAAAATGTCCGATGTTACATTACAGGGAAGGGTGACAGAAAAGGTTCTGTCACGCAAAAAGTTGTTGATGAAAATGGGCAAATTACCTCTTAAACCATAACCGTGAAGCTTCATCAGAATACCGTGTCGCCATGTCATGTCATAGGCTTTATGGATGTCCAAGAACACCCCTACCATGAATTCTTTATTGGCAAATGCCTTTGAAATGCAATGTTCCAGGTTCATCAAGTGATCAACTGTGCTCCGGTGTCTCCGGAAGCCACATTGTCGATCACTCAATAAACCCTTCGCTTCTAAAACAAAAAGTAGCCTATTATTTATCATTCTTTCCATGACTTTACAGAGGCAAGAAGTCAACGCAATAGGTCGAAATGAACTGGGATTCATAAGACGACCAGACTGTTTAGGTATCGGTATGATCCACGCAAAGTGCCATGAGTTTGGGAAGGTGTTAGACACCCAAATCTCGTTAAACACTGCTAGCAACTTGACCAGGTTATCCTGGCCAAGATGCCGGATCATACCGTACGTTATGGTGTCAGGTCCAGGACTGGTGTCTTTACAGGATCTTAGGGCAAGGAGAAGTTCGTCTATCGTAAACTCCCGGTTGTATGGGTAGTCTACGTCTTCTGTGGCAAAGTCTATCTCTTGTAGTTCAGCCATACGTTTGTGATGGAGAAAACGTTGGTCATAATTGGCTGAACTACTTACTTTTGAGAAACTCCTGGCAAGTACGTTTGCTACGTCCACGGGATCGTCGTAGATGTTGTTGTCCACTTGAAGAGTGGTGATGGGAGTATACGGGCGTTTGTTATTTAGTATCTTTATAGTGGACCAGACTTTAGTTAGTGGTGTAAAACGATTCACCGTGGACACAAACGACCGCCAAGAGTCCCTTTTAGCTCTATTAATTACTCTCCTTGCCTCAGCCCTCGCCCGTTTGTAAGCTATAAAGTTGTTCTGAGTGGGCTGTTTGTCAAAAATCCTGTATCTCCTATTACGTTTCCTTAATGCCTCTCGGCAATCCGTTGACCACCAATGTGCTTCACGCTTATTTCGAATTATAGAGGTTTTGGGAATAGCAACCTCAGCTGCGTGTAAAATGTTTTGTGTTACATTTCGCATCTTTTCATCTATGGTCTCCCCAGATATATCTAGGTCGACGATCCTCCCGAAAGACCCCCAATCTGCTCTCTTAAAATTGAACTTTGGCACCAAAGGGGCCGAAACAGTATGACTTGAATAAGAGAGACAGATGGGAAAGTGGTCACTACCAAGGGAGTCGGACTCAGGATGCCAAGAAAAATCCTGGTGTATATCCGGGGAGGCCAGAGACAAATCGATAGACGAAAAGTTGCCAGAACGATCGTCAACCCTGGTGGCTTGGCCATCGTTCAGGAGGCAGAGGTTGGATTGTAATATAATGTCTGCCATCTGCCCTCCGCGAGCATCAGTTCTTAAGCTTCCCCACTGACAGTGATGGGCATTAAAGTCGCCCAGTATTAATTTTTTACCATGCATTTGACCAAATAGGTTATGAAATGAATCACTGTCAATGGGGCCGCGTGGCGGACAGTAAAGAGAGCAGATGGATATGTAGGTGTTGTGTAATTTTACTCTGCAAGCAACGGCTTCCAGAGTAGTGTTTAATGTTATTTGTGTCTGTGGATGTGATTTGTGTGTGTATATTGCTACTCCGTGTCCATCGTTTCTCCTGTATGCGTTGTAATGTTTAAATTGTGTTGGGTCAGAGTGATTCTCCAACCCTGTCTCCTGTAAACAGACGACGTCTGGCCTGTGTGTGTGTAATAATATTGATATGTTGTTCAATTTATTCCCAAGACTTCTACAATTCCACTGTAGTACAGTGAACATGGCGATTTAAGAGTTACGGGGTCGGCCTGAGCGCTTAGTCTTCTTGTGCCGCCCGCCGCGTGGCGAGTAGCTATCGGGGGACCTTTCCCGGTTCTTGCGTCCGGAGACATCCATTGCTTCCTCATCAATGGTGAGTCTCCCAGACTCCACCGAGGAAGAGCTATCCCTTCTCTCCCCCGATGAAGTGGGAGTAGGGTGTGTGCAAGGAAGTGACTTGTTTGGTTTTAGGGTTGTGTAGTTAATTTTGTCATACTTGTCTGACTTCTTCTTTTGTTTCTCTGACTGCAAAGCAGCTGCAGCCTGAGAATAGGAGTTAGTAGATTTGGTAATAGTCTTAGAGGGGGTAATGATAGTAGGTGTAGAAGTAGAGTGATCAACCTGTTCGCTTGGCTCTGACTCAGTCTGAGTACTGATAGTACACATCACGGGTCGAGATATCACCGCCGATGCATACGAGACATTGGGTGATGGGGTCGCTTGCGATCCCATCACCGCCTTCCTCGCATCATGATAGGAGATACCTCGCACTGCCTTCACCGAGCAGACCTCCTTCTCCAGCTTCCACTTGGGACAATCCCTGGAGGAAGTGGAGTGAGTACCCTTACAATGAAAGCAGGAGAGCTCCACTGATGTGCACTTTTTCTCAGCATGGCCAGGCGTCGCGCACCTGCCACACACTGGAGAAGAAGCCTTACAAGTTCGATTTCCGTGTCCATAAATCTGACAGTTCAAGCATCTAAGAGGGTTGGGGATAAAGGGTCTTACTTTAACGATTTCATAACCTATTTTGACAGTTTCAGGAAGTGAAACTTTGCCAAAAGTCAAAATTAGTGTTGCAGTCTTCTTCCTTATACCATCCTCTAATCGTGTAATAAATCTAGCGTCAATGATATCTTGATTCTTCATTTCCTCAATTATTTCTGTTTCTTCCATCATCATTAAATCCCTACAGGTGATTACTCCCCTGCAGGAATTCATGGCTTGAGGAATCTTGGCTTCTACTTCATAATTGTGGATCTGACGTAATTTTAGCAAAGTGGCTACTTGTTTAGAATTAAATGTTTTGACTAAGATATCTCCAGAGGCAAGTTTTTTTACAGATTCAACCACACCAGCCCAGCCATCAATTACCTTTTGAACAATGAAAGGATTGAGGCCGGCTAGTGGGGCCGAACCAGTGGCATGTAACATAACAAATGAGGCATTTTTAACGTCAATGTCAAGGGGTGTTCGAGTCTCGGTTCGTCCGTCGGTTCGTGGTGGTGGTCGGTCATGGCCGCCTCCTCCGCTATACGGAGGAGGGGTTGGGAGGGAAGGCAACATAGTAACCACTTCCCCCAAGATGGGGGGAAGTGGGAAGAGGAAAAGAAAACACCAGATAAGGATAATACCAGCCCTAATTAACTAATGATTGAGATCAACCTCTCAACCCACACTAAGGTGGTCCGACTGTGTTCAACCACACCCAGAGCTATCAGTGGGGGAGTCCACCATAGGCAGGAGGCAAAGTTGATCTCAATATAAAGATATAGACACCTACTATATCTACTACCAGCTATGGAGGGAATGAATACTAGCTAATCCTAGTCGTCACCAGAAGGGCGAAAAAAAAGAAACTACTGCCGGTGCGGCAGGCCCTGGCAGCTAGAGGAGAGAGCACAAATCATACGTCTTCTCTCTCCACGACCCAGTCTCAAAGTCCGTGACCCAGTCTTTTTTTTTTTTTTTTTTTTTTTTTTTTTTTTTTTTTTTTTTTCCTGGCCTATCGACCATGGTGTTGGTCATTAAGGCCTTTTATTTTATTTTATTTTATTTTTATTTATTTATTGATTTTTTAAATTTTATTTATTTATTATTATTATTTTAATTTTAACTTTTTGCATATTATTTTTATGCATATATTACTATTATTATTATTATTATTATTATTATTATTATTATTATTATTATTATTATTATTACATTCAAACTTAAAATTAAACTTATATACTAGTTGTTTTGTTTTGTAACTTTATACAAATAAAAATATACCTTAATTTAACATCCTAGCTAATAAACTAATCTATGTACCTGCTCAACCAATAGCTAACTAGACTAATACCTATTCCAGCCAATCGCTAAACCTAGACAGACAAATCGCTAAACCTATTTTAGACAATCGCTAAACCTAGCTAATACATCATAATATACAATATATACAACACATAATTTATAATATTCATAATTGAAACATAAGTCATACAAAATGGTAACAACAATAGTAATAAAAAGTCACATCACTCTGATCAGTTCGGTCTCCCTCAAGAAAGTCATCAATTTATCAGTCACACCACCATCCCCATCACCTAAGAGAGCTGAGAGTGTGAAGGGGACTTTTACTGCACCGCAGTAACTTATGAGGGAAGCACGTTCCCCCACAAATCGCCGACAATGCAGGATGATATGACTGATAGATAACACCGCATTGCAGGTGTTACAATGCGGTGGAAAACGTTTGTCTATATATGGTTCAAGATGAGTTATTCTGGTGCAGTTGGTTCTCAATCTTGCCAGTATTCTTTCTTCGAGTCTGTTGGGCCGGTTGGCAGTGGCCCAATTACCCAGTTGAGGCTTGATGGTGTTGATATTAAGTCTGGTCCACTGACCTTGCCACAGAAGATTAATTGATTTCTTTCCGAGGGATAGACACGACTGCAGATCACGAGGGACGTCCCAAGTAACCTCGAGCTCTACAGCCGATTTTGCAAGTAAGTCTGCCCGTTCATTGCCATAGATACGACAATGCCCGGGCACCCAGATCAGAGTGAAGGACTTGTTGCATAAGTGCAACTTATTAATGATGCGACCCTGGATTTCATTAGAAATAGTTTGACATGAGTTAATTGCCTGAAGGGCTGACTTGGAGTCTGAGAAAATTACTATTGAATTATAACGAGAATTTAGTGCATAGTCTATAGCTTTGTCAATTGCAAAAAGTTCTGCTGTAAACACAGATGTATGTATCGGCAATCTGTACCTAAGTTCACATTCACTCGACCATACACTCGCACCTACACATTCATCCGACTTGGAGCCGTCAGTGTACACGTGATGAGACCCCAGGTGACTGCGGACTATACCACCAAACAGGTGGTGTATCTCCAACTCCGGCGCCTTTTCCTTCGATGATGGTAACCACGATGTGTTGACGCCGAAGTTGGGTGTCTCCCACGGTGGTATCTTGGTGGTGATGAACTTGTCGCAGTCCCCGAGGTCTATTTGTAGTTCTTGTTCTAGTTGGTGGAGGCGCACAGCCAGTGACCTCCTTCTTCCATGGTGGAGATAATGATGTTGTTGAAGGGAGGCACTGGCCACGTTTCCAATCTCCGACTTCCTAATGGTGGACATGGCGATGTTGATGGCTAGTTGATCCCGTCGAAGTCGGAGAGGAGGTATGTTCGCCTCCACCTCCATCCTAGCTACACGTGTACACTTCAGAGCTCCCAAACACACACGTAAACATTTATTCTGGTAAACATCCAATCTCCCTAATGTTGTATCTGATGCCGATCCATACACCTGTGAGCCATAGTCTAGCTTTGTACGAATAAGGGTCTTATACACCATTAATAAAGATTTCCTGTCGGCTCCCCATGTGGTACCTGATAGGTACTTAAGGACATTTAAAGGTTTTTCACAACGAACAAGCAAGTTATTAATATGATGTGTAAAATTTAATCTCTGGTCAAAATGAATTCCTAAAAATTTAACAGAATTATGAAATGGTACCGGTTGGCCATCTAACGTTACGTTAAATTGAGGTACTCTACGTTTACTGAAAATTACTCCGGTACACTTAGGAACGGAAAACTTAAAGCCCCACTGTAAGGCCCATTGGTGGACAGAATCAAGCGCTGCTTGAATCCGTCCTACTGAAAACTGTGCATTACGTGACGAGTGCCACATTGCACAATCATCAGCATACAACGAGTATTTAAGATTCCTGGGAACTAGAGCTGATGACAGAATATCATTGATCATGATGTTAAAAAGTGTTGGACTAAGCACGCTTCCCTGTGGCACCCCGTTCTCTTGGACAAAAATGTCCGATGTTACGTTACAGGGAAGGGTGACAGAAAAGGTTCTGTCACGCAAAAAGTTGTTAATGAAAATGGGCAAATTACCTCTTAAACCATAACCGTGAAGCTTCATCAGAATACCGTGTCGCCATGTCATGTCATAGGCTTTATGGATGTCCAAGAACACCCCTACCATGAATTCTTTATTGGCAAAAGCCTTTGAAATGCAATGCTCCAGGTTCATCAAGTGATCAACTGTGCTCCGGTGTTTCCGGAAGCCACATTGTCGATCACTCAATAAACCCTTCGCTTCTAAAACAAAAAGTAGCCTATTATTTATCATTCTTTCCATGACTTTACAGAGGCAAGAAGTCAACGCAATAGGTCGAAATGAACTGGGATTCATAAGACGACCAGACTGTTTAGGTATCGGTATGATCCACGCAAAGTGCCATGAGTCTGGGAAGGTGTTAGACACCCAAATCTCGTTAAACACTGCTAGCAACTTGACCAGGTTATCCTGGCCAAGATGCCGGATCATACCGTACGTGATGGTGTCAGGTCCAGGACTGGTGTCTTTACAGGATCTTAGGGCAAGGAGAAGTTCGTCTATCGTAAACTCCCGGTTGTATGGGTAGTCTACGTCTTCTGTGGCAAAGTCTATCTCTTGTAGTTCAGCCATGCGTTTGTGATGGAGAAAACGTTGGTCGTAATTGGCTGAACTACTTACTTTTGAGAAACTCCTAGCAAGTACGTTTGCTACGTCCACGGGATCGTCGTAGATGTTATTATCCACTTGAAGAGTGGTGATGGGGGTATACGGGCGTTTGTTATTTAATATTTTTATAGTGGACCAGACTTTTGTAAGTGGTGTAAAACGATTCACCGTGGACACAAACGACCGCCAAGAGTCCCTTTTAGCTCTAATAATTACTCTCCTTGCCTCAGCCCTCGCCCGTTTGTAAGCTATAAAGTTGTTCTGAGTGGGCTGTTTGTCAAAAATCCTGTATCTCCTATTACGTTTCCTTAATGCCTCTCGGCAATCCGTTGACCACCAATGTGCTTCACGCTTATTTCGAATTATAGAGGTTTTGGGAATAGCAACCTCAGCTGCGTGTAAAATGTTTTGTGTTAAATTTCGCATCTTTTCATCTATGGTCTCCCCGGACATATCTAGGTCGACGATCCTCCCGAAAGACCCCCAATCTGCTCTCTTAAAACTAAACTTTGGCACCAAAGGGGCCGAAACAGTATGACTTGAATAAGAGAGACAGATGGGAAAGTGGTCACTACCAAGGGAGTCGGACTCAGGATGCCAAGAAAAATCCTGGTGTATATCCGGGGAGGCCAGAGACAAATCGATGGCCGAAAAGTTGCCAGAACGATCGTCAACCCTGGTGGCTTGGCCATCGTTCAGGAGGCAGAGGTTGGATTGTTGTATAATGTCTGCCATCTGCCCTCCGCGAGCATCAGTTCTTAAGCTTCCCCACTGACAGTGATGGGCATTAAAGTCGCCCAGTATTAATTTTTTTCCGTGAAGTTGAGTGAATAAATTATGAAATAAATCACTGTCAATGGGGCCGCGTGGCGGACAGTAAAGAGAGCAGATGGATATGTAGGTGTTGTGTAATTTCACTCTGCAAGCAACGGCTTCCAGAGTAGTGTTTAATGTTATTTGTGTCTGTGGATGTGATTTGTGTGTGTATATTGCTACTCCGTGTCCATCGTTTCTCCTGTATGCGTTGTAGTGTTTAAATTGTGTTGGGTCAGAGTGATTCTCCAACCCTGTCTCCTGTAAACAGACGACGTCTGGCCTGTGTGTGTGTAATAATATTGATATGTTGTTCAATTTATTCCCAAGACTTCTACAATTCCACTGTAGTACAGTGAACATGGCGATTTAAGAGTTACGGGGTCGGCCTGCGTGCTTAGTCTTCTTGTGCCGCCCGCCGCGTGGCGAGTAGCTACCGGGGGACCTTTCCCGGTTCTTGCGTCCGGAGACATCCATTGCTTCCTCATCAATGGTGAGTCTCCCAGACTCCACCGAGGAAGAGCTATCCCTTCTCTCCCCCGATGAAGTGGGAGTAGGGTGTGTGCAAGGAAGTGACTTTGGTTTTAGGGTGGTGTAGTTTACTTTATCTTTCTTGTCTGACTTCTTCTTTTGTTGTTTCTCTGACTGCAAAGCAGCTGCAGCCTGAGAATAGGAGTTAGTAGATTTGGTAATAGTCTTAGAGGGGGTAATAATAGTAGGTGTAGTAGTAGAGTGATCAGCCTGTTCGCTCGGCTCTGACTCAGTCTGAGTACTAATGGTACACATCACGGGTCGAGACATCACCGCCGATGCATACGAGACATTGGGTGATGGGGTCGCTTGCGATCCCATCACCGCCTTCCTCGCATCATGATAGGAGATACCTCGCACTGCCCTCACTGAGCAGACCTCCTTCTCCAGCTTCCACTTGGGACAGTCCCTCGAGGAAGTGGAGTGAGTACCCTTACAATGAAAGCAGGAGAGCTCCACTGATGTGCACTTTTCCTCAGCATGGCCAGGCGTCGCGCACCTGCCACACACTGGAGAAGAAGCCTTACAAGTTCGATTTCCGTGTCCATAAATCTGACAGTTCAAGCATCTAAGAGGGTTGGGGATAAAGGGTCTTACTTTAACAATTTCATAACCTATTTTGACAGTTTCAGGAAGTGAAACTTTGCCAAAAGTCAAAATTAGTGTTGCAGTCTTCTTCCTTATACCATCCTCTAATCGTGTAATAAATCTAGCGTCAATGATATCTTGATTCTTCATTTCCTCAATTATTTCTGTTTCTTCCATCATCATTAAATCCCTACAGGTGATTACTCCCCTGCAGGAATTCATGGCTTGAGGAATCTTGGCTTCTACTTCATAATTGTGGATCTGACGTAATTTTAGCAAAGTGGCTACTTGTTTAGAATTAAATGTTTTGACTAAGATATCTCCAGAGGCAAGTTTTTTTACAGATTCAACCACACCAGCCCAGCCATCAATTACCTTTTGAACAATGAAAGGATTGAGGCCGGCTAGTGGGGCCGAACCAGTGGCATGTAACATAACAAATGAGGCATTTTTAACGTCAATGTCAAGGGGTGTTCGAGTCTCGGTTCGTCCGTCGGTTCGTGGTGGTGGTCGGTCATGGCCGCCTCCTCCGCTATACGGAGGAGGGGTTGGGAGGGAAGGCAACATAGTAACCACTTCCCCCAAGATGGGGGGAAGTGGGAAGAGGAAAAGAAAACACCAGATAAGGATAATACCAGCCCTAATTAACTAATGATTGAGATCAACCTCTCAACCCACACTAAGGTGGTCCGACTGTGTTCAACCACACCCAGAGCTATCAGTGGGGGAGTCCACCATAGGCAGGAGGCAAAGTTGATCTCAATATAAAGATATAGACACCTACTATATCTACTACCAGCTATGGAGGGAATGAATACTAGCTAATCCTAGTCGTCACCAGAAGGGCGAAAAAAAAGAAACTACTGCCGG
The DNA here is from genome assembly GCA_033782935.1 of Petrolisthes cinctipes. Taxonomy (NCBI): domain Eukaryota; kingdom Metazoa; phylum Arthropoda; class Malacostraca; order Decapoda; family Porcellanidae; genus Petrolisthes; species Petrolisthes cinctipes. Next base: position 98,574 of record JAWQEG010001301.1, read on the forward strand.
TGCGGCAGGCCCTGGCAGCTAGAGGAGAGAGCACAAATCATACGTCTTCTCTCTCCACGACCCAGTCTCAAAGTCCGTGACCCAGTCTTTTTTTTTTTTTTTTTTTTTTTTTTTTTTTTCCTGGCCTATCGACCATGGTGTTGGTCATTAAGGCCTTTTATTTTTTTTTTTTATTTATTATTTTTTTTTTATTTTATTTATTTATTATTATTTTATTTATTTATTATTATTTTATTTTAACTTTTTGCATATTATTTATATGCATATTATTATTATTATTATTATTATTATTATTATTAATATTATTATTACATTAAAACTTAAAACTAAACATATATAATAATTTTTCTATTTTGTACTTTTATACAAATAAAATGTTTCTTAATTTAACATCCTAGCTAATAAACTATTCTATTTACCTACTCAACCAATAGCTAACTAGACTAATACCTATACCAGCCAATCGCTAAACCTAGACAGACAAATCGCTAAACCTATTTTAGACAATCGCTAAACCTAGCTAATACATCATAATTTACAATATATACAACACATAATTTATAAAATTCATAATTGAAAAATATGCATACAAAATGGTAACAATAGTAATAAAAAGTCACATCACTCTGATCAGTTCGGTCTCCCTCAAGAAAGTCATCAATTTATCAGTCACACCACCATCCCCATCACCTAAGAGAGCTGAGAGTGTGAAGGGGACTTTTACTGCATCACAGTAACTTATGAGGGAAGCACGTTCCCCCACAAATCGCCGACAATGCAGGATGATATGACTGATAGATAACACCGCATTGCAGGTGTTACAATGCGGTGGAAAACGTTTGTCTATATATGGTTCAAGATGAGTTATTCTGGTGCTGTTGGTTCTCAATCTTGCCAGTATTCTTTCTTCGAGTCTGTTGGGCCGGTTGGCAGTGGCCCAATTACCCAGTTGAGGCTTGATGGTGTTGATATTAAGTCTGGTCCACTGACCTTGCCACAGAAGATTAATTGATTTCTTTCCGAGGGATAGACACGACTGCAGATCACGAGGGACGTCCCAAGTAACCTCGAGCTCTACAGCCGATTTTGCAAGTAAGTCTGCCCGTTCATTGCCATAAATACGACAATGCCCGGGCACCCAGATCAGAGTGAAGGACTTGTTGCATAAGTGCAACTTATTAATGATGCGACCCTGGATTTCATTAGAAATAGTTTGACATGAATTAATTGCCTGAAGGGCTGACATGGAGTCTGAGAAAATTACTATTGAATCATAACGAGAATTCAGTGCATAGTCTATGGCTTTGTCTATAGCGAAAAGTTCAGCTGTAAACGCAGATGTATGTATCGGCAATCTGTACCTAAGTTCACATTCACTCGACCATACACTCGCACCCACACTTTCATCTGACTTGGAGCCGTCAGTGTACACGTGATGAGACCCCAGGTGACTGCGGACTATACCACCAAACAGGTGGTGTATCTCCAACTCCGGCGCCTTTTCTTTCGATGATGGTAACCACGATGTGTTGACGCCGAAGTTGGGTGTCTCCCACGGTGGTATCTTGGTGGTGATGAACTTGTCGCAGTCCCCGAGGTCTATTTGTAGTTGTTGTTCTAGTTGGTGGAGGCGTACAGCCAGTGGCCTCCGTCTTCCGTGGTTGAGATAATGGTGTTGTTGAAGGGAGGCACTGGCTACGTTGCCGATCTCCGACTTCCGGATCGTAGACATAGCGGTGTTGAGTGCGAGTTGATCCCGTCGAAGTCGGAGAGGAGGTATGTTCGCCTCCACCTCCATCCTAGCTACACGTGTACACTTCAGAGCTCCCAAACACACACGTAAACATTTATTCTGGTACACATCCAATCTTCCTAATGTTGTATCTGATGCCGATCCATACACCTGTGAGCCATAGTCTAGCTTTGTACGAATAAGGGTCTTATACACCATTAATAAAGATTTCCTGTCGGCTCCCCATGTGGTACCTGATAGGTACTTAAGGACATTTAAAGGTTTTTCACAACGAACAAGCAAGTTATTAATATGATGTGTAAAATTTAATCTCTGGTCAAAATGAATTCCTAAAAATTTAACAGAATTATGAAATGGTACCGGTTGGCCATCTAACGTTACGTTAATTTGAGGTACTCTACGTTTACTGAAAATTATTCCGGTACACTTAGGAACGGAAAACTTAAAGCCCCACTGTAAGGCCCATTGGTGGACAGAATCAAGCGCTGCTTGAATCCGTCCTACTGAAAACTGTGCATTACGTGACGAGTGCCACATTGCACAATCATCAGCATACAACGAGTATTTAAGATTCCTGGGAACTAGAGCTGATGACAGAATATCATTGATCATGATGTTAAAAAGTGTAGGACTAAGCACGCTTCCCTGTGGCACCCCGTTCTCTTGGACAAAAATGTCCGATGTTACGTTACAGGGAAGGGTGACAGAAAAGGTTCTGTCACGCAAAAAGTTGTTAATGAAAATGGGCAAATTACCTCTTAAACCATAACCGTGAAGCTTCATCAGAATACCGTGTCGCCATGTCATGTCATAGGCTTTATGGATGTCCAAGAACACCCCTACCATGAATTCTTTATTGGCAAAAGCCTTTGAAATGCAATGCTCCAGGTTCATCAAGTGATCAACTGTGCTCCGGTGTTTCCGGAAGCCACATTGTCGATCACTCAATAAACCCTTCGCTTCTAAAACAAAAAGTAGCCTATTATTTATCATTCTTTCCATGACTTTACAGAGGCAAGAAGTCAACGCAATAGGTCGAAATGAACTGGGATTCACAAGACGACCAGACTGTTTAGGTATCGGTATGATCCACGCAAAGTGCCATGAGTTTGGGAAGGTGTTAGACACCCAAATCTCGTTAAACACTGCTAGCAACTTGACCAGGTTATCCTGGCCAAGATGCCGGATCATACCGTACGTGATGGTGTCAGGTCCAGGACTGGTGTCTTTACAGGATCTTAGGGCAAGGAGAAGTTCGTCTATCGTAAACTCCCTGTTGTATGGGTAGTCTACGTCTTCTGTGGCAAAGTCTATCTCTTGTAGTTCAGCCATACGTTTGTGATGGAGAAAACGTTGGTCGTAATTGGCTGAACTACTTACTTTTGAGAAACTCCTAGCAAGTACGTTTGCTACGTCCACGGGATCGTCGTAGATGTTATTATCCACTTGAAGAGTGGTGATGGGAGTATACGGGCGTTTGTTATTTAATATCTTTATAGTGGACCAGACTTTAGTTAGTGGTGTAAAACGATTCACCGTGGACACAAACGACCGCCAAGAGTCCCTTTTAGCTCTATTAATTACTCTCCTTGCCTCAGCCCTCGCCCGTTTGTAAGCTATAAAGTTGTTCTGAGTTGGCTGTTTGTCAAAAATCCTGTATCTCCTATTACGTTTCCTTAATGCCTCTCGGCAATCCGTTGACCACCAATGTGCTTCACGTTTATTTCGAATTATAGAGGTTTTGGGAATAGCAACCTCGGCTGCGTGTAAAATGTTTTGTGTTAAATTTCGCATCTTTTCATCTATGGTCTCCCCGGACATATCTAGGTCGACGATCCTCCCGAAAGACCCCCAATCTGCTCTCTTAAAATTAAACTTTGGCACCAAAGGGGCCGAAACAGTATGACTTGAATAAGAGAGACAGATGGGAAAGTGGTCACTACCAAGGGAGTCGGACTCAGGATGCCAAGAAAAATCCTGGTGTATATCCGGGGAGGCCAGAGACAAATCGATAGACGAAAAGTTGCCAGAACGATCGTCAACCCTGGTGGCTTGGCCATCGTTCAGGAGGCAGAGGTTGGATTGTTGTATAATGTCTGCCATCTGCCCTCCACGAGCATCAGTTCTTAAGCTTCCCCACTGACAGTGATGGGCATTAAAGTCGCCCAGTATTAATTTTTTACCATGCAATTGACTAAATAGATTATGAAATGAATCACTGTCAATGGGGCCGCGAGGCGGACAGTAAAGAGAGCAGATGGATATGTAGGTGTTGTGTAATTTCACTCTGCAAGCAACGGCTTCCAGAGTAGTGTTTAATGTTATTTGTGTCTGTGGATATGATTTGTGTGTGTATATTGCTACTCCGTGTCCATCGTTTCTCCTGTATGCGTTGTAATGTTTAAATTGTGTTGGGTCAGAGTGATTCTCCAACCCTGTCTCCTGTAAACAGACGACGTCTGGCCTGTGTGTGTGTAATAATATTGATATGTTGTTCAATTTATTCCCAAGACTTCTACAATTCCACTGTAGTACAGTGAACATGGCGATTTAAGAGTTACGGGGTCGGCCTGAGCGCTTAGTCTTCTTGTGCCGCCCGCCGCGTGGCGAGTAGCTACCGGGGGACCTTTCCCGGTTCTTGCGTCCGGAGACATCCATTGCTTCCTCATCAATGGTGAGTCTCCCAGACTCCACCGAGGAAGAGCTATCCCTTCTCTCCCCCGATGAAGTGGGAGTAGGGTGTGTGCAAGGAAGTGACTTGTTTGGTTTTAGGGTTGTGTAGTTAATTTTGTCATACTTGTCTGACTTCTTCTTTTGTTTCTCTGACTGCAAAGCAGCTGCAGCCTGAGAATAGGAGTTAGTAGATTTGGTAATAGTCTTAGAGGGGGTAATAATAGTAGGTGTAGTAGTAGAGTGATCAGCCTGTTCGCTCGGCTCTGACTCAGTCTGAGTACTAATGGTACACATCACGGGTCGAGACATCACCGCCGATGCATACGAGACATTGGGTGATGGGGTCGCTTGCGATCCCATCACCGCCTTCCTCGCATCATGATAGGAGATACCTCGCACTGCCCTCACTGAGCAGACCTCCTTCTCCAGCTTCCACTTGGGACAGTCCCTCGAGGAAGTGGAGTGAGTACCCTTACAATGAAAGCAGGAGAGCTCCACTGATGTGCACTTTTCCTCAGCATGGCCAGGCGTCGCGCACCTGCCACACACTGGAGAAGAAGCCTTACAAGTACGATTTCCGTGTCCATAAATCTGACAGTTCAAGCATCTAAGAGGGTTGGGGATAAAGGGTCTTACTTTAACAATTTCATAACCTATTTTGACAGTTTCAGGAAGTGAAACTTTGCCAAAAGTCAAAATTAGTGTTGCAGTCTTCTTCCTTATACCATCCTCTAATCGTGTAATAAATCTAGCGTCAATGATATCTTGATTCTTCATTTCCTCAATTATTTCTGTTTCTTCCATCATCATTAAATCCCTACAGGTGATTACTCCCCTGCAGGAATTCATGGCTTGAGGAATCTTGGCTTCTACTTCATAATTGTGGATCTGACGTAATTTTAGCAAAGTGGCTACTTGTTTAGAATTAAATGTTTTGACTAAGATATCTCCAGAGGCAAGTTTTTTTACAGATTCAACCACACCAGCCCAGCCATCAATTACCTTTTGAACAATGAAAGGATTGAGGCCGGCTAGTGGGGCCGAACCAGTGGCATGTAACATAACAAATGAGGCATTTTTAACGTCAATGTCAAGGGGTGTTCGAGTCTCGGTTCGTCCGTCGGTTCGTGGTGGTGGTCGGTCATGGCCGCCTCCTCCGCTATACGGAGGAGGGGTTGGGAGGGAAGGCAACATAGTAACCACTTCCCCCAAGATGGGGGGAAGTGGGAAGAGGAAAAGAAAACACCAGATAAGGATAATACCAGCCCTAATTAACTAATGATTGAGATCAACCTCTCAACCCACACTAAGGTGGTCCGACTGTGTTCAACCACACCCAGAGCTATCAGTGGGGGAGTCCACCATAGGCAGGAGGCAAAGTTGATCTCAATATAAAGATATAGACACCTACTATATCTACTACCAGCTATGGAGGGAATGAATACTAGCTAATCCTAGTCGTCACCAGAAGGGCGAAAAAAAAGAAACTACTGCCGGTGCGGCAGGCCCTGGCAGCTAGAGGAGAGAGCACAAATCATACGTCTTCTCTCTCCACGACCCAGTCTCAAAGTCCGTGACCCAGTCTTTTTTTTTTTTTTTTTTTTTTTTTTTTTTTTTTTTTTTTTTTTTTTTTTTTTTTCTGGCCTATCGACCTTGGTGTTGGTCATTAAGGCCTTTATTTTATTTTATTTTTGAAATTTATTTGTTATTTTATTTATTTATTATTATTTTAAATTGAATTTCTTGCATATTATTTTATGCATTTATTTTTATTATTATTATTATTATTATTATTATTATAATTATTTCTATTACATTTAAACTTAAAATTATACTTATATACTAATTGTTTTTGGTTTTCTTTTGTAACTTTATATACAAAATTGTACATCCTAGCTAATAAACTAATCTATGTACCTACTCAACCAATAGCTAACTAGACTAATACCTATTCCAGCCAATCGCTAAACCTAGACAGACAAATAGCTAAACCTATATTAGACAATCGCTAAACCTAGCTAATACATCATAATATACAATATATACAACACATAATTTATAATATTCAGAATTGAAACATAAGTCATACAAAATGGTAACAACAATAGTAATAAAAAGTCACATCACTCTGATCAGTTCGGTCTCCCTCAAGAAAGTCATCAATTTATCAGTCACACCACCATCCCCATCACCTAAGAGAGCTGAGAGTGTGAAGGGGACTTTTACTGCATCACAGTAACTTATGAGGGAAGCACGTTCCCCCACAAATCGCCGACAATGCAGGATGATATGACTGATAGATAACACCGCATTGCAGGTGTTACAATGCGGTGGAAAACGTTTGTCTATATATGGTTCTAGGTGTGTTATCCTGGTGCAGTTGGTTCGCACTCTTGCGAGGATTCTTTCTTCTAGTCTATTGGGCCGGTTGGCAGTGGCCCAATTACCCAGTTGAGGCTTGATGGTAGAGATGTTTAGTCTGGTCCACTGACCTTGCCACAGAAGATTAATTGATTTCTTTCCGAGGGATAGACACGACTGTAAATCACGAGGGACGTCCCAAGTAACCTCGAGCTCTACAGCCGATTTCGCAAGTAAGTCTGCCCGTTCATTGCCATAAATACGACAATGCCCGGGCACCCAGATCAGAGTGAAGGACTTGTTGCATAAGTGCAACTTATTAATGATGCGACCCTGGATTTCATTAGAAATAGTTTGACATGAGTTAATTGCCTGAAGGGCTGACTTGGAGTCTGAGAAAATGACTATTGAATTATAACGAGAATTTAGTGCATAGTCTATGGCTTTGTCAATTGCAAAAAGTTCTGCTGTAAACACAGATGTATGTATCGGCAATCTGTACCTAATTTCACATTCACTCGACCATACACTCGCACCCACACTTTCCTCTGACTTGGAGCCGTCAGTGTACACGTGATAAGACCCCAGGTGACTGCGGACTATACCACCAAACAGGTGGTGTATCTCCAACTCCGGCGCCTTTTCTTTTGATGATGGTAACCACGATGTGTTGACGCCGAAGTTGGGTGTCTCCCACGGTGGTATCTTGGTGGTGATGAACTTGTCGCAGTCCCCGAGGTCTATTTGCAGTTGTTGTTCTAGCTGGTGGAGGCGGACTGCCAGTGGCCTCCGTCTTCCGTGTTGAAGGTGGTGATGTTGTTGGAGGGAGGCACTGGCTACGTTTCCGATCTCCGACTTCCTAATGGTGGACATGGCGGTGTTGATGGCGAGTTGATCCCGTCGAAGTCGGAGAGGAGGAATGTTCGCCTCCACCTCCATCCTAGCTACACGTGTACACTTCAGAGCTCCCAAACACACACGTAAACATTTATTCTGAAATACATCCAATCTTCCTAGTGTTGTATCTGATGCCGATCCATACACCTGTGAGCCATAGTCTAGCTTTGTACGAATAAGGGTCTTATACACCATTAATAAAGATTTCCTGTCGGCTCCCCATGTGGTACCTGATAGGTACTTAAGGACATTTAAAGGTTTTTCACAACGAACAAGCAAATTATTAACATGATGTGTAAAATTTAATCTCTGGTCAAAATGAATTCCTAAAAATTTAACAGAATTATGAAATGGTACCGGTTGGCCATCTAACGTTACGTTAAATTGAGGTACTCTACGTTTACTGAAAATTACTCCGGTACACTTAGGAACGGAAAACTTAAAGCCCCACTGTAAGGCCCATTGGTGGACAGATTCAAGCGCTGCTTGAATCCGTCCTACTGAAAACTGTGCATTAGGTGACGAGTGCCACATTGCACAATCATCAGCATACAACGAGTATTTAAGATTCCTGGGAACTAGAGCTGATGACAGAATATCATTGATCATGATGTTAAAAAGTGTAGGACTAAGCACGCTTCCCTGTGGCACCCCGTTCTCTTGGACAAAAATGTCCGATGTTACGTTACAGGGAAGGGTGACAGAAAAGGTTCTGTCACGCAAAAAGTTGTTAATGAAAATGGGCAAATTACCTCTTAAACCATAACCGTGAAGCTTCATCAGAATACCGTGTCGCCATGTCATGTCATAGGCTTTATGGATGTCCAAGAACACCCCTACCATGAATTCTTTATTGGCAAAAGCCTTTGAAATGCAATGCTCCAGGTTCATCAAGTGATCAACTGTGCTCCGGTGTCTCCGGAAGCCACATTGTCGATCACTCAATAAACCCTTCGCTTCTAAAACAAAAAGTAGCCTATTATTTATCATTCTTTCCATGACTTTACAGAGGCAAGAAGTCAACGCAATAGGTCGAAATGAACTGGGATTCACAAGACGACCAGACTGTTTAGGTATCGGTATGATCCACGCAAAGTGCCATGAGTTTGGGAAGGTGTTAGACACCCAAATCTCATTAAACACTGCTAGCAACTTGACCAGGTTATCCTGGCCAAGATGCCGGATCATACCGTACGTTATGGTGTCAGGTCCAGGACTGGTGTCTTTACAGGATCTTAGGGCAAGGAGAAGTTCGTCTATCGTAAACTCCCGGTTGTATGGGTAGTCTACGTCTTCTGTGGCAAAGTCTATCTCTTGTAGTTCAGCCATACGTTTGTGATGGAGAAAACGTTGGTCGTAATTGGCTGAACTACTTACTTTTGAGAAACTCCTGGCAAGTACGTTTGCTACGTCCACGGGATCGTCGTAGATGTTATTATCCACTTGAAGAGTGGTGATGGGAGTATACGGGCGTTTGTTATTTAATATCTTTATAGTGGACCAGACTTTAGTTAGTGGTGTAAAACGATTCACCGTGGACACAAACGACCGCCAAGAGTCCCTTTTAGCTCTATTAATTACTCTCCTTGCCTCAGCCCTCGCCCGTTTGTAAGCTATAAGGTTGTTCTGAGTGGGCTGTTTGTCAAAAATCCTGTATCTCCCATTACGTTTCCTTAATGCCTCTCGGCAATCCGTTGACCACCAATGTGCTTCACGCTTATTTCGAATTATAGAGGTTTTGGGAATAGCAACCTCGGCTGCGTGTAAGATGTTTTGTGTTAAATTTCGCATCTTTTCATCTATGGTCTCCCCAGATATATCTAGGTCGACGATCCTCCCGAAAGACCCCCAATCTGCTCTCTTAAAATTGAATTTTGGAACCAAAGGGGCCGAAACATTATGAATTGAATAAGAGAGACAGATGGGAAAGTGGTCACTACCAAGGGAGTCGGACTCAGGATGCCAAGAAAAATCCTGGTGTATATCCGGGGAGGCCAGAGACAAATCGATGGCCGAAAAGTTGCCAGAACGATCGTCAACCCTGGTGGCTTGACCATCGTTCAGGAGGCAGAGGTTGGATTGTAGTATAATGTCTGCCATCTGCCCTCCGCGAGCATCAGTTCTTAAGCTTCCCCACTGACAGTGATGGGCATTAAAGTCGCCCAGTACCAATTTTTTACCTGTTAGTTGTCTAAATAAATTATGAAATAAATCACTGTCAATGGGGCCGCGTGGCGGACAGTAAAGAGAGCAGATGGATATGTAGGTGTTGTGTATTTTCACTCTGCAAGCAACGGCTTCCAGAGTAGTGTTTAATGTTATTTGTGTCTGTGGATGTGATTTGTGTGTGTATATTGCTACTCCGTGTCCATCGTTTCTCCTGTATGCGTTGTAGTGTTTAAATTGTGTTGGGTCAGAGTGATTCTCCAACCCTGTCTCCTGTAAACAGACGACGTCTGGCCTGTGTGTGTGTAATAATATTGATATGTTGTTCAATTTATTCCCAAGACTTCTACAATTCCACTGTAGTACAGTGAACATGGCGATTTAAGAGTTACGGGGTCGGCCTGCGTGCTTAGTCTTCTTGTGCCGCCCGCCGCGTGGCGAGTAGCTACCGGGGGACCTTTCCCGGTTCTTGCGTCCGGAGACATCCATTGCTTCCTCATCAATGGTGAGTCTCCCAGACTCCACCGAGGAAGAGCTATCCCTTCTCTCCCCCGATGAAGTGGGAGTAGGGTGTGTGCAAGGAAGTGACTTTGGTTTTAGGGTGGTGTAGTTAACTTTATCTTTCTTGTCTGACTTCTTCTTTGGTTTCTCTGACTGCAAAGCAGCTGCAGCCTGAGAATAGGAGTTAGTAGATTTGGTAATAGTCTTAGAGTGGGTAATAATAGTAGGTGTAGTAGTAGAGTGATCAGCCTGTTCGCTCGGCTCTGACTCAGTCTGAGTACTGATAGTACACATCACGGGTCGAGATATCACCGCCGATGCATACGAGACATTGGGTGATGGGGTCGCTTGCGATCCCATCACCGCCTTCCTCGCATCATGATAAGAGATACCTCGCACTGCCTTCACTGAGCAGACCTCCTTCTCCAGCTTCCACTTGGGACAATCCCTCGAGGAAGTGGAGTGAGTACCCTTACAATGAAAGCAGGAGAGCTCCACTGATGTGCACTTTTCCTCAACATGGCCAGGCGTCGCGCACCTGCCACACATTGGAGAAGAAGCCTTACAAGTTCGATTTCCATGTCCATAAATCTGACAATTCAAGCATCTAAGAGGGTTGGGGATAAAGGGTCTTACTTTAACGATTTCATAACCAATTTTGACAGTTTCAGGAAGTGAAACTTTGCCAAAAGTCAAAATTAGGGTTGCAGTCTTCTTCCTTATACCATCCTCTAATCGTGTAATGAATCTAGCGTCAATGATATCTTGATTTTTCATTTCCTCAATTATTTCAGTTTCTTCCATCATCATTAAATCCCTACAGGTGATTACTCCCCTGCAGGAATTCATGGCTTGAGGAATCTTGGCTTCTACTTCATAATTGTGGATCTGACGTAATTTTAGCAAAGTGGCTACTTGTTTAGAATTGAATGTTTTTACTAGGAGGTCTCCAGAGGCAAGTTTTTTTACTGATTCAACCACACCAGCCCAGCCATCAATAACCTTTTGAACAATGAAGGGATTGAGGCCGGCTAGTGGGGCCGAACCAGTGGCATGTAACATGACAAACGAAGCATTTTTCACGTCTATGTCGAGGGGTGTTCGAGTCTCGTATCGTCCGTCGGTTCGTGGTGGTGGTCGGTCATGGCCGCCCCCTCCGCTATACGGAGGAGGGGTTGGGAGGGAAGGCAACATAGTAACCACTTCCCCCAAGATGGGGGGAAGTGGGAAGAGGAAAAGAAAACACCAGAAAAGGATAATACCAGTCCTAATTAACTAATGTTTGAGATCAACCTCTCAACCCACACTAAGGTGGTCCGTCTGTGTCTATTCACACCCAGAGCTATCAGTGGGGGAGTCCACCATAGGTAGGAGGCAAAGTTGATCTCAATATAAAGATATAGACACCTACTATATCTACTACCAGCTATGGAGGGAATGAATACTAGCTAATCCTAGTCGTCACCAGAAGGGCGAAAAAAAAGAAACTACTGCCGGTGCGGCAGGCCCTGGCAGCTAGAGGAGAGAGCACAAATCATACGTCTTCTCTCTCCACGACCCAGTCTCAAAGTCCGTGACCCAGTCATCGCTCAGGGGCCTTATATATCGTCAGATGAGGTCCCCGGATGTAACGTGGGTCACGTGGGGTAGCTACCCAGTGTGGCGGCAGGTAGGCAGGTGAGTCATTCATGGGGACAGAGAATAGCTCCATGAGTGGCCAAGGTGCGTATGTGGCCACTACAATATTATATGTGTAGGGGTGTTGTGGGTAGGGTAAGGGGGGTTTATTATACACACACCCCTCTCCTCTCCCCCACACACACCCCTTTCCTCTCCACACACACACACCCCTTTCCTCTCCCACACACACACCCCTTTCCTCTTACACACACACACACCCCTTTCCTCTCCCACACACACACACCCCTTTCCTCTCCCACACACACCCCATTCCTCTTTCACACACACACCCCATTCCCTTCTTCCACGTATACCTCTCCCTTTCCCGGCAACCAATAACATTATAAAGAACCGCCAAACGAATACTTAACCCTCATATCAGAACGAAAAAGGCAAAAAAAATTGTAGGCTTGTACACTCGTGATACATAATTTCTGACCAGAGTGTGAGGAACAGAAAGCTTCGAATCGCCTGGTATTGTTCATTTCCCCACCCAGTACACCTATAGAGGCTGAGTTCGAATGCAGGGTATGTGTGTGTGGTGCCTGCCGTTCGTCTCTGGTCAGGGATTACGTATCACGAGTGTACTTAAAGACCCCCGTGATGTAGTCAGAAAATAATTGGAGGTTAGCGAGTCCTTCAAATATTGCCATGAAACACCACCTATATTAAAGGAGCTTTGCCGGTATTCACAAAACATCTTAGAGAGTTTGGACTTGTTGGTATGTTTGCATTTCTGACTTCACCATAATGTTTCAGGTTCATTTCGAAGCAGTGAATGGTTTTGTTATTCTATGTATATGAGCTGTTGTTATAATATCGAAGCAGTGTCGGGTACTATAGTCTATTTGAAGGACTCATTTACCTCCAATTTTCTTACTACATCACAGGGTCCCTTAATTAATACGCCACACCTCGCTGAAAAGGCCAGAAAAAAAACCCCGACGATATTGAATCAATGTCCTATGAATAATGATGGTAATCAGACTCTGTTCTTCAAAAAGCTGATAGACGTCTTGAGAAAGATTTTTTTTTTTTTTTTTATTCTGCTCGAGCCCTTAATGTCCTGATTTGAACTCCTCTCTCTCTCTCTCTCTCTCTCTCTCTCTCTCTCTCTCTCTCTCTCTCTCTCTCTCTCTCTCTAGTCTACGAGTCTTTTGCTGTTTCTCTGTCTTTTATCTTTCACTCTGTTCTCCACATCTCTTCTCTTCTCATGTTCTCGTCTATTTCTCTCTTGTCTCTTTCTTGTTAACTGTTAACTAGGCAATATGAATAACTATTTGGGGTTGGTTATGATTCATTGGTTGGTTTCATTTCCTGCTTCACATGAATTGTAGTGACAGCTCTAAGTCTCGGTGGATGTGGAAGTCAGTTGAAAGACAGTAGGCAACATGGACGGACTGTCTTAGCGGTGGCTACTATAATAAACGTGTGCTTTAGAACGAAACTCTGGATTTTCCTACCCTCACTGAACTACTGATGTTTAACATGGTATCAGAGCGTAGTTCAGTGAAGATGTGGGTTAAGAAGACAAGGTAGGCAAGTTTGGCCACAAGATCAACACCTTGTTTAAGGCTGTGTTTACTGTTGCTGGTACCGGTGCTGCTGTTGCTGTGTATATCTGGAACTGAGCAAGCCCCTAACATCGACTCCATGAGTGAACGCTCCTCCAACTCGCATGGATATTCCAACCTTCCAGTATTTTGTGACGCTAAGCCATACTACCGATGGAAGACAGAGGTTGGTGCATGGACTAAAGTAATTAAACTATCCAAGAAACAACAAGGATTAACAGTTGCTTTATCGTTCCCTGATGGTAGTGCAGTGCGAGACAAGGTGTTCAATGAACTCGAGATTTCTCACAGCTGGATGCAGACGATGGTATTGAAAAACTCTTGTCATTTTTAGATGATATTTATATTTGAAGGGTGAACTAGTGAGTGGTCCGACTTTGATAGATATCTGAAGAGAAAATGTTTCGATGGAAGAATTCATAATGGAATACAAGAAACTATACAGTAGAGTGAAGAGCCATGGCACATAAATATCTGTTCCCATTCTTGCATTTAATTAAGATGTTGGATTGTGCAGGTTTAACACAAAAGGAGAGTCAGTTAGTCGTGACAGCTGTTGACTTCACAAAGAAAGATACACTCCTCGATCAAGTATATATCCACTTCTCTATTAAAGTTCTTTGGTAAACAAGCTGCTATTTTGCATGAAAAGGATACATAGTATTATTAGTGTGAAGACTGAACAAACAACGACTGCCGATACACTGATCGCCGGTTCTTCAGTCAACGAATGGCGTGACGTTGAGTGGAAGAGAGAACGACCAGCCTGGACTTCAACAAGCAGAAGAAAGAGGTTTACGGTTGGCCATAGGAATTCTTACATAGGCTATTTGGAAAGAGAGGTAATTACTTATTCTGAAAGTACTGCAATGAATGTTCTACCAAAAGACTCAGTGATTGCTAAATAACAAACCTAATAATAATGTTGTATTGCAGTTACATAGTCTTATATTTTCTGTATATTGTAAACCCTCGAAAAAACCGTGTGTACGAATTTTTGTGGCCAATAGTACGAGGAAGGGGACGTGCAACAGGGAGGTCATTCATTCACCACGGACAACCAACTGGCGAGGCAACTCTTTAGACGCCCAAGGGATACCAACGAGGTGTCGTATATATCTGTGGGTCGACTTATCACTGTGCTCGGTCCTGTCCGGAGAGAAGAGCACAACGAGCGTTTGTGACAGGATTAACTCAAGAGACGCTAGAGGACGTCATCCTAGTGGACCCCATAATGTCGTCATCATATAATTACCAGGTATAAGAGTCTCTCAATCATGCCATTTTAGACAGTGCTTGCACATCAACAGTTTGTGGAGAGGATTGGCTGAAATGTTATTTGGAATCTCTTGATGACGAGAAATTGAAAGAATTTCCTAGTAAAATGGTTTTTTTTTTTTTGGTTCGGTGACCTTGTCTTTCTTTCCCATTCCAATAATTTTCTTCCCTCATTCCCTCCCCCTTCACCTTCTTCCCTCCGTTTTTTTTTTTTTTTTCAGTTTTCCTCTCGTCGTTCCTCTCGATGTTATTTCATAGTTGAGCGTCTTCACTGATAACGGAATATTCGGCGAGTGAGTGTGGCGTGGAGGAAAGGAGGGATGGAAAGAAGGAAGGAAGGAAGGAGGGAGAGAATGAGGTAAGGAAGGAAGGAAGACCCAAGCTAGAGGGGACAGTGAGGAGTTTGTAAAGGTGTATGGAAGTGAAGTTGTGGGACGTGGTGTGAGAGGCAGACCTCCGGTTAGATAGCAGAACAGAGTGGAAGAGTATGTAAGGGAGAGAAACGTGAGGGGCAGAGGAGGGCTTGACCGAGTAAGGAGGGAGTGTTGGAACAGGGAGAACTGGAGGCACTTCTGCCATGGCCACGCCCTTGGGGGGGGAGTTCCCGGAGGGAACGAGGCGTCAGAGCTATAGATAGAATATTTTGTACCATACATTAATTAATTCATTTGTATTTTGTTACAGCTGTAGTTGTTTGTTATTGACCTATCCTTCCTTCCTTCCATCTACAATAACTACAACAATAACAACTACAACAACAACAACACATCACTATAAGTTACTGTGAGTACTTAAGGAGTTACATTGGACCATATTCAACAGCATGCATGGTGTACTGCCCAGGGGGCTGACTTTATTCTCTGTGAATATTAGTCATCCTCCACAGGGCTAGAATAAAGATTGTTGTAGGATCTGGTCACCTTCTAGTGGATTTGACAAGATCAGCCCACATGGATTAAAAATCCACGTGAGGTGTAGTGCAACCAGAGGCTCTTTTTTTTTTCCACTGCTGTGTGGACCACCAGCACACAGGGGGTGCATTTCTCTTTGCATGCAGCAGTGTAAACTCCCTCCCCCTTATGGTCCCTTCAGGGCTGGTCTCATGGAAGGTGCGGCCCCACTTGTAGCTCTTGTGGTAACGTGGACCTGGGCCCACAGCACTGGCTGTGGGATCAAAGACCTTCCCCCCAATCTCCCTGGCGGTCAGAGGCCCCCAGACTCCCTGGTCCAGTAAACTCTGGTCCCATTTCCCTGGGATGTGCTTCGGTAGCCCAGGCATATAGGGCCAGCCCCTCCTTTATTTTAATTTGTTTTTTCACTGTGACCAGAGTGTACCAGGGGTCTGTGGGGCAGGAGGCCATTCTGCCCCGGGAGAACATCAACAACAACAACATTCATGGTGTATACGATGGTGTGGTATTCAACAACATTCATGGTGTATACGATGGTTATTATTGTTATTGTTGTTTCCTGACATACTTTGGAGGAATCAAGGCACTCCAATTAAAAGTGTATTACCCAGCCTTCTTGTACTGTATTAGTATTATTATTGTTATTATTGTTATTTCCTGATATACTTGTATCTTTCTCCTTAAGGGGGTGCGGGAATAGGGGGACAGGCTTGGGGGGGGGGGCTAGGGGGTTGCGGAAATAGGGGACAGGCTTTCTACCCACCCCAAGTCTGTCCCCCTATTCCCGCAAACCCCCAACCCCCTCAAACCCCCGCACCCCCCTCAAACCCCCGCACCCCCCTAAACCCCCCCCAAGCCTGTCCCCCTACTCCCGCACCCCCTTAAATACTTGTTGTTGTTTGTTTTTAAAAGGTTCATCATACACTTTTGTTACATTAATTGGAGTGCCTTGATTCCTCCAAAGTGTGCCAGGAAACAGGACCATACGAACAAAAATATATAATGGTGTTCTGTTGCTTGGAAAAATAGTTTGGAAGAATCATTTGCTCCAGATTTGCCACCAACACTGTACCGTTCCCTTAAGGGGGTGCGGGAGTAAGGGGGGACAGACTTGGGGGGGGGGAATAGGGGGACAGGCTTGAGGTAGGTAGAAAGCCTGTCACCTATTCCTGTACCCCCCTAACCCTCCATAAGCCTGTCCCCCTACTTCCACACACCCCAAAAAAACCCGCACCCCCCTAAACCCCCCCTATTCCCACACCCCCTTAAGGACCCTGTGATTGTGTATGAAAATTGGAGGCTTCTTATTCTTCCTAACCATGCCACAAAGCAAGCTCCCTCCATATAGGTGTAGGTGTGTGTGTGTGTGTGTGTGTGTGTGTGTGTGTGTGTGTGTGTTTGGAGGCTTTTGATTACTCCTAACCATGCCACGAAATAAGCTCCTTCCATATAGGTGTGTGTGTTAGAGAGAAAGGGAGAGAGAATGTGTGTGTGTGTGTGTGTTTAGAGGTTTCTGATTCATCCTAACTCAACTACACATTTAATTCAGTATTGAGTAAATGTTATTCAAGAAACTCTTCATATCAATATATTTTGTTTGCACTTCTCTGCGTATGTATTGGTTACTCTCTGGGTGTTGAATGAATTTAATGCACACATTCTTTTCAACACAGGTGAATTGGAAGGTTTCTGATTCCTCCAAACTATGCCAGGAAATAGATGCCTTCAATGTTAATAATAGTGGATCTGTTGTTGTTTGGGGTCTTAGGGTCGATTCCACAGTCGTTCGTTTTGGTTTGTTAGCACGCAAACGAAAGAATCTTAGCCTTGTTAATGCCTTATGGGTAAATTATTTAATGAATTTGGTGAGTAAACTATACAGTCATTATTATTATTATTATGCCAGAAAACAGATGCCTTCAATGTTACTAATAGTGGATCTGTTGTTGTTTGGTGTCATAGTTTAAAAGATTTGCTAGCCCTCCAATTTACCATCAAAATAGGTTGTATTTTGTTAAGAGAGTTGTGGAGTTGAGTTGTAATAGAGACAAGAGACATAGAATTAACCTTAATGCATTTCTTCACTTATCTTTGCTCATCCGTAAATTAAATAGGTTGTAATTTGTTACAGAGTTGTGGAGTTGTACAAGAGACTGAAGGAACCTTCATTGTTTGTTGTCCACTGTGTTCTTCCTTCCATCAACAACAACAACAGTACAAGCATCACTATAGGAGCTCGGGTCTGCTCGGCCAGACAGCTTGAGGAACTTCAACAACTGTAAGTGTTTATGGAATTACATTGTTGTTGCTTGTAATAGTTTGGAGGAGTCAGTTGATCCAGATTTACTACCAACAGCTCCGACGTCTCACTCTCTCCGGGAACTCCCACCAAGGGGGTGGCCACGGCAGAAGAGTCTCCAGTTTTCTCTGTTCCAGCACTCCCTCCTCACTTGCTCCTTCCCCCCCTCACACTTCTCTCTCTCACATACTCTTCCACTCTATTCTGCCATCTAACCGGAGGTCTGCCTCTCACACCAGGTCACCTCTTCACTATCGTACACCTTCTTTACAAACTCCACACTTTGCATTCTCTCTACATGTCCAAACCATCTCAATGTATTACGCTTCACTCTCTCAACCACTCCACACTCAATAACGATTGCCTTCTCACTCATACCACATCTCTCATTACTTTCTCCATTCCACCTAGTAAGTCCATATGCTCCTCTCAAGTAACTCATTTCCACAGCACCTATTCTCGACTGATGAGCCCTACTCCATGTCTCCGACGCATATGTCAGTGTTGGCAGGATTATACTATTTCTCAGTCCCTCTTTCACTTCCATACTCACACTCCTACCCTTCATAATCCTCCCCAGTGAACCTATGACCTGCCTGCCCCTCACTGCTCTCTCCCTGATTTCTCCTTCCATACTTCCATGTTTACACAGAACTGTTCCCAGATATTTGAATTCCCTCACCTCCTCCATCCTCTCACCCCCTCACCCCCTAAAGTTATCTCGCATTCAGTCCCAGTTGGTACAGCCACTCTTTATGGTGTAGCAAAGTCAATTACTTCTGTTTTTTACCAACCTTCACTTTCAGTTTTCTTCGCATACACACGGACTGAAACTCATCCACCACCCTCTGTAACTCCCTTTCACTCTCAGCCATCAACACAGTGTCATCTGCAAATAAACTTGCCACCAAGGACCAATTTGCTTTATTCAACGTCAGTTTCGCACCCAGGCCCTCCACCTTTGCCTTCATCTCTCTCATACAGCCATCCATATATATATTGAACAACCATGGTGACATAACACATCCCTGTCTCAGCCCTACACTAATATTAAAACTCTCACTTATATAGATCACCTTCTACCCGCACACATACTGTTGCCTCTGCATAAAAGGCCTCAATGCCTTTCAGCAAAGGCCCTCCAACACCATAAATTCTCAACACCTCTGACATAGCTTTCCTATCAACCCTATCGTATGCCTTCTCCAAGTCCATGAAGGCAGCATAGAACTTCCTACCCTTCCCAATATATTTCTCCACTGTTGATTTTAATACAAATATTTGGTCCACACATCCTCAACCCTTTCTGAACCCTCCCTGCTCCTCACTAACTTTATTCCCAGTTACTTATATCAGTCTCTCAGTACGAACCGTCCCATACACCTTCCCCGATACACTAAGAAATACTGTAAATTGTATTAATCTGTTATAGACTTACAAAAATGATGCATTATGAAGCATTTTAAGTAAAAATATTGCTTATTTATATCTGTATAATAATACATAGTAAACCCAAGTTAACCCTAATCAACTGTGGGAAAGACTTTTTGTTATCTAAGGGCTTAATTTTGATGTGTATGACTGACCATATGTACAGTCGGCACCATAAATTCGCTTCCTTTCCACCTGCATATGTATTTGCTATAGTGATGTTGTAACACAAATTGAATGCATAAATGACGGATATACTTCTCATATGGTAAATTACATATGTTGCTAAAATAGAAACTGGTTCAGAGTGCAACTATCTGGTCCTATTAACATTAATAAGTACATGAAATGGACGCGAATTTATGCTGCTGGCTGTACACCCACCCTCAAAACTACATGTGCTTTCACTTATATCTCTGGTTCACATACACAGCTGCTGCACACAAACAAAAACATGACAATTTCACAAAAATATGGATGTAATACTAAGGAAATATATCTAATCATTTATGTTACTGTAACATGAAAATATAATGTATGGTGGTGTGTTGCGATGGTAGGTGAGGAAATGAAGTGTGGGAATTAAAGCTAGTGTTGGTCAGTTTATCAGTCATGACATACATACTTGCTGACACACACACACACACACACACACATTATTCACATGATTTTTGTGACATTTTTATACTTACTTCTCGTACAGTAATCTCCCTTTCAATGGCACTGAAGAGAAAGCTTTCAAGTAATATATAAGTAGCAATGAAAAGAAAAAAACAGATCACCACATTACGTGAAAAAGTTGATATTGTTAAGGGGGTGCGGGAGTAAGTGACAGGCTTGGGGGGGGGGGGGGGGGGTGCGGGAATAGGGGGACAGGCTTGGGGGGGGGGGTAGAAAGCTTGTCCCCTATTCTCGCACCCCACTAACCCCCCCCCCCAAGCCTGTCCCCCTACTCCTGCACCCCCCCGACCCCCCCAAGCCTGTCCCCCTACTCTTGCACCCCCCCGACCCCCCCAAGCCTGTCCCCCTACTCCTGCACCCCCCCGACCCCCCCAAGCCTGTCCCCCTATTCCCGCACCCCCTTAAGATAAAAGATGGCAATTAACAGTTGGCCCTGCTTTATTAGGGTTGATCCAAACCACTGTAGCCACCATAGTTATAGACTATACTGTATGTATTGGGGGAGGTGGTGGCAGAGTGGATAAAGAGACGGACTGCAAATGTCAAGGACCCGGGTTTGAATCCACGAGAAAACGTCTGGGATTTTTCTGAGGTGAACTGGGTCCAGCTGTTCGTCAATTATCCTGGCTACGCCGACACGTCAAGAAAATACCCCCTACATCGTCGTCAACTCACAACATGGAAGATGCCAGACCATATTCCAAGATGCTGTGAGTGACGGTGTAGCTGCTCTCTCCTGATAGTGACGTGTATAAATAAGGTGTTGTCATCTAGTTGGGCAGAAGAGAAGCTACGGTACCAACATCACCACGAAGCTCCACTGTCTCATCTAGTGTGACACCCAATAATCTCGGGGCCTCGCAAGAGTCACGGGCTACTGACAGTCTACCGTCCCGAGGTTGAGGTATAGAAAAAAAAATAATAATAATGTCTATAACTATGTCATCATCAGTTGGGTGATTTGGGGGTTCAGGCCACCATAGTTATAGACTATACTATGGGTCAATTCCACAGTGGTATTGGTTTGTTAGCTTCCCAACCAAACACACTTGTAAGGCTTCATTATTTTCCAAAAGCTGAGTATCCACATTCAAAAAATCTATCCAACAGTTAGATATTGATGACCACTGTATAGTTTATTCACCAAATTCATTAAATAATTCACCCATAAGTCATTTACACGGCTAACATTCTTTCCTTTGCGTGCTTACAAACCAATACCAACCACTGTGGAATCGACCCTGTATGTCTATAACTATGTCATCATCAGTTGGGTGATTTGGGGGGGGGGGGGGGGTTCAGGCCACCACAGCTTCGTTGTTCGGGAACTGAGTTTATGTCGACAACTTGAGATATTTTTTCCGCAAACAAAATGTTGGGAGAACCGAGGTAACACTGTAATGGTCACAGCCAAGGCCTTGGTCACAGCTGCTGGTCTGGTGGTGCTCTTCGGAGGTAAAACCATTTGCTACGGTCCCTCCTCCTGTTTATTACTTTTTTCTAGTTGTGACTGAGCTCTTTATTGTCTATTCTTTATAAGTCTTTCTCGCCTGTTCCACATCTCTTGAGTTACTTTCTTTATTTCTTCTCTATTCTCACAATTTCCAAAAAGAAGTTCACTTATCTTGTCTTCATTATAAGGTTGCACAAATAGTCTGCATTTTGTTATTATTTCTTGATATGCAGGACAAAATAATAAAAAGTGTTCAAGATATTCGATGTCTGCACTACACACAGGGCAGCTGATTTATAACTCGCATCTTAAATAATAATAGAGTGATTTGAGTGATAAAGAGAACATTTCCATGAATGTGTAGTTAAATAATGCCACCTTTTCTCTTTTTATTGTATGTATGATCATACATATATAATGTACAGTCGCGGTCAATAATAATCATCCACATATGGGTAACTTTAATAATTTACTGTGTAATGTTTTCAAGTTCACATATAATTTTATTGTTATAAGTAGTGTGTAGCTGCTTGTATTAAATTAAACGATGGTACTTTACCTATTTATTGGAAAGTTTATCATCTAAGGAACAGAGGGAAGCTGTCAAACTCTTACGTGAGTTACCACTATATGGATGATTATTTTTGACCGCGACTGTACAATACAACATACATATGACACTTATGGCTGTCATGGCAAACATACATAAAATTATCCCTTTTTTTTCTGCCTATTTATGTAGGTAATAAATTACTTAATATCTTGCATCTCATCAGTGCCCAACAATACTATTATTTGTCTCCAGTATGTCAAGTTCTTGCATTAATTAAAGGAAGGGGAGATTCTCTTGTTGGTAAATTGAAAGCTACTGATTCCTCCTAAACTAAACTATACCAGAAAATAGTTGTCCTCAATGGTAATAATAGGGCATCTGTTTCATTGCATAGTTTTTGGAGAAATCACAGACCTTCCTTCCAATTCACCAAAGAGAGAATCTATTCCCCTTAAAAGTAATCCAAAGTAATGGTTGCATTTCTTCTCCTTGCCAGGCCTTAGTTAGTGGATGCCAGTACAACAATACATGTAATCCAATACCAGACCAATTGTGACATATTCACATTGACTTCAGACATATGGGGGAGGCGGTGCCAGAGTGGATAAAGAGACGGACTGCGAATGTCAACGACCCAGGTTCGAATCCACGAGAAAACGTCTGGGATTTTTCAGAGGTAAACTGGGTCCAGCTGTTCGTCAATTATCCTGGCTACGCCGACACGTCAAGAAAATACCCTCTACATCGTCGTCAACTCACAACATAGAAGATGCCCGACCATATTCCAAGATGCTGTGAGTGACGGTGTAGCTGCTCTCCCCTGATAGTAACGTGTATAAATAAGGTGCCGTCATCTAGTTGGGCAGAAGAGAAGCTACGGTACCAACATCACCACGAAGCTCCACTGTCTCATCTGGTGCGACACCCAATAATCTCGGGGCCTCGCAAGAGTCACGGGCTATTGACAGCCTACAGTCCCGAGGTTGAGGTATAGAAAAAAAAAATATATATATATATACACATTGACTACAGACATGTTCTCTCATCCACCATCACCACATCCTCCTGGCCATCATCATCATCATCACCACCACCACTTGGAACACCTTTCATCTGGATTCCTCAGCCAACCTCACTACCAAGTAAGACATGCTTGTACAGTATAAGAATAACTTTGGCAATGTTATAATCCTTTGAAATAATGTATATATTATATTTTTTCACACTTTTTTTTTGCCTTGTCTGAAATGTTAGTAGTTGTTGTTGTTGAAGTTCCTCAAGCTGTCTGGCCGAGCAGCCCCTATTAGCTCCTGAGGAAGGCCATGGCTTGAACGGGTCTTTCCCACAGTGCCCACCCCAAACCAATCTCCAGAAACATATCAATGCTCAAATCAACTCCCCAATCCATCCAAACACTCAGAAACAACACCCAGCTGCATGCACAACCTCTTGACATCCACCTGTAGTGGCCACATACGCACCTTGGCCACTCCTGGAGCTATTCTCTGTCCCCATGAATGACTCACCTGCCTACCTGCCGCCACACTGGGTAGCTACCCCACGTGACCCACGCTACATCCGGGGACCTCATCTGACGATATATAAGGCCCCTGAGCGATGACTGGGTCACTTCACTTGACTTGGCTGCTGGACACACTACTGACTTCACACACGAGTTCCGGTCAGAGGACCTGCCTAACCTGCCTACCTGCCGACCTGCCCCAAGCTCCAGACACGCAGCATAGAACTCCCATTTCTGTGTAACCTCTGTACCAACCTCCCCGTCTGTGTGACTCCCTGTGTCCAATAATAAACTATATCCTGTATTATAGAGTCTGTTCACCCCGATTTACCACACGAGAACCTGTTTCACCTACACCACCACCCATATTCCCCCCTAACCCCATACCTGATCCTGAACGTAATGAATCTGTATGTGTAATCCCTCTTATTCACCCTCAGCACCAGCCGCCTATAATCCAGGTTATACCTGCCACACCCACTCGGCCTGCCAGCCCCCACGGCAGACCACAGACACCTGTACGTCCAGCCACACCCCCCTCACCACAACAAACGCTACGGGAGGACGAAACAGGCCTGATTCCTGAAGGCTTCACCACACGCTCTGGGCGCACTATTAAGCGGCCACATAAATATATTTCCATGCTAAACAACACAAACATGCACCTACTCTACAACCAGCCTCACACATCTTATGCTTACTACTAAAGACACACACTTGCCTTTCTTGACCATATGACAATCCACACTTCACACGTAAATTATTGTACAACACGTCAATTCAGCATGGCTCAGGAATTTTTGTCGAAGTGTCTCATATTCTTATATTATTGTATATATATTGCCCATTTTTTAGTATTATTTTACGTGTATTTGCATTGTCCATTATATGTGTGTTGATATATATATATATATTTTTTTTTCTCTCTTTTTTTTTTCATGTATTAGTTTTTATATGTGTCTTCCTTCCCCCAGTCTGTTGCTTAACATTTCTGGGGGGAGGGGGGGGGTAATGTAGTGGCCACATACGCACCTTGGCCACTCCTGGAGCTATTCTCTGTCTCCATGAATGACTCACCTGCCTACCTGCCGCCACACTGGGTAGCTACCCCACGTGACCCACGCTACATCCGGGGACCTCATCTGACGATATATAAGGCCCCTGAGCGATGACTGGGTCACTTCACTTGACTTGGCTGCTGGACACACTACTGACTTCACACACGAGTTCCGGTCAGAGGACCTGCCTAACCTGCCTACCTGCCGACCTGCCCCAAGCTCCAGACACGCAGCATAGAACTCCCATTTCTGTGTAACCTCTGTACCAACCTCCCCGTCTGTGTGACTCCCTGTGTCCAATAATAAACTATATCCTGTATTATAGAGTCTGTTCACCCCGATTTACCACACGAGAACCTGTTTCACCTACACCACCACCCATATTCCCCCCTAACCCCATACCTGATCCTGAACGTAATGAATCTGTATGTGTAATCCCTCTTATTCACCCTCAGCACCAGCCGCCTATAATCCAGGTTATACCTGCCACACCCACTCGGCCTGCCAGCCCCCACGGCAGACCACAGACACCTGTACGTCCAGCCACACCCCCCTCACCACAACAAACGCTACGGGAGGACGAAACAGGCCTGATTCCTGAAGGCTTCACCACACGCTCTGGGCGCACTATTAAGCGGCCACATAAATATATTTCCATGCTAAACAACACAAACATGCACCTACTCTACAACCAGCCTCACACATCTTATGCTTACTACTAAAGACACACACTTGCCTTTCTTGACCATATGACAATCCACACTTCACACGTAAATTATTGTACAACACGTCAATTCAGCATGGCTCAGGAATTTTTGTCGAAGTGTCTCATATTCTTATATTATTGTATATATATTGCCCATTTTTTAGTATTATTTTACGTGTATTTGCATTGTCCATTATATATGTGTTGATATATATATATATATTTTTTTTTTTCTCTTTTTTTTTTTCTTTCATGTATTAGTTTTTATATGTGTCTTCCTTCCCCCAGTCTGTTGCTTAACATTTCTGGGGGGAGGGGGGGGTAATGTAGTGGCCACATACGCACCTTGGCCACTCCTGGAGCTATTCTCTGTCCCCATGAATGACTCACCTGCCTACCTGCCGCCACACTGGGTAGCTACCCCACGTGACCCACGCTACATCCGGGGACCTCATCTGACGATATATAAGGCCCCTGAGCGATGACTGGGTCACTTCACTTGACTTGGCTGCTGGACACACTACTGACTTCACACACGAGTTCCGGTCAGAGGACCTGCCTAACCTGCCTACCTGCCGACCTGCCCCAAGCTCCAGACACGCAGCATAGAACTCCCATTTCTGTGTAACCTCTGTACCAACCTCCCCGTCTGTGTGACTCCCTGTGTCCAATAATAAACTATATCCTGTATTATAGAGTCTGTTCACCCCGATTTACCACACACCCATCTGAATCATCCCTTCCCCGTGAGGACAGAGTCCACCAGGCCAGGCTGTGGTGTGGCCACCACCCGGCCCTTCTGACATATCAGAAGAGGCTGGATGGAGCCATTGTGGATGCCTGTCCGGGATGCAACACAGCACCCCATTCTCTTAAACACATTATGGAAGACTGCAAAGCACACAACCACACTCACCAACACACGAGAGGCAAAAAGACGGCGTGCAAGGGCAACTGAGTGCAATTCTCTTGCTTTTTACCAGCGTTACCAGATCAAACAGGCTCTGGCAACCATTGGCCACTTGTCTGCCACCCACCCACAAAATTGGTAACAGTGTCTGCCTGCAGTTATTTTGCTTCTCGTGTGGAAGGGGCTATACACTCTGAGGGCACTGTGGGAAAGCCCGGCACAGGCCATAGTCTTCCTCAGGACCTTGGAGCTGCTGGGCCAGACAGCTTGAGGAACTTACAACAACAACAATTAAACAGAGGTGGTTCATATAAGATTAATAGTTATATATGTTATAATGAACTGAACACTGATTAAAAGGTATATACTAATATAGTTTAATTTTTGCAGGAATTGTTCCACTTTGGTTTATTGCGGCTGGCTGGCTAGGTGGTTGGTTGGCTGGCTGGCTGGCTGGCTGGCTAGGTGCCTGGTTGGCCGGCTAGGTGGTTGACTGACTGGCTAGGTGCCTGGATGGTTGGCTGGCTAGGTGGTTAACTGACTGGCTTACTTGTTGGCTTACTCCTGGTGAGTGGTTTTTTTTTTTTCATAAACCTCTTCTCATTTTTTTTACCAACCAAATTAGTTAACTTGCATTTTATTCTAAAGTATTCCCTTGATATAATATTATTAAATTTAGCACATACATATCCTTTTAATTTAACACAGGGCGAGTAAATAATGTAGTTAGTGTGTATGGTAATGTATAACACTTCAATGAGTGTAAAATGAAGTGGTGATGGATACAAATATTTATTCCGTGTTTAGACAGCATTGCCTTATAATAATTGTGACAGACAAGTTTTATATTTGTTCTGTAATAGTATTTGTGATGGCAATACTTTCAAGCCCTCACTCAGCTCTGCCCCAAAAACATTTCATTCACATTAGACATATTTATTCCCTTTCGCAAATCTTTCCTCGTTTTTTCTTTTATCAGCCAAATTCATTAGCTTGCATTTTGTACTATCCATAAATTAATTCATCTGTATTTTGTACCATCCATAAATTTATTAGATTGTACAGTCGCGGTCAATAAAAATCATCCACATATGGGTATCTCAAACAATTTACTGTCTAATGTTTTCACGTTCAAGATATGATGTTATTGTTTTAAGTAGTGCGTAGCTGCTTTTATTGAAATAAAAGATGGTAGTTAACCTATTTATTGGAAAGTTTATCAGCTAAAGAACAGAGGGAAGCTGGCAAACTCTTACGTGAGTTACCCCTATATGGATGATTATTTTTGACCGCGACTGTATTTTGTTACAGAGTTGTATGTTATTCATCCTTCCTTCTATCTACAACAACACATCACTATAAGTTACTGTAAGTATTTATACAGTTACATTGGACGATATTCAAGAAGAACATTCATGGTGCATACAATGGTGTGGTATCTGTACGATGATGGCTCCATAGAAAAAAAAGTAACACCGTCGGACCCGGTACCACACCACTGTCGACTCAACGGATGTTCTTGCATACGACCATCAGTTGTTTTATCTGTGTCTGTGTGTGTGTGTGTGTGTGTGTGTGTGTGTGTTTGGTACAGTCACAGTCATCCAAGAGTTTATATACAGTACAGTGTTAGTGGTAAATCTGGAATAACTGATCCCTCCATCTAAACTATTCCAAGTAACAGCAGCAACAGGCCGCCAGTAGTATTTTTGTGAATGTGTTCCTGTTGTTTCCTGACATACTTTGGAGGAATCAAGGCACTCCAGTTGACCAAAAGTATACTTCCCCTTAAATACTTCTTGTTGTTATTTGTTTTTAAAAGGTTCATCATACACTTTTGATACATTGATTCCTCTAAAGTATGTCAGGAAAACAGGACCATATGAACAAAAATAATTGCGTCCCATTATTGCTTGGAAAAATAGTTTGGAGGAATCATTTGCTCCAGATCTACCAGCAACATTGTAATATGTCCTTTTAATGTAGACTTTGACACACAGACAGTTCTCTTACCACCAGTATCTATGCTTGTGTTCATTTGTATATGACTGTACAAATCACTTTCTTTATGGCTCACATAGTTTAAGGGGAAATAAATTCTTTTGTTGGTAAATTGGAAGGTCTGTGATTCCTCCAAATTATGCCAGGAAACGGGACCAGATGAACAAAAATAATGGTGTTCTGTTGCTTGGAATAGTTGGGAGGAATCAGTAGCCTTCCAATTCACCAACAATAGAATCTCCCCTTAAGGACCTTGTGATTGTGTATGAAAATTGGAAGCTTCTGATTCCTCTTGACCATGCCACCAAACAAACAAGCTCCTTCCATATAGGTGTGTGTGTATTAGAGAGGGAGGGAGAGATAATATGTGTGTGTTTGGAGGCGTCTGATTCCCCCTGACCATGCCAAGAAACAAGCTCCTTCCATATAGGTAGTGCTTCGTGGCAATATTTGAAGGACCCGTTTTCCTTAAATTTTTTTTTTACTACAAGACAGGGTCCCTTAATTAATTAAGGGGGTGCGGGAGTAGGGGACAGGCCTCGGGGGTGTGGGAATAGGGGGACAGGCTTGGGATGGGTAGAAAGCCTGTCCCCTATTCCTGCACCCCACTCCCAAGCCCTGTCCCTCTACTCCTGCACCCCCCAAAACCCCCCCAAGCCCTGTCCCTCTACTCCCGCACCCCCCAAAACCCCCCCAAGCCCTGTCCCTCTACTCCCGCACCCCCAAAACCCCCCCATGCCCTGTCCCTCTACTCCCACACACCCCAAAACCCCCCCAAGTCTGTCCCCTACTCCCGCACCCCCCCCAAGCCTGTCCCCCTATTCACGCACCCCCTTGAGATCAACCTAACTGCCCTGTGTGATTTACATAATATACAGTTTGAATGTAGCTTGGATTTAGAAATATATTTTACTCGATACAAGAGGTTTAACACTAATTAATCTGTCTACTTTGCAGGTGTGTAGTGAGAGAGAGAAGAGGACGCAAGAGAATTGAGAGAGAGAGAGGAGAGGACGCAAGAGAATTGAGAGAGAGAGAGGAGAGGACGCAAGAGAATTGAGAGAGAGAGAGGAGAGGACGCAAGAGAATTGAGAGAGAGAGAGGAGAGGACGCAAGAGAAGAGAGGAGAGGACACAAGAGAAGAGAGGAGAGGACACAAGAGAAGAGAGGAGAGGACACAAGAGAAGAGAAGAGAGGACACAAGAGAAGAGAAGAGAGGACACAAGAGAAGAGAAGAGGACGCAAGAGAAGAGGACGCAAGAGAAGAGAAGAGAGAGAGAAGAGGACACATTGAAGAGAAGAGGACACATTGAAGAGAAGAGAGAGAGAAGAGGACACATTGAAGAGAAGAGAGAGAGAAGAGGACACATTGAAGAGAAGAGAGAGAGAAGAGGACACATTGAAGAGAAGAGAGAGAGAAGAGGACACATTGAAGAGAAGAGAGAGAGAAGAGGACACATTGAAGAGAAGAGAGAGAGAAGAGGACACATTGAAGAGAAGAGAGAGAGAAGAGGACACATTGAAGAGAAGAGAGAGAAGAGGACACGAGAGAGAGAGAGAAGACACTAAATACTATAGTATAATAAAAGGAAAAAAATAAGATTCCTTTATTAATTGGTATGCTTTATTAGAAGACCTCTATATCATTAACACATCATCATCCCACCACGTAAATATGTGGATTATTTTATACCTGAAACGGTGTATGGTTAAAGTAAAAATCATTCATGTTATAATACTGTCTGTGTGTGTGTGTGCGAGAGAGACAGACATATCACACACAGACAAGCATTTTAATAACATAAGTGATAATTTTATACCTGTAAGGGTGTAGGGTTCAAACATAACTTGAGGGGATAGTACAGTGTTGGTGGAGCGACTGATTCCTCCAAACTATTCCAAGCAACAACAGGACACCATTGTCGATCAGGTCCTGTTGTTTTCTGGCATACTTTGAAGGAATCAAGGCACTCTAATGTACCAAAAGTGTATTATCCCCTTAGTGTTGTTATAATACTGTGTGTGTGTGACAAATCACACACACATAAGTATTATAACAACAGTTCTGGTAACATATTGTGTGTGTGAAGAGAAAGCTCTCACACACACAGTAACTCCATAAAACACTCACAGTAACTAGTGATGCTTGTACTGCTGCTGCAAGGATGAACACAGTGTACAATGAAGGGTATCAAGTCTCTTGTACAACTGCACTTCACAACAACTCTGTAACAAAATACAACCTAATTAATTTATGCATGGCACATAATATAAATGAATTATTACTTTACAAATGCTGTACTGAAAGATATTACCAATACTTTGACAATCATGGAGCAGGAGAAGCGAGAAAAAGGGAAGGAGGTGAAGGAAGAGATGGGAAGGAAAGAAGGGATGAGAAGGTGAGGATTCTCTCCTACCCACACCATTGAAAGTACAATTGGCGGCAAAAATCCTGTCGCTACGTCTGTCAAGTCAAGAATTACAGTATAGAAATATAAGCTGCAGAGGCTCGTAAACTGAAAAACCTGAGGGGCTTCTTAAAGTCCTCCCTGGATATTGCAATTGTGTATGTGTGTGTTTCATGATTAGCCTTTATATTATCCTTCAAGAAGTACTGACCGAGGCAACACAACTTTTGCCGCCGCCTGTACCAGCCAGCCAATTAGCCAGTCAGGTGTTATACATATCAGACAATAACTCATCAACACACAACAATAACAACACTTCCTTAAGGGGAGATTCTATTGTTGGTGAATTGGAGCACCTTGATTCCTCCAAAGTATGTCATGAAACAGAATTGGAGCACCTTGATTCCTCCAAAGTATGTCAGGAAACAGGACCATATGAACACAAATAATGGTGTTTGTTCTGTTGCTTGGAAAAATAGTTTGGAGGATTCAGTTGCTCCAGATTTATTACCAATACTGTATACTTCCACCTTAAATTCTCTTGTTGGTGAATTGGTGGGAAACTTGATTCCTCCAATAAAACTATACCATGAAACACATCCCCTATTGAGGGAGTCTGTTTCCTGGCATAGTTTGGAGGAATGTTACTGTTGTTATAATACCTGTGTGTGTGTGTGTGGAGGAATCATAAACCTTCCTTTTCACCAACAAAAAAATCTGTCCTTAACCAGTGAACCAAATCAATTCAAATATGAGTAAATTACTGTTACATTACAAATAAATGAATGGGTCATATTCAAGAACATTGGTGGTGTATACCATGACTCCATAGACAAACAACAGAATCATTGTACCAGTACCACACCATCATCAACACCATAAAATGTTCTTGAATATGGCCCAATGAATGAATAAATAAATAAATTACTTCTATAAAGAAATGAATGAAGAAATAAAAATATGACCAGGTATGAAAGTGTTATTATGTGATGATGTCCTCAAAAAATATATCATTTCACCATGGATGATTTTGGTGGATGTGAGTCAGTCAATGATGAGATGCCAATGTGATGTACAGTCGCGGTCAAATATAATCATCCATATAGGGGTAACTCACGTAAGAGTTTGACAGGTGCCCTCTGTTCCTTAGATGATAAACTTTCCAATAAATAGGTTAACTACCATCTTTTAATTTAATACAAGCAGCTACACACTATTTAAAACAATAACATCATATCTGAACGTGAAAACATTAGACAGTAAATTGTTTGAGATACCCATATGTGGATGATTATTGTTGACCGCCACTATGTGTGTCTTGATACCTTCACAACACAACCTACAATACAACCAATGTAAATATAAGTGTTATATATTCAATATCAATAAACTCTTCATAACAACTTCACTACACAACCTGCTGTTAATACAACCAATGTAAATATAAGTGTTATATATTCAACTTCAATCAATTCTGTTCTTTTGTTAATAATAAATTCTCAACACTCTTATAACCTACTGTACTCTGTAAAGTTATGCGCACACAAAATGACACTTGAAAATAAATACTGTACACTGTACTGTTGTACAATACAGCTTGGCATGGACCAAAGATGCATTATATTCATAGCATTATCATTAAATTTTGTCCCATATAGATAAAATGATTAATCTAACCTGACAAATTAACCTAACTTAACCATATCAGTATACAGTAGAGCCTCAATTATCCGGGAGCCAATAAACCAGAATTGGCGTTTAACCGGACAATTTAAAGAAAAAGTATAAAATCAATCAACCAGGGAAAATTCAGGACCTAACCGGAATTTCAAATTTACCGCGGAACCATCATGCCTGATTCTTTTAATTCCCGCGCTGCTCCACTGTCTGAATCTCCCATGCCCCGTGCTCACGCCGCTCCACTCAGTCCACTGTCTATCGCATCCACAGTCTATCTGCACGCACTAATTACCACGGTTTTGAAGACTGAACAGTGTCTACGCCACTAATTTACCTTGATTTACCCGAACATTTGGTGAAATAATAGCCATGGCTCCTGCTACACTTGCCGATAATAGTAAGCCCAAGCGTAAGAGAGTGGTATTAACAGTGAAACAGAAAATATACATCTGTAATAGACTAGAAAAGGGTGCACACGTGAGTGCTTTGATGCGCCAGCTTATCTCCTCCGACTCCTACATCACCTTCAACATGGCCACCCACACCCAGCCCTCCTTCTGAATCTAATATGGATGATGTGATGATGATGATGAGCGATGATGATGATAAAAAACAAACAAACAATGTACTGAATGTAGCATTAGTTTAAGGATACAATAATTTTAGCAGTGGTTAACATTTACATTTTTCCAGTTCAGAAATAAAGTTTATTATGCATATGAAAAGTTTATATGCAGTATACAGTAAAGTCCCACATCTTGCCAACTTTCATCTCGCTATTTCGCATCTCGCCACCTCTCCCCAAATCTCCCAAATTGCAACTCTCGCCATTGAGTCCCTAATCTCGCCACCATTCGACCGTTTGAATCTACCGCACAAACCGACTAGAGCCGAGCGTTACCGAGCCAAGCCGAGGCGATTGCTCTACCACTTAGGTTCCCGAGAAAGTAGGGGTTAAAATGAGAAGATGTAGGAAGTTTGTTTGTTCATATTACAGTATTTTCTTGCATTTCAATCCACCACCATGACACTGTAGCATTTCACAAAGGGGCCACACCTCAGTCACGTCACCTCATCCTACCTCACCTTACTTCACCTCACCTCACCTCACCTAACTTGACAGGAACACTCCTAGGTCACACCATATAATTATAAGCAGCATATAGGACCTGCTTGCACACTAGTTCACCAGCTGCCTGTGAGTGTGTTTGTCGGTTGTGTCGACCAACGTGTTTTTGTCGGTCGGTTTTGTGCATATACAGCCATTATCTCGATATTATTATGCAGCCAGAGGACAATACTGGTTCTGGGGGGAGTGGTGGGAGCCGGGGAATACCAGGATAGCAGGCTGCACCGTCAATGAAGAAGAAAGAGGAGGTGGTAAAGAAGAAACGAGAATATTGCAAAGGCCAAACTTTGAAAATGTACACCACAGAGGATAAAACAAAGATAATGAAGATGATGGACGACGGATTGAAGATTTATGAGATTCACTGCCTCACTGGATTCCCACAAAGCACCATAAGGACAATGAAAGGCAAAAAGGAAGACATCAAGAAATCACTGTCTCTAGTGAAGAAATATTTTGCCGCTAATCCCAGTAGTCAGAGACGTCTTACTTGTACGTATTCAGAAAGTAACAGGCTTATTGCAATGACTGAATATTATGTGGAGAAATGGTTATCCAGGTGGGCCAAAGAAGGTGCAAGTGTTAATGGGCCACAAGTAAGAGAACAGGCACGTGTGTTTTATTCCACAATTGTTGCGAAGAAAAAGATAAAACATCTTCCTGAATTTAATGCTTCTGTTGGGTGGCTGGCCAGATTTAAGAAAAGATGTGGAGTAAAGTATGCGAAGTATCAAGGAGAGCTCGCCTCTACCGACTCTGAAGCTTCTGCAGAGTTCCCTTCAATTGCTAAACAAATCACTGCAGATGGTGGGTACTGTCCAGACCAGATATACAATTGTGATGAGACTGGTCTGTATTGGAAGCGGTCGCCAAAGGGTACCTTCATTGCCCAGTCAGAGAAACAAGCCCCAGGAGTGAAAATGGCAAAAGACCGGTTTAGTGTGTTATTGACATGTAATGCCTCTGGAAGCCATCGTATGAAGCCTTTAGTCATCTACAAGTTCAAAAAGCCACATGCATACAAGGACTGTGATATGAAGAAGTTAAATGTCTACTGGGAGTCCAACAAGTCAGGGTACATGCAGGCCAGTCTGTCAGTGGAATGGTTTGACAATTATTTTGTCCCAGATGCCTACCGCAAATGCAAAGAGCTTAACCTGGACTTTAAAGTGGTGTTTAAGTGAGAGTTTTAATATTAGTGTAGGGCTGAGACAGGGGTGTGTTATGTCACCATGGCTGTTCAATATATATATGGATGGTTGTATGAGAGAGGTGAAAGCCAAAGTGAATGGTCTGGGGGTGAAGTTGAGGTTGAATGAAGCAAATTGGTCCCTGGTGGCAAGTTTGTTTGCGGATGACACTGTGCTGATGGCTGAGAGTGAAAGGAATTTACAGAGAGTGGTGGACGAATTTCAGTCTGTGTGTAAACGAAGGAAATTGAAGGTGAATGTGGGTAAAAGTAAAGTGATGGTATTTGAAAGAGCAGAAACTGAAGTGATTGACTTTGCTACACCTTACAGAGTGGCTGTACCAACTGGGACGAAGTGTGAGATAACTCTGAGGGGTGAGAGGATGGAGGAAGTGAAGGAGTTTAAGTACCTGGGTACAGTTATGTGTAAACATGGAAGTATGGAAGGAGAAATTAGGGAGAGAGCAGTGAAGGGTAGACAGGTCATAGGATCACTGGGGAGGATTATGAAGGGTAGAAGTGTGAGTATGGAAGTGAAAAGGGGACTACGAAATAGTATAATCCTGCCAACACTGACATATGCGTCGGAGACATGGACATGGAATAGGGCGCATCAGTCTAGAATAGGTGCTGTGGAAATGAGTTACTTGAGAGGAGCATGTGGACTTACTAGATGGGATGGAGAAAGTAATGAGAGTGTATATGAGAGATGTGGTATGAGTGAGAAGGCAATTGGTATTGAGTGTGGAGTGGTTGAGAGAGTGAAACGTAATACATTGAGATGGTATGGACATGTGGAGAGAATGCAAGGCGAGGAATTTGTAAAGAAGGTGTATGGAAGTGAAGTTGTAGGACCTGGTGTGAGAGGCAGACCTCCGGTTAGATGGCAGAACAGAGTGGAAGAGTATGTAAAGGAGAGAAACATGAGGGGCAGAGGAGGGCTTGAACAAGTAAGGAGGGAGAACTGGAGACACTTCTGCCGTGGCCACCCCCTTGGGGGGAGTTCCCGGAGGGAACGAGGCGTCGGAGCTATAGATAGATAGATAGATATTTATGGACAATGCTCCTGGCCATGCAAAATTTCTTGAGGGACGCCATCCAAATGTGTTGGTTGTTTTTTTTACCGACGAACACAACATCAAGATTGTAGCCTCTGGACTAAGAGTTAATTGCCAATGTGAAAATTCTCTATTATAAATATGTCCATGACAAGATGAGGGTGGAGACCGACACAAGTGATGAACTCCAAAAAATAATTGATAATAGCGAGAGCGACAGAGAACCCACCCAGACTGTCACACCTGGCACCCCCACTGCCACCGCTCCAACCGGCAATGTGAAATCCGTGAAACTTTTCTGGAAAAAATTCAACATAAAGCAGGCTGTAGACTTTATGGTGCAGGCATGGAATAACTTGACTCCTCCAACCATAACACATGCTTGGGAAAATCTTCTACCTGTAGCCAAGCAGCAACAATGTGAACCAACAATTCAACTCCAAAGTGCCCTTCTCGTCGATGCTTTGCAATCTATTAGGACCGTTCCAGCGCCAGGTTTTGAGGAAGTGAGTGAAAGTGCGGTTTTGAATGAATTTATCCAAACCAGTGAGAAATCTGTGGAGCAAATAATTAGTGAAGAATTGGAGGAGGAAGAGGACAACAACATGAATGATTGAGAGGAAGCATCACCATCACCTGCAGCATCACTTATTACTGTCCAGCAATTATCGCAAGCTCTTGGGCACTTCACACAGATTCTGGAGGTTTTTGAAGGAAAGGCAGAATCAGAGTTAACACAACAGCCACTACAAAACCTCCATTCATTGATGATGGATATGTACAAGAAAGCCAATGAACAGAGGCAGTCTTCCATCACAAAATATTTCTAACAAAAACAACTTGTGGCCAATGCAATTGAAAACATTTCAGTGGAAGACAACAGTGAAATTTTGGACACTGCGGACACTGAAAGTGATCTGGACATTGAAAACAAATTTGAAGGATTTGAAGCAGACGACATGATGCTAGGAGCGACGAGAGCCAGTGGTGCAGAGGCGGCTGGTGATAGTGGTGCGGAAGCGACCGGCGGACCTCAGTAACTCACTAACCCACTCCTTTGCCTTCTATCAACCCCATAAATGCAACAACTAATAAATGATGTGTAAATCATAATATTTGTATTGTTTCTACCCTTCTCTTTATTGTTTAGGTTAAATATAATGAGTAAATTTGTGCATGAATTGTTTGATAGTGCTTAATTGGCAAGTCAAGGTTTTAATTGTATTTTCCCCCATAAGAAGTTGTATTCAAATCTCGCCATTTCGAATCTCGCCATATTTTGGTCCCTATTAGTGGCGAGATGTGAGACTTTACTGTACAGTACATTACGCTATACACTGTATACAGTAGAGGTTGAGTGGCTTACGGGTATGTTAGAACGTGAATTATTACAGCTGACTGAAGCACCGACGAGTCACTGACGAGTACATATTTTTACAATGGTGTATTATTATACATTGTATATTAGATTAATCATTATGTATGTCGTATTATTACTGTGTGTGCAAGTTACGCCACAGTAGCTACATACTTCTATACAGTACTTACAGTATATACAGCGCACGATAATAAAAAACGGGTGTTATTTAATCATCCGGAAAAATAACTTTTCCGGCATTTTAAAATCCCCATGGATACCGGATAATTGAGGCTCTACTGTACAAACTAACACATGACAAATTAATTAACCCTTTCTAGGTAATGATTCCAGCAAATTACAGGGAAAAATCTAACCTGTGATTTTACTGTTACTATAAACACACACTGGCAATCTACAATACCCAGACCACACCCAAACCATGATGATGAGACACACACACACCCACAGCTCACCTGAGTAAAAGCACAAGATCTGAAGCAGGTGGTTTCTGGACGACAGCCCACCCAAACCATCACCAGGCCACACACACACACACAAGCATCTTCACCAAATGGCTGTAATGATATTATTAACTTTAATTTGGTGTAGGCAAGTGTTTTGGTACATTAGAGCATCTTGATTCCTCCATAGTATGTCAGGAAACACGACTAGATAAACAAAAATAATAGTGGCCTGTTGCTCGGAGTAGTTTGGAGAAATCATTTGTTCCAGATTTACCATTAACACTGTACTTGTCCCTTATTAATGTGTGTGATGTAGTCAGAAAATTAAGAGTAATACGAGTCCTTCAAATATTACCATGAAACACACACACCTATATGGAAGGAGTTTGTTTCATGGCATGGTCAGGGGGAATCAGAAGCTTCCAGTTTTCATTATTATACAATCACAGGGTCCTTAAAGCCTCCTCCTCAATTGGTGTTTTCTTGTACAGTTGATAACTAGATATTGCAACATGTTATGGAAACCATTCTGAGATTGTCAACAATTCATAGCAGAAAACATATAATGTATGTAATGTATAGATCAACTGTATACTATTATATTCCCGCACCCCCGTAAGTAGGAGAGCCCTTTTCCTTGTGCCGTGGTCAAACTCAGCATTCTGTTATTTGCGAACAACAACCTCTATTACCTTACTGACTTCCCTGACACTTGAGGAACAATTACATAAGAACTGAGGATATTAGATAATCCAAGGATCGGAACCATCAACTATCCATCATCTGGTCCCTTTAAATTAATTAAGGGGGAAATTTTGTATGGGTAAATCTGGAGAAACTGAATCCTCCAAACTATTTCAAGCAACAGAACACTATTATTTTTGCTCGTCTGGTTCTGTTTCCTGACATACTTTGGAGGAATTAAGGCACTCCAATGTACCAAAAAAAAAAAAAAATTACCACCTTAATGATTACTGTACGTCATTGTGTTTGGTGTACACATTAACATGACTGGTACAGGTATAGTGGTTATATCAACTCAACTGCAATGATTTATGAAGGTAATTTTCCATAAAATTATAATGTTGAATTGATATAACCACTATACCTGTACCAATCATGTTAATGTGTACACCAAACACAATGACGTACAGTAATCATTAAGGTGGTAATTCTTTTTTTTTTTTTTTTTTTGGTACATTGGAGTGCCTTAATTCCTCCAAAGTATGTCAGGAAACAGAACCAGACGAGCAAAAATAATAGTGTTCTGTTGCTTGGAATAGTTTGGAGGATTCAGTTGCTCCAGATTTACCAATACAAAATTTCCCCCTTAATTAATTTAAAGGGACCAGATGATGGATAGTTGATGGTTCCGATCCTTGGATTATCTAATATCCTCAGTTCTTATGTAATTGTTCCTCAAGTGTCAGGGAAGTCAGTAAGGTAGTAGAGGTTGTTGTTCGCAAATAACAGAATGCTGAGTTTGACCACGGCACAAGGAAAAGGGCTCCCCTACTTACGGGGGTGCGGAAATATGGGGACAGGCTTGGGGGGAGTGCGGGAATAGGGGGGACAGACTTGGGGGGGTGCGGGAGTAGGGGGACAGGCTTGGGGGGGTGCGGGAGTAGGGGGACAGGCTTGGGGGGGTGCGGGAGTAGGGGACAGGCTTGGGGGGGGTTAGGGGGTGCGGTAGTAGGGGGACAGGCTTGGGGGGGGGGGGGGGGTTAGGGGGTGCAGGAATAGGGGACAGGCTTTCTACCCCCCCCAAGCCTGTCCCCTTATTCCAGCACCCCCCCAAGCCTGTCCCCTACTTCCGCACCCCCTTAATACGTCAATATTATCAGAACATCCATAAACTAGTTACAGGTGCATGGAATATGTTCCCATACTATGGTCTCCTTCATTTATCATTTTAATAGTTATCAAAACCTGATTTATGGAGCATTACAATGTAATATTCTGCACCATGAAATATAGCAAATTAATACATCAGGAATCATTTGGTGTCTATTGTTGCAACCACATAAAAACAAAATTGCTCACATACAGATTATTATTTCACCGTCATTCGTTTCTCTCAGCATACCATTACCATCTTTCTCACTAGTGAATGCTTCAGATGTGCGTGTGTCTCGGACCCAAGTTTGTGGTTCACGCCTGGGAGAGGGAGCACTGGCAACACTGCTGTGGCCCTCGCAGCAGTGGAGCTGGTTAAACTTGTAGTACTGTAATGGAAGAGTATTATATATAACACTGCATCAAGTTAACCACAACAAAATAATACAGTTATATCTTCATTGAAGGGATGATAGTGTACTTTTGAAAGATTGGAGTGCCTTGATTCCTCCAAAGTATGCCAAAGATGAAGAAAAATAATGGTATCTATCCTGTTGCCTGGAATAGTTTGAAAGGAATCATTTGCTCCAGATTTACCACCCAAAACAATGTGCTATATAATATACCTCCTTAAAACACATTGTGACATCATGTTTGTCAGACAATGATGGGTAATTTATGGAAGGATTCTCTCTCTATAATTAACTACAATACACTTCTTAATGGGGTGCGGGAGTAGGGGACAGGCTTGGGGGGGGGGTGCGGGAATAGGGGGACAGGCTTGGGGTGGGTAGAAAGCCTGTCCCCTATTCCTGCAAACTCCTAACCCCCCCCCCCAAGCCTGTTCCTCTACTCCCGCACCCCCCTAAGCCTGTCCCCCTATTCCCGCACCCCCCTAAGCCTGTCCCCCTATTCCCGCACCCCCTTAAATGGCTGGGCCTCTTAACACAACATTTTCAACTTGTTGTCATCAAAATCTTAAGAGATGTATATCAATGAATTTTATTGGATGCTACGTGAAAAAAATTGGAGAATACCACTAATTATTGTACCATAAAGAAGTCAAAAGTCCTGCAACCTGGTGAATAAAAGCTAGCCATTTGAGTGAATCTTATGAATCAGTATTGCAAAGACCAGCAGCTATCGATTCGGTTCAATTTTTGAGGCCATCTCATTGGAAGGTGTTGCAGGACTATTGACCACGACCGTACCATACCATAAAGAAGTCAAAAGGTCACTCCGGGGTCACC
Source organism: Petrolisthes cinctipes (assembly GCA_033782935.1). NCBI lineage: Eukaryota > Metazoa > Arthropoda > Malacostraca > Decapoda > Porcellanidae > Petrolisthes > Petrolisthes cinctipes. Next base: position 139,359 of record JAWQEG010001301.1, read on the forward strand.
ACTTGTTGGTGGGTGGTGTAGCCACCAACTATAAGTTGTGCTGCTACCTAAAGAAGGCTCCTGTGTAAGGGCCACTGTTAGGGTTTCTCCACTACACTTCTCAGCCTCAGGAGCTTGTGTCTATAACTCTCTTTAAGAAGTGTTAGTGTCTATAACTCTCTTTAAGAAGTGCTCAAGGAAGAGAGAGATGCGGTGAATAGTTCCCAATGATTTAATGTCAATTATTATTATTATTATTTAAGGTTTATTGTGCATTACAATACATTATACATAAACATAGCACAGAGTTATACATATAATATACTTGAATTACACAAAGCGGGCATCAGCCCGCCGGTTGGAGTTTGGGTGTTCCCGTGCTGGGTTGCATGGTGGTGGCGAGAGGTGCTGTGCTCACAGGTACCTAAAAAGTGAGCTGTGGTGTGGTCAGCAGGGCGGGGGGGCCGCCCTGAGCACCTGCAGCATCAGGTCAGTGGGTGTGTGGCGAACGAGGAGGGCGGCCCTGGCCTGGCGGCTGCTGAGAAGTCCCCAACCCGCAGGCTGGGCGGCGGTTGGTGGTAACGGCGCTGATCTGAGGGCGGCCGTGGTCGGGCAGGAAACGAGGTAGTGTACTAGCGGGTGGCGGCAGTGCTTCCCGCAGTGGTCGCACTCCTGCCCCTGGAAGCCGTCGTACAGCTCCTCCCTGGTGCAGTAGCCCAGCCTTACGCGCTGTAGCAGCACCCCGTCTGACCTAGGCTGTTGCTGGGAGGCATCCAGTGGCTGGTAGTCGGTGGCGGCAGCGTACCAAGCCGCCTGTCTCTTCCTCGCTTCCAGTTGCCGGTGTGTGTGGTGGGCGTGCTGGGCTGCGGCGCGCTTGGCACGTGCCTTTACTTGACGCAGACTGGGGGACACATGCCTGGTCACCTGGGGGCCACCAGCGGCTCTCTTGGCGGCTGCGTCAGCGAATTCATTGCCTCGTACTCCAACGTGGCTAGGGATCCAGTTGAGCTTCACCTGCCGCCCCTGCGCGGCGATGCTCTGGAGGATACCCAGAATGGTGGTGATGAGGCCCACATTGTCTTTGGGATGCGGCTGCTGGAGGGCCTGTAGCCCCGCTCTGGAGTCTGTGTGCAGCATCACGGTGGGCTCCTGTCGGTGGTGGGCGTGCTCCAGAGCCAGTTGGATGGCCACCAGCTCTGTCTGTAGGGTGGAGCAGTGATTAGAAGTCCTCTCGCACAACTCAGTCCCTCTGGTGATGGCAGCAGCACCCGTTCTTCCGTTGTCAGGATCGACTGAGCCGTCGGTGTAGTACACCGCACTGTCTGGTTCAGTTACTTGTGCAATGGCCATGAGGGCATGCTGCCGCATCTCTTCTGTGATGCACTGCGACTTGCTGGCGGGCAGCTGCGTGGCGGAGAAAACTGCCGCGTGGGGCTCCCATGGGGGCGGGGCATGATAGGTGGGGGCAGGGAGGTCCGCCTGCAGCCAGTCCTTTGTGTGGGCCAGGGTGGCTTGAAGCAGCCACGGGTTGCGGCGTAAAGTGTCGACGCCCTGGGTGGCCGCCAGCCGCAGTCTCCTCTGTGTCACACCCTCCGCGTCGCGCTGCAGCACCCTCGATATGCGGCAGGCTGTGATGTGCTGTACCCTGGTGGTGAGGGGTACCAGGCGTACCTGACGTTAACAAAGCTAAGAGTATTTGGTTATGGTATTAAATGTATAATACATATGTTGTATACATGAAATTTTGCAAGAGTATGCAGACAATGATATTACACAAAATGGCAAAGAGAATATGCTGAAAGAAATTGCATAGGCTATCTGCATGAAGGAATGTAATGGTAAATGAATCACAATACAGGGCTGGTAGATAATTAGAGAATGGTTACACACTCAATCAAAGAAAATCGACCTATTTTATGGTACACTACAAACTTTATACAGATAAAAATGTAATTTATATGATGGTCCATATACAAGAACATTGGTGGTGTTGCTGATGGAGTGGTATTGTAACGACGGCTCTCTTGTTTTTTATGGAGCCATCGTGTACACCACGGATGTTCATGCATACAACCTGATATTACAAGTACACTCCATCCTCCATTTAAGAGGGGAATTCGCTTTTGTTACATTGGAGTGCCATGATGCCTCCAAAGTATGCCAGGAAACAGGACCAGAAAAGCAAAAATAATGGTGTTTGTTCTGTTGCTTGGAATATATAGTTTGGAGGATTCAGTTGCTCCAGAATTACCATCACATAACTTCTCCCTTAACAGACCCCCATTTAATGGATTTAACGGACACTTTTTGCTACCGGACAATCATTACACATCGGACAGAAGGTCTGTTACTTGAAAATGATGTCCGCACTAGGAGGCAGTGTGGTGTTCAAGTACACTGTCCCGAACACAGTGAGTCGTGTACGGACTCATGGCGTTAGGGACGGTCAGTTGTTCAATCAGTCAGCTGATATTTATCTCTAAAAATATTTAATACAAATTCAGAAAATGCATGTGTACTGTACGAGTAAAAACTCAAGGACTATTGGTAAAAACTGAACAATATTACGTGTGCCTATCCCCTTTAGAGTGAACAACCTCTCGCTGGACATTTTCCTTATTTCTAACATGAGTTTTGAATTACTGTACTGTATTTTGTATGTACAGTGTTGTAAATGTGAAATTAAAGTGCTGCGATTCGGATATTCTGGGAATTGAATTGTATGTGTTTGGATACTTGAGTTCAGGGAGTTGTGTTGTGTTGCTCAACTATTTTCAGATCTGATTTTGTAACCATTGGAATTTCCTGGAGTGACTCAGGCTGCTCCAGCACTCTTTGCTGTTAACATGTACTGGAAGTTTGAGTTGAATAAAACCTAAAGAAAACGAAGGCACAACTATCAAAGCTACTATCATCACATACAGTACATTATTAATTCCAATTTATTTCCTAGATCACCTCAATTTTCCAGTAACGGACAAGGTTATCCCCCTTTTTGTCTATTAAATCGAGGGTTGACGCCGACATGTCAAGAAAATACCCCCTACATCGTCGTCAACTCACAACATAGAAGATGCCTGACCATATTCCAAGATGCTGTGAGTGACGGTGTAGCTGCTCTCTCCTGATAGTGACGTGTATAAATAAGGTGTCGTCATATAGTTGGGCAGAAGAGAAGCTACGGTACCAACATCACCACGAAGCTCCACTGTCTCATCTAGTGTGACACCCAATAATCTCGGGGCCTTGCAAGAGTCACGGGCTACTGACAGCCTACAGTCCCGAGGTTGAGGAATAGAAAAAAAAAAAAAAAAAAAAAAAAAAAAAAAAAAAAAAATACTATCATGATATGGTAACCAATACAGAGCCTGCATTATTGAGAGGTGAATATAGTAGGTCCTCGATATAAGATGATTCAATTTAGCACTGTCCTTTTAATACAGACCCAGTAAATCCCTTAAGCTTAGTCTGTATGAAAATGAATGAAGCCTGGGAACACACACACACACACACATACACACTATCCTTTTAATTCATACCCAGTAAATCCGTTAGTGCATATAGTAGTAAATAACACCAGCCTGAAAAAACATTTGGCAGTCTTCAATGAGTGACTCAGGGTCAATTCCACAGTGGTTGATATTGGTTTGTAAGCTCGCAAACGAAAGAATCTTAGCCGTGTAAATGACTTATGGGTGAATTATTTAATGAATTTGGTGAGTAAATTATGCAGTGATCATCATTATCTAACTGATGGATAGATTTTGTGAATGTGGATACTCGACTTTTGGAAAATAATGAAGCCTTACAGGTGTGGTTGGTTGGGAAGCTTACAAACGAATACCACTGTGGAATCGACCCTGAATGTAAAATGAAGTGGTGGATACAAGTATTTATGAATTGTATATCCAGGGTGTAGAGTAACTTTATATATTGAATGAACTAACTGGTTGGTGTTGTGATGGTTGTCCCACACTCTGATGTTAACTGTTAGGGTCTCATCATGTTGGGGAAATTCTGGTTCAATTTATTCCACTTGGTCTCTAATGCTCACACTGAAATATAAAAGTAACATTAGTATAAAATATCTTCATAAAAAATGTCATCATCTATATATTAATTACACAAGCATTAAAATACTTCTATACTGGTGAGAGGAAGAACAGAATGAAAGAGTATGTGAGGGAGGGAGTGCTGGAACAGAGTGGAAGAGTATGTGAGGGAGTGCTGGAACAGGGAAAACTGGAAACACTTTTGCCGTGTCGACAGTACCAGGCGTCAGAGCTATAGCTATATAGATAAGTAGATAGATACACCTCGGTCTCGTATAGAACGTCCAATAGGTCGATAGAAGACGTCGTTCTATGTGATACATGTAACCTATGGGGAAAATCACATTTGGTCGATCAATCACCAAAATTGTCCCTGAAATTAACATAAAATACTTTTCAAGGTTTTTCTTGCCTGAATCCTACTGTACAGGGATGTACGTAAAATGCATTTTACAATTCGTATTAAGGTTTTGGCAGGTGACTCATGTGACTGAGACAAGTCGGCGGCATCCGTGGTGGTGGAGGTGGTAGGAGGAAGATAGTGCGTGATCATCGTTTGTTTTCTTTTATTAACCATACGCTGGCGTTTCCTTCTCCTTTCTCTTTCCGAGAAATAACTTCCTTCTTTATATCGAAGGAAATGGCCTTCCATTTTATAAATGCACCACCTGGCATGACTGAGTGTTGAAGCTGGTGGTTAACTCGTAATCACTAAAAACGAGCGAGTCAAACACGAAATTTCCCTAACTTCAACTTTAGAATTTCCCTTTATGCCTCAATAATTCCCTGTTTACTCTTGAATATTGACGGTCTTTTTGGTATTTCTTCTGGTAAGGCTTTCCCTGTTTACTTTTGAACAGTTTTTATATAATTTCCCCGTGTGGATTTCAAAATTCCCTAAAACAGAGAAATTTCCTTGCACCTGGCAACACTGGGTAGGGGGAAGGAGCGGGAGAAGTGGCGTTATCACACTCACTCACACTGTACAGACGCCAGTGATATCATTTCCTGACACGTTCATTATGATTTCGCTCGTTTTGTATAAGAACTCTTCGGATTTGCTTCACTTATTTTCGCCACCCGTTCTATATGGATGCAATCGTTTTGTAAAATAATTTTAAGCTAATATTTTGGTCGCTCGTTCTATACGAGAATCGTTCTATGTGAACACGTTCTATATGAGACCGAGGTGTAATAATAATAATCACAATAATAATAATAATAATAACAACAACAATAACAACAATCACAATATTAATAATAATAAAAATAACAATAATCACAATAATACTAAAAATAATAATAATCATCATCATCATCTCTGAAAAGTCAAGAAATTTCAGTACCATTTACTCTATAATTTCCATGATTGTGTATCACTAAAAAATGTCAAACCTGATTCTCATTAACCTACCAATAGAGGAGAGTGAGTATACTGGTGTGTGTGTGTGTGTGTGTGTGTGTGTGTGAACAAATGTGTCGATGGAATAGGTGGGTGGTCAGCAGGTGTGTGCGTACCAACTACCGTGGTGAGTGGATGTGCTTTCCCTGTGCTCTGCTGCCGGTCCCCTGCTTTCCAAACCAACCTTGGCGAAGTCACTTATTGAGTTTAGAAGAATGCAACAACGGAATCAGCTACCCCGGCTTACAAAGGAAGAATTAATAGAAAGTATCCTTACAGGACCAGGATTACTAAAGGAATTGACAGGAAAATTCTAAGACCTAGTCAAGGAGATGGCGAAGCTGAAACTAGCAATCACTGTGCCAAAGGGTAATGTAAACAAGAGGATTGATGAGTTACAAGACCAGGTAAAGAAACAAGCTGAAGTGTTAACGAAACAACAATGATACTTGGAGACTCTCAACCGAAGAGACCGAGAGAAGAATATTATTGTGACTGGTGTACCGGATGATAATGAGGCGCTGGAGGGTGCTACGTTGGATGAAGTTAAATTAGAGATCTGGGCATACATAGAAGCAAGTGAAGCTATAAAGGGGCACAGGAAGCTGGGCATGAAAGTAGACAATAGACGGCGTCCCATTTTGGTGAATGTTGATAGTAAGGAAGAAAGGGATAGGATCTTGGTGAAGACAAACAAACTGAAGCAAGCTGGTGGGGAGTTTAACAGGATTTACATTAAGAAGGACGTTCATCCTAGTATCAGAGAAGAGTGGAGGAGGCTACATGACGTAAAAAAGGGGGAGAAGGAGCGGCCTGAAAATTCCGGATGTGTGATCCGGCTGGATACCCATGAAAGGAAGTTGTACAGAGACGATGTGGTAATCAATGAGTGGAACCAGCAGTATTTTTAAGTCGACCACAGTGCGCAGCATCTCTGAAGATTGTGTCTTTGACCATAAATGATGCAAGAACAAATTTAGAAAAAGTTGAAGTGGAAAGTGTGCTACGAAACTATGACATTATTAGTTTGAACAAAGTAAAGACATCTCTACCAGTCTCTTTTCCCGGGTATGTGTCATTCAGAAGTAAAGTGAGAGGTTCAGGTAAACGAGGTGGGACAGTGGTACTAGTGAAGGGTTACTTGTCTAAGTATGTAACAGAATTAGACGTAGGTAAAGATGATCAAATTTGGGTTCAGTTCCGCTGTGTACCAAAGCGCTTGTATGGATTTTGTTATATACCCCCACCTGACTCAAGAGTATTATTTCCTTGATTCGTTTGCTGCGATACAAGAGAAGATTAAGACAAGTGGATGTAATGAATTTTGTATATTTGGTGATCTGAACGCAAGGTTGGGTGCTACATTTCCAGAGTTTGTGGAACAAGAGGAGAGTTTGTTTTCCTATCCAGTGTTACCGGATGATGTACAGTCGCGGTCATATATAATCATCCATATAGGAGTAACTCCCGTAAGAGTTTGACAGCTTCCCTCTGTTCCTTAGATGATAAACTTTCCAATAAACGGGTTAACTACCATCTTTTAATTTGATACAAGCAGCTACGCACTACTTAAAACAAAACATCATATGTGAACGTGAAAACATTAGACAGTAAATTGTTTGAGATACCCATATGTGGTTGATTATTATTGACCGCGACTGTATGTGTGCCAAGTGAAAATGCCTCTATTTTGTTGAATATACTGTATGTAAAGAGGCAAAAATGGTGATGGTGAACAACATAAAAATTGGTGCCAAGCATCTTCAAAGTAACCAAACCTATAAGAAGGGGAGTGTATGGGTCTCTGAACTAGATGTGTGCATTGTAAGCCACTCAATTGCTGAGCAAAGTGACAGAATTTTTGGTGCTTCAAAAGAAGGGTTTACCTTCGGATCACGCGCCCATCTCTGTAATTATTACCTCATCCTTAGCCTTCAACAATTTCCATCGTACAGTTGCCCAAGAAAAGACTGCAACCAAATTTGCTGGTGTGTGGCTATGTCTGGCAGCTGCTCCAAAGTAAACACTCATATTTTATCAATGGGCCACTCAGAACCTACAACCTTTGTATGGATGGATGTTATTGGCTTCAGCTAATTCAATTACATTCATCCTTACAACGGTTGTAAGTTCTGAGTGATCCATTGATAAAATACGAGTGTTTACTTTGGAGCTGCTTCCAGATATTGCCACACACCATCAAATTTGGTTGCAGTCTTTTCTAGGGCAACTGTACAATATTTGTTACCTTCCTCTTGCTTACAAATATAAACAGTTAAGTTAAGGAGGATTTATTGTGTTGGTATACAAACGCAGACTTGCTACTAAATAAAATAGAAGAACTTAAGGCCAGATTAATCAGTGCAAACAAACAGCCAGATATGATATCTATTGTGGAAGTAAAGCCAAAATTTGCTAGATATATATTGGTCGAGTCTGAAATTCAGTTACAGGGGTATAATATGACAACTGTTAATCTGAAGAGTGATATTGGGAGGGAATAGTTGTGTTGTACACTAGAAGAGACCTGATCATAAATGGGATAACAGTTAATACGCAATTTCAAGAATCCATATGGCTTGAAATCAATCTGAAGGAAGGAGACAAGATAATTGCAGGGTGTATATACAAAAGCCCAAGCTGTGGAAATGAAAATGAGGAGCTATTAAGAGAAATGATAAGAGGTATATCATTAAAAGGCTATTCATTCACATGTGCTAATTATGGGTGACTTCAACTAAAATAGAATAAACTGGAATGATTGGACTATGCCAGGTGGAGTAGATAGTAATGTGTTCCTCTTTATTGAGAATTTAGGAATAAACTGGGATGATTGGACTATGCCACGTGGAGTAGATAGTAATGAGTTTCTCTTTATTGAGACTTTAATTAAGAGATGCTTATCTATACCAGTATATAGTGAAACCGACTACGTACCAACCAACCAACCAAGTGTACTCCACCTTATAATGACAAATGAGGAAAACATGATAGATTCCTTAGAGATTGTATATAGCACCTCTAGGGAAAAGCGACCACAGTATGATAGAATTCAAATACAACTGCTACACTACAAGAAAACTCAATAAACAAAAAAGATACATGTATGACAAAGGAAGGTATGAAGGAGGAGTTTACAGAAGAGTGGACAGAACAGATATATAGAAGCAGAAGAGTGTGTTGAGACACAGTGGAAACTATTCCCAGACAAATTGAAAGAGGCAGAGGAAAAACACATCCCAAGCAAATACTTCAATGATTTCGACCTGAGGAAATCAAAATTAAACAACCCGAATAAAGAAACGAGGGAAGCTATGAGAAAGAAACATAGATGCTGGCAAATGTATATGGAAACACGTGACCAAGAGAAATGAGAATACACCAAACAACGAAAAAAGGTGAAAACGCTAATGAGAAAGATAGACAAGGAAAATGAAAGCAGTATTGCAAAGGAGACTAAGAGTAATGCAAAGAAATTTTGGAAACATGTGAAAAGTAATCTGAAGACCACCACTACTATACCGGATCTTGTAGAGGAAATAGACGGAGAAGAGAAGATTGCAATTAGCAACAAACAGAAGGCGCAAACACTGTCCAAATACTTTGCAACAGTATATATTTACCAAGGAAACAGATTCAGGGATACCAGTATTAGAACAAAAAGAGGTACAGTACTTTGTCCACTGCAAGACTTTGAAATAACGGAAGAAGCTACAAGGTTCCTCTCGAATCTGAAAACTGATAAATCACCCACCAGGGCCAGACTCAATCCACCCGAGTCATAAAAGAATTAAGCCAAAAAATCAGCAAAACATTGACAATCATCTTCAACAATGCTCTCCAAAATTCCAGAAGAGTGGAAAACTGCAAACATTAGTGCAATATTAAAAAAAGGAAGCCAAAAATATAAACCAGTCAGCCTCACATATATTATTTGTAAAACCATGGAAAAAATAATGAGAGAAAAGATGATAGAACACTTAAAACAAAATAACTTCTTCAGCAAGAAGCAATACGGATTTATTAGCAGACGTTCAACATCACTGCAGCTGTTAAAGGTATTAGACGAATGGACAGAAACGCTGGATGAGCATGGCAACATTGATGTCATATACCTGGATTTTATGAAGGCATTTGATACTGTCCCACACTGTAGACTACTGGCCAAGTTACACAGTTATGGAATTGGTGGTAAAGTCCTCAAGTAGATAGAAGCTTTCTTAACAGGTCGAAGACACAGAGTAACAGTGAACAGAGCTGAATCAGACCGGACAGAAGTACTAAGTGGAATACCACAGGGCAGTGTACTTGGACCCAAAGTGGATAGAAGCCTTTTTAACAGGTCAAAGACACAGAGTAACAGTGAACAGAGCTGAATCAGACTGGACAGAAGTACTAAGTGGAATACCACAGGGCACTGTACTTGGACCCATATTATTCATAGTGAATGTGAATGACCTTCCGGTAACAGTTCCATCCAGTATGTATATGTTTGCAGATGATGCAAAGAATTTTAGGAAAATCACAGAAAAGACAGACACGGACACTCTTCAAGAAGACCTAAAGTCAATGCAAGATTAGGCTAACAAGTGGCTGTTAAAACTGCACCCAGACAAATGCAAGACTATGCACATCAGTGGAGCACCCAACAATACTGTTGAAAGAAATTATATATTGGAAATAACTGAGGGAGAAGACATCAAACAACACATACTGGATAGCACCAAAGAGGAAAAGGACCTGCTGGGGGTGCTGGTGGACCAAAGTATTAAATTCGAAAGCCATATCCAGACTAAAATTAACAAAGCCATGCAACCAAATTATGGGCATCATCTGGAGATCTTTCTAGCATCTGGATGTGAACATATTGGGAACCCTGTCTATCTCTCTATAGCTCTGACGCCTCGTTACCTCCGGGAACTCCCGCCAAAGGGATGGCCACGGCAGAAGTGCCTCCAGTTCTCCCTGTTCCAACACTTCCTCCTTACTCGGTCAAGCCCTCCTCTGCCCCTCACGTTTCTCTCCCATACTTACTCTTCCACTATGTTTTGCCATCGGAACCCTGTTTAAGACAATGGTCAGACCTCATGTTGAGTATGCCTAGAGTGTGTGCAGCCCTTGGAGAAAAAAAAAAGACATTCGGCCACTAGAAAATGTTCAACGAAGAGCAGCAAAAGGCTTCCGGGTATGAGGAATCTGACCTACGAGGAGAGGCTGAAAAAGTTGGACCTACCCACTCTAGTCTACAGGCGAGCCAGAGGAGACATGATAGAGGTATTTAAGATCATACACGAAAAGTATGATAACGATGTAGTGCCAAGGTGGGAGAGAAGCCAAGGAACCACAAGGGGACATCAATTCAAGTTGTTTAAGAGAAGAGCAGTCAGTCACCAAAGTGAGGAGCCACTTACCAGGATCTCTTACCACTATTTCATGTACAGAGTAGTGGATGCATGGAATGGCTTGCCAGAATTGGTGGTGAATGCCCCTAGCATCTATGCCTTCAAGAGCCGTCTGGACAATGATTGGAAGGATCAAGACTTCAGGTTCAACTCCGAGGCTACACTTAACATAAGAACTACAGAAGTCATCAACCAAGATCTGGATGTAAAGGTCTGATAGAACTGCATCCAGTATCCACCTAAGTAAACCTAAGTAAAGTACACTAATTCCCTTAAAGTATCAGGTGTCAAAGTGTGTCACAGTTATATAATTATCATCATTAAGGCCCCTGTGGTCGTGTATGAAAATTGGAGGCTTCTGATTCCTCCTCAAAATGCCACGAAACTAACTCCGTCCATATAAGTAGGGTTTCGTGGCAATGTTTGAAGGACTCGCTAACCTCCAATTTTCTGACTACATCACAGGATCCTTAATATCACATATCCCTTTTGTTGAAGAGGTGGGAAGGCTTTAATTTTAATAACTGAAAATAATATACAGCTGAGCAAGTAGACAGTGCAAGGAAAAAATGGCTTTATATGGCATCATGTGGCAGTTGTTTGTAGTAAGCCATGGTATCCTTATGAATGAATCACTGGCAACCCAGAGCCAATGTAAGGTGGAACATGATTTGCTCAACTTTGAGTGATGGTCAAGATGTTGCCATATACAACCATAATTTTTTAGTGCACAACAGTACCACAAAATGTTAAAATATTACAAAGTATTTAATACAGAAAACAACTATGACATATTTAGGTATTTATTGAAAGAACTGCCATTTTGTAGCAGTGTTGCCAGATCCGGCTAAGTCCCAGTATTTTGCCCCGGTCATTTCCTGTACTTTACCACGGTTATTTCCTGGTACTTTGCCTAGGTTACATCCCGGTAGTTTGCCCAGGTTAGGTCCCGGTAGTCTGATGCGGTCTAGGTTAGGTTAGGTAAGGTCAGGCTAATTTCAAAATGCCCTATTTGAATATCTTGGAAATGGGGCATTTGCGGAGGAAATGTCATAGAAGAAAATAGTCTTAGAATGGTCTAAATAAGTGGGGAATGAAGGTAGAAAAACCGTACGCAATAACAGCAATTCTTACAATATTTACTCATATTTCATTATTATATTAACTTACCCAGCAAAGAGGGCCATATTCCCCTCACCAATCCAGGCCCATGGCATTGTCCTGGAAATAAACATAATAAATAAATAAATAATTAAGATACGGTATTTATTATCGGTAAATATTGCGATTATCTGCGTCCTCGATTTTCACACTTTCTATCAGCCGAAATTTCTTTTCCCTTTTTATTTTGGAGACTGTTATATCATGTGGAAATACGTACAAAACATGAATAACATTCCTGCCTCTGCATGCAGTGTTGTCAGATAAAGGAATATTCCATGTTTTAGGCAAATTTTGTCCACACTAGGGAAATTGTATGAAGAATGTTCAATAAGTAGCCCAGTTAAGCAGGAAATTCAATCATTTAAAATTGGGATAAATAATTTTTTGATCACCAGACAAAATAACCTGACCTACCTTACCTAACCTAGACTGTTGCTACCTTTGGGACCTAACTTAATGTCCTTCGGGACCTTTAAGGGGGTGCGGGAATAGGGGGACAGGCTTGGGGGGAGGTTTAGGGGTGTGTGGGAATAGGGGACAGGCTTTGGGGGGTTTTAGGGGGTGAGGGAGTAGGGGAACAGGCTTGGGGGGGGGTTAGGGGGTGCGGGAATAGGGGACAGGCTTTCTACCCACCCCAAGCCTGTCCCCCTATTCCTGCACCCTCCAAGCCCCCCCCCCCTCCAAGCCTGTCCCCTACTCCCACACCCCCTTAAAAATAAAATAGATCCTGTGCATAGTAGCTAAAAGTATCCCGATTGGGTGGGTCAGGCGTGTTGTACAGAAGTTAACACAACTGCCTGCTGGACCTTCCGTAATTTTGCCAAGGATATCTGGTAACACTGTCCGCCCGACCTCAGTTCGTCCCTCCGCTACAGAAATAAGTCGTATATTAAAACTGAAATATCTAGCAAAGAATACATTTCCACAAGACAATTCCACCAAGTATTATTAATAAAGGTAATCGAACCCAACCTATCCTAACCAGTAGTAGTTTGCCGGCGCAAATAATTGCAATATTAGCTGTAGTTTGAATCTCTATCAATAATAATAATAATAATAAAAATAATTGATGATAAAATAGGAGCGAAAGAGAGAGTTTGTTTATATACAGGTGGAATGTTATTTAGGGTCGATTCCACAGTGGTTGGTATTGGTTTGTAAGCACGCAAACGAAAGAATGTTAGCCGTTTAAATGACTTATGGGTAATAGGGTAAATATTGAAAGAATTACCGTTATTGCGTACGATTTTTCTACCTTCATTACCCACTTAATTAGACCATTCTAAGACTATTTTCTTCTATGGCATTTCCTCCGCAAATGCCCCCTTTCCAAGACAGGGCATATTCAAATGGGGCATTTTGAAATTAACCTGACCTTACCTGACCTGACCTAACCTAGACCACATCAGACTACCGGGACCTAACCTGGTCAGACTACCGGGACCTAACCTGGGCAAACTACCGGGAAATAATCGTGATAATGTACAATAAATGACTGGGGCAAAATACTGGGACCCAACCGGATCTGGCAACACTGCTGCAAAACGGTAATTCTTTCAATAAATATCGAAAATAATGAAGCCTTACAAGTGTGGTTGGTTTGGAAGCTAACAAACCAATACTACTGTGGAATCAACCCTTACCATGGGGTGGTTGGTTGGTTGGTTGAGGTGTTTTCTTTATTTTCTTCATTGTTGTCTTGATAATTTCTTGCCATTAACTCTTCTTATAAATCTACCGTCATTGTATTCTTTCTTCTTTAGTCCTTGATTTGCTTTGTCCTTCATTTTACACACAAATTCTGATTTTTTTCCCACTCGTTAACAATCTGCAGTCAGTACTAAGTTAGCTGTCAACCATTGTTGTTGTTTAGTTGTCAGTGTTACCACTTACCAGTCTGAGTGTCAGTGTTGCCAGGTCTGCTTGAAGAAATTTATCTTAGAATTTCCTCTTTACCTCAATAATTTCCTGTTTTTACTCCTGAACATTGACGGTCTTCTTGGCATTTCGTCTGGTAGAAATTTTCCTGTCCTTGTGTGGACTTCAAAATTTCCTAAAAGTAGAGAAATTTTCCTGCACCTAGCAAAACTGTTTTAGCCTTTCCAATGAAGCTTAACCAAAGTGCATTAAACAGTGTTGCTACATCTATAGTTTTTGCGCCAAATCTGGCTACTTTGCAGAATAAATACCGCCACATAATTATTTTTCCTGTAGATCCTGCTGGGTCAGTGTGTCAGACAGGAAGTTCTTCACTTCCGCTATATCATAGTAGTACAGTATCATTGTCTTACTAGCCTCCACTGGGGTAACATCTAATATCCTACTATCCGTTTCAGCGCCGGACAGACGGTGTTTTTCGCAAATATCTCCTAAACGAATCGTTGTATCAATATAATATTTCAACACACTATCTTTAACACCCGGGCGTAATTTATGGCTGACATACCATATTCCTATATGTGTTATGCGAGGAGTTTACTCGTGAAAAATAGCACAAAGCTGGCCAGTCATATTGACGCATTCGAAGGAAAGTGTGGCCCCCCAACACCCTCCCAAACCATTCCTAACCACAACTACATCCCCCCCTTCTCACCCCTCCCTCCTCCTCTTCTCCCCCTAGCTCCTCGCCTCCCTCATCATTCGTGGCCCTCCCTATTTCTTCCATCACTGTATTATATATTAGAATGTTATGTAGATGTATATGTATAGATATGATAATTAACTAAGAGTATGGTGCAGTACAATTCTATAGAGGCAAGACGTATTTCACTTTGATAATTACTGTACAACAGCATGTTTACATACATGTAGTATGTAGAAGGTCCATGTTTGCAGTCCTTATGGTCAACCATGCAAGTGAACACGATGTACTGGCATTACCTGTGGTCTGGACCTTCTAAGAAAAGTTATTAGATACTGTGTACCTATTCATTATAAAATGTCAACTTGGTCCAGTTAATGTAATGTTATTTTGTTGACTTGTCCCTTTTATATTTATATTATCACCAAATTATATATATATATATATATATATATATATATATATATATATATATATATATATATATATATATATATATATATATATATATATATATATAATAGTGTAGGATTTAATTATGCAAACATGATAAAACAAAATTTATTCACAATCACTGTCAAGGAAAACGTCATCGTCTTCATCATCACTGGCTTTCACGTTTGTACAATGTGGCAAGACGAAGAACAAACTCTGTCCTGCATCCACGGGGGCAAATGGACAACATTGTTGCTAATAGGTGCGCCTCGGCAGTCAATGATTTCTACCCTGTCACTACTTGAGTCATAGCCTCGGACTGTTGGATACCTCATACCTCAGAGAGAGGGGGAGGGGATACGGGAGACTGTGAATATTCAATTAAGGCATAAATTGGTTATTTAAAAAGGTAAAGAACACATGAAGCAACCATGAACGATTATATTTGGTTGCCCAAAACCAGAATTAATCATTTTTCTGGTCGCCTTAGACACGTGAGTTATTATCTGGCTATACGGCCATTAACAACGGGATTAGCTATTGCTTTAATGGTCATTTGACCCACTCTGGTTTTCATGTCCACACACAACGGTAACTGTATTAAACAAAATTACTTATGAACGATACGTATATACATACTGTCATAAAAAAAAAAAAAAAATGGAAGGGGGCTGGTGTAAATAGGGGGGTGAAGAGTGAAACGGGGAGGGGGATAATGAGATATTGGGGTAGGGAAGGAAGGAATGGTGTGGGGGGATTTCGGGGTGTTGGTGGAGGGGTTACACGAGTACCCCACACTCGTCCGATTCTCTATAACGCCTTAGATATGATGACTGGATTAGGCTTAATATCACTCAGTAAACTCCTAACATAACACATATAGTAATATGGTATGTCAGCCATAAATTACGCCCGGGTGTTATAGACAGTGTGCTGAAATATTATATTGATACAACGATTCGTTTAAGAGATATTTACGAAAAACACCGTCTGTCCGGCGCTGAAACGTATAGTAGTATATCTCGCTGTAAAGAGAATAGGCTTCATAAATCCAGACACTACAGAGCCTATCACTCACTACATCTTCGAAGACATCTGCTGTCCAACGCTACCACACTCATCATCTCTGGTCATATCCACCTATACAACATAGGTTAGGGTATGTCATTTCTGGGTAAAATGAGCTGGGAAAGGCAATGAGACTATTTTAAGAATATCCTATGGTTAGTTTTATTACTACAATCTATAATGATTGGTACTGAAACGACAAGGGATGCCTTGCTTTGCTACCCGGGGTGAACAGACTCTAGGATACAAAATACAGTTTATTGGTAGTACACAAAGGTCACACAGAATATGGTAAGATGCTGGCGTGCCGTGCCGTGCCGTGCCGTAGAGGAGCTGTAGTCGCTGCAGGAGAGTTGGCTGGAGGTAGGAGGTTAACTGTGTGATCAGAGCGGGAACACAGGTAGATGCAGGGCAGCTAGCTGGTGTGGCGGCAGACAGGACGACGGTGGGCAGGGATCTTCTTCTCTCGGTGCTGGAGTGAGTGACGGTGGCCTTATAAGCGGCTTCCCGGCCGTGCGGCCTCACTCTCGCCTCCAGCCTACCTGCCTCCAACCAGGTCACCAACCTCTCTTCAGCCTACTTACCTGCCTGCCTGCTGCCACTCCCGCTTCGCCACGCTCACCTCTACTTACTGCAACTCACCAGCAGCACGGCTCCCTGCAAGTCTTACCTCGTGTGTGCTCGCCCCACTACCACGTGCTCCTTCTCCTTCCTACTGACCTGGTCCTGGAGTGATATCTACTTGAGCTACTATTCAATAAACCACTGTTCTGTGTACCCTGTGAGTTTGAGCACCCCTGCAACTAGTAACAGAATCTCATATTACAAGGTGTATGTGGCAGCAGCGTACCCCGAAGATGCCACTGCCCTACGGGTCAGTACAAAGTAGAATAACTATAGTTATTTAACCATCCAATAACTCTCTTAATATTTTGGTTACGGATACCATATTGATATAAAAAGAAAGAACTTGAAGTAAATATTGTGAATTATTAATCATATCATCAATATCGGGCATGGGAACCCCTCTACTGTGTACGTGAAAACATATATTTTATAGGATAAAAAAAAAAAAAACTATTTATAGCTGACACTGAGTATCAAAACACATTTACCTCACTGAAATGCCCTTTTCCTAAGCTTCATTTTGGTATATAACATTATCTATCACATATAATCTGTTGTGTCATACGAAAGAAAATACATCGGTAAGTCACACTACCAAAAAACCCAATTGATAACAAAATACCGGCTGATACCACTGAGAAAGCAAAGAGATACAGAATGCTATCATGCATTTTTGAAGACTATAGATATTGACCTTTCAAGAAATCACACACAATGAGATTTCGTCCCTCGTTAGGTACCGACAGAACCCCACCCGCCCCCCACGGCTCATGGACATACCACGGTATAATGACTAGAGAGTCATTATACCGTGGTACATACATTTTCTACACCCACCCAACCACTATCTCACCGCCACATTTCAGCATCTCACTACATAATTATATACTCCATCTATTCCTGTTGATGCTTTACCCATCTTCACCTTCTTCACAGCCTCACTCACTTCCGCCCTCCTTCTGATCCCCACCACCTCCTCCTCCACTACCTCTTTTCTCCTCCCTCCCATACCCCCACCCAACTATGTTTGCCGGCGTCCACTTCCTTCATTCAACAATTCATCTAAGTGTTCTCTCCACCTATCAACTCAACTCTACACCGCTTCTCTTTCACAACCTTACTTACTACTTCCTTTGGCACCCTCCCTAACTTTCTTGACCTCTTTCCAGAAAAAATTCTTACACTCCCTCCACTTTTCACTTAAATTCCTCGTCAATTCTTCTCTTACCCTCACTCACCACTCTTTTATTCCACATATATCTCCCTTTCCTTTCCCTGCAACTCTTCATTTCCTCTACTATCCAACCACTCTCTGTACGGTATGCTTTATTTTTCTCGTCAACTGCTCGTTTCACCTCCTCATTCCATCCACCATTCTGTTCCTTTCACTCCTCTCCCCTTTCTCCTCACTCCACACACCTCTTCACACGCCCTACACAATTCCGCTTTAAACTCTAACTCACCTCATCCACTTTCTCCTTTTGTTCCAAGTCAAACCTTCCTACTAGTAGTCGTCTCTCAACTACTCTCCTAAACTCCTCCCTGCATTTCTCCTCTTTTCAACCTTTCCACCCTCATGGCCTACTCTAGCTCTCTTCATCTACTTCATTTGTGTCTTTATTTTCGCTCCTATACGACATAGTGGTGAGACACCCCCATCCCAATTCCCCAGTATACCCTCGCATCTAACACCGATTTCCTTATCCGTTCATCCACACAAACATATTCAGTTAGCGCCTTCCGTTCCACTATCTCGCCCTCCCTCCTCCATTCCACTCTCCATGTGTACCTGTGTATCCTTTTGTGCTGGAAGAAGGTGTTGTCTACCATCAGCCTCCTCCTCACACACACGTCCACAAGTGCACTGCCATTCCCATCCAATCTGACTGCACACCCCACCCTCCCATCTACTTTTCAATCCCCGACCTTCCCATTCATATACCCAATCAGAAACACTCTTTCACTCTTATTAAACCTATCCGGGCACGTTTCAACACTCATCCAAAATCCCTCTCTCACTCTATCCACTCTGTCTTCTGTCGGTGCATACACACATACAATTACCCAAGTCTGTATTCCCACTTTCTTTCTCAACCACACAATCCTCGACCCCGCGGATCCATACTCCCTTACACATTCCTTCCGTTTATTACTTACGAAAAGACACACACCTTCTTTCGCTCTCTCATTCTCATTCACTACAGCAGACACCCCCATTCTACATTCCCACTCTTTCACACATGTTCCCTTCCATTTGGTCATTACACATACATTCAGCCTTGCATTCGCTATCACTCCCAGAACCTCTCTCTCTTGCGCGCCAAAGCCGAGAGATATACTATACCCAGGCAAATTAATAGGACGATGAATTACCTTCACGTAAACGTTTTATTGGTCGACTGTCACTCTTCAAATAACCAATTCCATGCCATTGTTTCCCCTCAATCCAAGGATAGCAAGATATAAATATTTAGTTTCAATATGAACTAGAACCAAGCTCAGAAGGAATATTTGGCACGAAGGCAAGCAAGAGGATAGTAGAAGAAAATTTAGACAGAGTAAAGGGGGAAAGTCAGACTACAAATTGGGGTTATATTTAGGGTAAAATGCAGGTAAGGGACAAGATGGAGTATCTATAGCAATGTCTGCCTCACATGTTTCTATAGCCATGTCTGTCTGCCTCATATGTTTTTATAGCAATGTCTGCATCACATGTTTCTATAGCAATGTCTGCCTCACATATATCTATAGCAATGTCTGCCTCACATGTTTTTATAGCAATGTCTGCATCACATATATCTATAGCAATGTCTGCCTCACATGTTTCTATAGCAATGTCTGCTTCACATATATCTATAGCAATGTCTGTCTCACATCCTCACTTTCATTATTATATCACTGGACATGTGGCTTTTGTGATGGTAGAGTATATATTCACCTCACAATACAACACTTCGGGAAGAGTTCGGTCGAACCTTACCACTATACTGTGGTAAATAATGCGAGGTGTTGTAGCGCCTTCCTATAACCTAAGTAGTAACTATATAGCCAAAGTGACCCAACTGTTTTCGGGGACGCACACCTAATTTCATTTTTAAAATTTATCATCGATTATCATTGACAATTTATTCCAAGTGTCGAGGGGCAGTGTTTTAAATTGTAAAGGAAGTCCACATGAATACACTAAAGTAGAATGAGTTGACATGTGCATTAGCTTGATTAAATAGTTAAGGGAATAGTACAGTGTTGGTACTGTACATTGGAATAGAACGCATGGATTCCTTCAAAGTATACCAAGAGACAGAACCAGATTAACAAAAATAATAGTAGCCTGTTGTTTGGTATAGTTTGGAGGAACCAGTTGCTCTAGATTTACCAACACTGTACATACTTTCCCCTTACCCTCCTTAACTAATGCTTTATATCATTACGGGAGGAAGGTGCAAAACTTCTCACTGCTTTAGCAATAATACCACCTTTAAAGTTGAGCAAAAAGTGTAATAGAATAGGTGGTGATAGAGCAGATGGTGACAGAGGTTGTGGTGACAGAGGAGACGGTGTAGACGAGGCGGTGATAGAAGAGGTGGTGATAGAAAAGGTGGTGATAGAGGAGAGGTATACAATGGAATACAAAGGATCTACAAACAGCAACATACTTAGTGTACGAGGGTGAGGGAAAATATAGTAAAGAAGAGGTGGTGATAGAGGAGGTGTTAGAAGAGGTGGTGATAGAGGAGGCGGTGAAGGAGTAGGCGTGTTGGAACCATCTGAGGTATTGTAGAAAGAGTAGTATTGAGTTAATTAATTAAGGCAGACGTCAAGGAGGCGGTGAAGGAGTTGGTGTGTCCATGGGAATCATCTGTGGTGCAGCAATGAGGTAAGGCAGGACGACGAGGAGGCTGTGAAGGAGTTGGTGTTTTGGAATCATCTAAGGTGCAGTAGTAGTAGTAAAGTGAGGCAGAATATTACAAGGGTCAGGAGGCAGCACATGTGGTCCTTGGTGCCAGACCCATGTTGCATGGCTGCTGGCTGTTCACCTGCAAGGAATAAGTAAATTTTTAATATTGCAATGAGGACGCACACCAAGGCCAGAGGTATTTTTGGGCACACGGTTGAGTATAGTGGAGGTAGAAGGTAATTATGTAGAGGGAAAGGGGAGAATCAAACTACAAAGAGGGTTTTTTTTTTCAATATTAAAAATGTGTACCACAGGCTGAAGCCTGCCCATTGTCGTCATCTGTGAAAAAAAATCAAAATCATGTCCAATAACGTTTGAGATGCCTAGAAATATTGCGTTTGAAGGAGCATAAGTCATAGTAAGTGGGAAGGATGGAAGGAGGTAGAGTGTTCCAGACTCCAGAGTTCACCAGTTGTGTATATGAAAGGCTGATAGTAATGGTTAACTTTTGCATTAGGGAGTTGGACAAAAAAGGGTGGGAACGAGTGGATGGTGAGCGTTGCATGCTCACCGGAGGGGAAGAAGCATAATCTAAATTGACAGAGTTTAGAAGAGCAATGTCCATTCGTAAAAGATAGAGAGAGTGACGCAATTCTGCGGTGAAGAGAGAGAAGTTGTAGTGAATCAGTAAGAGAGGGAGAAGTGATGAGATGAAAGGTGTTTTGGTATCACCTTGTCCAGGAGTGTTGTGAAAGTTGACCCACCCAACACATGAGAGCTCCCTGTACGGAATCAGCGCAAAACACCTAACTCGTTTTATGCTGTTTTAGCGAGAACTAATACGATCCTTCCAAGAGAGATTTCCGAGGAAGAGGCTCCATGGATATTGAGAGAAGAGGAAAGATCAAGTTGAGTTTAACTGAAGAAGAGGGGATACACGTTTGAAAGATTAGTGCGAATTGAAAGGTGAAGCAAGTGCATTTCGGGAGCACTGTAATCCACAAGTTTTTTTCTGCATCATCACGTGATGTGGAGAGGAGCTGTGGGGATGGACGGTATATATATATATATATATATCCTTCCATGCTGTGCGCCTATAGAGTAGTGGGGCATAAGATGTGAGCTAAGTTGATGAACACAAAGGAGTCCCAGTGCATTCGTCAAATCCCTGTGGTGCACCCCTCATCTTGGTGGTCATCAGAGGTCGAACGTTCACACAAGTAGACTTGGTAGATAGAAAAGCTCTTGTGCCAAATCTATCGGATAATATATTCAGTATTGTATCCAAACACTTACTCTATGAGAGCTGTGTTGGGAATATGAACTTGTGAAGCGGGGTGTACACACACAGAGAGAGAGAGAGAGAGAGAGAGAGAGAGAGAGAGAGAGAGAGACTGCTGAGAATGAAGCGAGGTGTAATCTCACACACACACTCTCTCTCACTCACTGCTATACGCATCTCAAGACGACCACTTAACAGCCAGAGAGAGAGAGAGAGAGAGAGAGAGAGAGAGAGAGAGAGAGAGAGAATATTAATAATAATGATAATAACAATAATCCTTTTGTCAAGTTATATTAGGTTATTCCAGGTTATACTACAATTTGATAAATGTATTATTATAATAATAATAATAATAATTATTATTATTATTATCATCCCTTCTTTCCTCTCTCTCCAATTTGAATACGGTTCACATCTGGTAATATGAACTGGGAAAGAGTATGAGACTAATTTCAAGATTACTCCATGGGTTTTGTATCGCTATATCCCAAGCGCTATTCTCCTTTAGACTGCCATGATAATGACCCAACAGTAAGTGGCGTGGGCACGTAGCTGGTTAGAGAGTGTTTTTATGCTTACCGCATCAATTCTTTATTTCATACACTGCAGAAAATTACACAGCCTTCAAACCATACAGAACAGAGCCCTAAAGACAATCACAGGCTGCACATCTACCACACCTACAGACCACCTACACTATGAAACCAAAGTCCTCAAAATCAAGGACCATCTTGACATGAGAGGCACACAAACACTTGCTGCAGCCTTCATAAACCCACACCATCCACTACACTACATGGCACAACACCCACACAAGCCAAGGAACATTAAAACAACACCCAGTACACGATACCATACACAAATACTATAATCTCTTACACCCTGTCCACCCCAAACCAATCTCCAGAAACACATCCATACTCAAATCACTCATTAATCCATCAAAACACTCAAAAACAACACTCAGCTGCATGCACGACCTCCTGACATCCATCCACCCATCCGAATCCTCCCTTCCCCGTGAGGACAGAGTCCACCTGGCCAGGCTGCGGTGTGGCCACCGCCCGGCCCTTCTGACATATCAGAAGAGGCTGGATGGAGCCGTTGCGGATGCCTGTCCGGGATGCAACACAGCACCCCATTCTATTAAACACATTATTGAAGACTGCAACGCACACAACCACACTCGCCAACAACACAGCATACACTCTCTGAGGGCACTGTGGGAAAGCCCGGTTCAGGCCATGACCTTCCTCAGGAGCTCGGGGCTGCTCGGCCAGACAGCTTGAGGAACTTCAACAACAACAACAACACAGCCTAGAAGTTAGTACCGTATAATATTTATGAAATAGTTGTAATAATTAGGATATTGAAAATAATAACGTTAATGTGTTACTGGAAATAATTTGACAGAAAGAGAGTGAGAGTTTTGTTAGGTGTGTGTGTGTGTGTGTGTGACACTAAAGATTCATGTGTGAAAAAAGGAAGGGAAAAGTGTGGTGGATATTGAGGGAGCAGCAGAGACGAGAGGAAAGTAATATATATATATATATATATATATATATATATATATATATATATATATATATATATATATATATATATATATATATATATATATATATTGTTACGGACGGAGGGTAGAGATACAGTACAGTACTAGTCACTAGACTAGACTTACTCCAAAGTTAGCTATCAACAGAATAAAGTAGCACTGGGTGGCAGGTATCTGACTATTAAAGTTATGAAGAATAAGTAAAAGTACAAACCCAGCCTATATGAAAGATTGCTAACTTAACCCTAAAGAGACCGTCCATACATATACCCAGATTCGGTTATAATGAATAAATGATGGTAGAGAAACTACTCTGATTTTCTATAATATATAATGACAATATGAACAAACACAAAGACATATAATTAACACTGAAAGAATTAATAAATGAAATCAGGATTCCCAACTATGACAGAACGTGAGACAGAATTCCCAGAATATATAATACACTTGCAATAACCACACAACAACTCACTACCACTGTGCCATCACTTCAATAACACAAGGCTCTAGGCACACACGTAAGCACAGAATCAGTCTATCAATAATATTAGCAAGTTAGCACTTCACTAGCATATATGGTAAATAAACATCAATGCATCACAATACACAAGTAATATAATAATAGAAGTATCAATACCCAAATATATATATAATAGTAATAATAGTAATAGTAGTAATATGAGAGTGACCCCTAAGTTACTGTGAGAAGAAAGTAGAAGTAAAAACAATTATACTTAACAAAATACGTCTGCGTGTCTCTTCCCGAATCTCACCACACTTAATCACTTACAAAACACAAACAAGCTCGCTGTCCCAGTCTCCAAAGATATCTGAACTACAAAGGCCTAAGCAACTGCCTTATATACTATCGGCTCGACAAAGAAGAGTGAGCAAGTTAGAACAAAGTTCTAGGAGCGTCTCCGAACCTGTTCGTTAACACAGACTTAGACACACAACACCCATACGTTCCCTCCCAAGAAACTATGGGAAGTCCCAAGCAATGAAAACGGACACTCATCACGCCACTTGCGAGAGAAGGCGAGAGAAAGCGTACGAATCTAGAGAACATAGCTGGTTATGACATATTCAACCTTTCGACACTAACACTTAAAGAAAATGGAATAATAAATGAATTAAATTTGGACCTAACACATCCGGGTGTGGGCTTCTGCTACCACACTCACTGCCTGTCACAGTCAGTGTCAAAAATAGATAGCAATACTTATAAATCAATAATAATAATTCAGACACACGTAACACGCCCCCACCAAAGAAAGAGTTTTCCTCTGGAAAATTCGTTCTTGGGTTTACAAAAGTTATGTACAACATGCAAAAATCAAAAACAAAACATTTAACTTCTAGATAGACAATCGGCTATCACATTATCAACACCTCTTATATGACGTACATCTAGGTGATACTGTTGGAGGAACAAACTCCAACGGGTAAGCCTTTGGTTCTTGGCCCCCAAACTGTTCAAATACTTCAGAGGGTGGTGGTCAGTGTACACCCTAAGTATTGGTCCAAATGCAGGTACATACACACATTTCAGCTCCTTCCGCAGCACTTCAATATGGCATGGGCTGACTCGGTAGGGCGGCAGCTTAACTGGCGTAGCCACGCCCACGTCCACGTCGTGTTGAGTCCAGTCAGTCCTCCCAGGAACACTGGCGAACACCTTGCCGTAGGTTGACATTAACTTCCACAACTGCGCCACTTGCTCGGGAGGTAAATGCGACACCTTGTCCCGTAGAGTAGTCTCTGCTTCCTCATTGTCCACCCAATTACTCTCTTGAAATTCACAGGTTACCTCTGCCACATCATCATCATCTTCTTCCACAGCCACAGCCACAACATGCTGTGTCATCACTGGAGTCTTCAAAGGGCGGTAGTACGGCTTTAACATATTCACATGGCACAACTGATGAGACCTCCGCCATCAGGCGTCTTCACAAGATAGTCTCACCCAGCCTCTTCTCTACCACGTACGGACCTTGAAACTTGGCAGCCAGGGGTTGACCTTGAAGTGGCAGTAGCACCAACACTTCATCACCAACTTGGAACTCCCTCCATCTGGCCTTCCGATCATACCACTGTTTCATTTTCCCTTGGGCTTCCTCAAGGTTCTTCTTCGCCTCTTCCCTAGTGTCACTCAGACGGGTCTTGAACTCCAGGACGTATTGTAGAAGGTTCTTGCTAGTGTCGACGTCACTACTCCATGCCTCCTTGACGATGCTCAAAGGACCTCTGACATGGTGTGCGAAGACAAGCTCATTTGGAGAGAAACCCAGGCTCTCCTGTGGTACTTCCCTCGTTGCAAACAGTAGGAAAGGAACACCCTTGTCCCAATCCTTGGTGTGTTCCAAGCAGTATTTCCGCATCATATTCTTCAGGGTCTGGTGGTATCTCTCCAAGGCACCCTGGGACTCTGAATGGTAAGCACTGCTTCTGACATGTTTTACTCCTAACTCTTCCAAAGTCTGCTGGAACAGGTTAGACAAAAAATTAGAACCCCTATCAGACTGTATCTCATTAGGTAACCCAAACTTAGTACAAAATCCTAACAATGCTTTCACAACAGCCTTAGCATTCATAGTTCTGAGGGGAATCGCCTCAGGGTACCTAGTACAAGGGTCTAATATAGTAAGAAGATACTGAAATCCAGTATAAGTGGTAGGAAGTGGACCCACTATGTCTATAATTAACTTTGAGAAAGGTGGCCCAATAGCAGGGATGGGAATTAGGGGAGACTTAGATGGTTTCTGGTTAGGCCGTCCCACAACCTGGCATGTATGACAACTCCTCACATGCTGGTACACATCAGCCCTCATGGCAGGCCAGTAAAATTCTGCCCTAAGCCGTTCAAGTGTTTTCCTCACTCCTAAGTGGGCAGCAAAGGGAATATCATGAGCTAGCCTAATTAGTTCCTGCCTGCACACACTCGGCACAACTAACTGGTGTACATCCCTTAATCCATCATCCACACTAGTATGAGGAGGTCTCCACCTCCTGTACAAAACTCCATCCTTCTCATATAGACATGATCCCTTTTCTTCCCCCAAATTTTCAACTGCCAGGCTCCTTAACTCTTGGATACCTGGGTCACTACCTTGCAAATTCTTAAATTTGTCAACATCGACACACTCTAAAGCCAACTGCTCACTAGAGGCATCTGAAAAAAGATTAGTTAAAGAAAGGTCGTCCGGTGATTCTCCATCACCGTCAACATCCTCCACTGGTGGGTCGGAAGGAGTTACAACTGCCTCGGCTGCTTCCACACGCCGGCTCTCCTCCACCCTCGACATCGATCGGGTCACGGCACATACAGGGAAGTTCATCTGGTCCTCATCCTCCACAACTTCGGCAGGTACAGGATCCTTGGTCATTACTGGGGCACTCACTTCCTCACCCCTAACCAAATCATTCCCAAGTATTAGATCCACATTAGACTCGGGTAATGACTCCACCACTCCAACCTGTGCCGTCCCGTTAAATAACTTACAACTCACCCTACACTCCACCAAAGGAACCGTCAGGAAGACTCCTACTCCCCTGAGCAAAACAAAATCCTTGGACCTCATCTCAACATGTTTCGGTCTTACCCACAGAGTAATTGTAGAACCAGTGTCTCGGAGTATCTTAACAGGATGCTGGGATTCCCCCAGCTTGACCAACCCATCAGACCGATACGGAGCGTAACAATCCTCAGCCGCAGCATCCGTAGCTACCAACTGGACAACAGCTCCTGTAACGTCAGACATGGGAACAGCATCCACTGCACCCTTCCCTCCTTCTGAAAGAACTCTATCTTTAGAAGTGGGCAAAACAGAGTTATCCCTACTATCCTTTCGGGGCTCAGAAACTGTGACAATAGCCCTGTCACAAGAAACAAAATTAGTCGGTCTTACAACTCCTGCCTTTCTCCAACATCTGTCTACAGTATGCCCTGTTTTGTGGCAATAAGTACATGTGAAAGTTCGTGTCCAAGGTTTGTGTGGAGTGTGTGTAGGTGTTTGTGCATGTGAGATACCTGGGGGACTGGGACTAGTGACATGAGTGCTTTTAGAATTCGGGGAGACATCGCCATCATATGTTTTATTATTGGTGGTTGGAGGGGGTCTATTGTGCCCTTTGTCTTTGGCTTTAAATTGCTTCCTGACTAAAACATAATCATCAGCATAAACTGCAGCTTCCTCAGCTGTCTTCACTCTCTTATCACTTATAAACATCTGCAAATCTGGCTCCATCTGGCACAGAAATTGCTCCAACTTAACCACCTCCTCCAACCTACGATAATTATCTTCTACCTTCTCACTTCTTATCCATGCTTGAAATAGGTCACTTTGATATTTCATAAATTCAGTCCATGTCTCATTAGGACGTTTCTTACTATTTCGGTACTTCTGTATGTAAGCTTCTGGTCTTAATTCATACGTCCTTAGTACTGCAGACTTTAACGTTTCATAATCCAAAGATTCCTGAAAACTGAGAGCATCAAATGCTCTTAAAGCTTTACCACAAAATACTGACTGTGCCAGCGTTGACCATCGTTCCTTCGGCCACCCACTACCCTCTGCTACTTTCTCAAACCTCTGGAAAAATTCAGCAACATGGTCCTCATCAAACTTAGGAACCAACCTGTGCTGTTCTGATGACACTCCCGACGCAACCGGTCGTCGTGGTTCATGGTCCACTTTATATTTCTCCAACTCCAATTCCAGTTTCCTTTGTTCAAATTCTAACTTCTTTTTCTCTCTCTCAAACTCCAACTGAGCTCTCCTTTCCTCACTCTCTCTCTCAGACTCTAATCTCCTTTGCTCTAACTCTAATTGTAGCATACGGAACTCATGGTCACGCACAGCTTGGTCATTCCCAAATTGGTTATTCTGAACCACAGTGGATTCAAGCACTTCAGAACATACAGACCAGTCACTTACGACAGAAACATTATCCTTCCTCTCAACAAAATCATACAAATCAGTGCCGCATAGATGGTGGCAAATCAGGTTAGCTAGTGGAAAGGCATTGGAACTTTCAAAGGCAAGTTCCAACTTCTGTGCAACAAGTAATAATTCCTCTCTCCTCAGTGCTCTTACTCTCTCGGGATTAGGACTTGAATTAATAAAATCTACAGCATCCTGCTCAGAAGTGAGATGAAGTGGAGCACACTTTTCACTAGCCACACCCTGAGTCTCCATTGCTCACTAACTATTAGGCAAAGTACACAAAAAATGGAAAAATGCAATGCAAGAAAAAAAAAATTACAACAGTAATGCAATGAAAGTACACAAGTCTCAGTTCAGCAAAAATTGGAAATCCTGGCGAGGTCGCCAATTTATATGTTACGGACGGAGGGTAGAGATACAGTACAGTACTATACTCCTTTTACGCTAACTTGGCCTAGTAGCCACGCCCCCTTGATAGGCCTCGATAGCTGATTGGTTGATTTATAACTGTTCGTGTCGCTTCCCTTACATTGACATTGAATATGTTTACATCCTTTTCCTTTCTCTAATATTGATGGAATTTAGGAACATTAAAATATAAACGATTTTTAAGTATCAGTTGCTATGCAGTTCTACAGAAAGGATGGTAAGCTGGTAAAATTCCTAAATATATATGTTCGGAAGTCGTAGCTAACATCATCACATACACGTTCGGACATAGCCTACTCAATATATCTTTGTTTTGTAGTCAATATAAACTATTGAGAAGCTGATGGAACAACAAATAGCAAACAATATCTAGTAAACTACACCATACACACTCTACTTATAGTCCAAGTTCTTATATAACTGAAAACACTCGAAAAATAGATGGGGTATAGTGGGGAGGTTGTAATGCCAGCGGAACAGCTGTCCTGCCCAGGCGGGAAAATCATGCACAGCTCGCTCCACCATTTGTTATTATTTTGTTTACGATTATGTTCCCGTAATGAATTGATATTAGATATTTATAAGCAATATATTGTAATTAAGTTGCTATCGAGTGCGGTTTATGCATAATATGCATCGTAAATTCTAATACGGTAATTCCCAAGAAATATTAGGCTTCAGTAGGCTTTTTACCTTTGCGTATTTTTACCATTATTGTGCTGAGTCAACCAAACGGAGCACCCTATCCAGATGGCAGTCAGATCCTACGTTGCTTACCTTCATTTATTTAAAATAAGTGACTGTTACCACTACCAGGATAATAAAAAAAACCAATGGAGGAATCAGTTACCAAATATACTTGTGTAGCCTACTATATTTACATAAATTGTGAATACCTCAATCATCACTGTCTGAGTCATTACTCTGGTCCTCTAGCGTAATCACAAATTTTTCTGTTAAATGCTCGAATGCTATATCTTTCCTTCTATATTCATCTTCTATTTCTCTTGTGTGACGTATACATTTTTTCCAGTCTTCTGCAGTTATTCTGTCTACTGCAATCTTTGTTATTTCTTCAATCCTCTTTAATGTCTGGTTACCATTTGAATTGTTTCTTTTTACATAATTCTTAACTTGGGCCCAAATTAATTCTATGGGGTTAAATTGACAGTGATAAGGGGGAAGTCTAAGTACTTCATGACCTGCATCACGAGCTAATTGGTCCATTTCATAAATTTGCTTACTTTTGTGAGCAGTGACAAGATCAAGAAGTTCAAATTTTTTGTGGGAAGAGTCATGAAGTATGTTGTGTTCTGCTAGCCATTGGATAATATCACATTTCTTTGAACTGGTGGTTGGTGCCTTATTTACAATTTTGGAATGGTATGATGCATTATCCATCACTATGAGAGAATGGTCTGGAATGTTGGGGAGTAATTGTGTCTGAAACCAAGATTTGAAACATTCATGATTCATACTGTCGTGATAATCGCCTTTATTACCATTTTTCGAACGAAAAGATAAGAAAGCCCCAGTTACAAAACCATCTTCTCCACCAGCATGCACAATAATATATCTAGCCCCTTTCCCTGTTTTCAGTTTTGGTCCTACAGATCCATCAGCCACTGTCCAGCACTTGCTCACACATTCATTTTGGTTAACCCAAGTTTCATCTAAATATATTTCTGGTCTTGGACTACTAGATTTTCTGTTTTCGTCAATTACTCTCAGGTACTTATTTCTTTTCACAACAATATCCTTTCTCTCCATCAAAATGCGCCTGCCACTTTCTACTTTCTTATATTTAAACTCAAGTTGTTTCAAAAGTTTGTAGAGTGAGGAATAAGCACCAGGGAAGCTCACAGGCGGCATCCTCACCCTTTCCAGCAGAGTGTCTACAGTTGGGAGTTCACCTCTCTCATAAAATGATAATACCTCGCGTCGTATACAGTCTTTATCAAAATCGTCCACCGATCCCATCACAGGCGCTATCCTGGTCCTAGAGGGAGGAGATTTTATTTCGCCACATTGGTGTTGCCGCTTGATCCTGTGAAGTGACCTGGCAGAGATCCGTGTAGCAGAGGCTGTCCTTAGCTCCACATCAGTCTCACTTTCCCGCTCGTCTTATTGTCGGAAATAATGGTATACATTCATTATAATATTCCTTGCTTGACTTGTTAGTCTTGGACTGTGGTTTGCCTCGTTTATTGCCTCAGCCATGATGGTCACTCCTGCAAATGTAAATATACGATTAATGCCTACTCGATCCCATTTAAACTAATTATGTGAATATGGCCCTATATAGATATTAGTACAGTTTTGGCTACACTCATAAACAGCTTTCAGGCACATGTTTATCGCAACATTATTCCTATGCCCGACACTGGCAAAGTTATATAAAACATGCCGATACAAAATTCTAACGAAAACATCACTCTTTTTCTCCCGTGAGTTTTAAAATCCATCTCACGCTCAAACCAATTTTAAAATCTATCTGTATAGAAGATATTCTACTCAGAATCACATACTCTTTCATAATACCTGAAAGCATCCGTTGCAGAAACTCATGTTACACCCTGTGTAGCCTAACCTCTACATCGTTTGCCATAATCATTGAGAATTAGGCTACTGAAGTTTATATATTCTGTGCATAGCATACGTTTCTTCACTTATACATACCTGTAAAGTACCGGGAACTGGGGAACATGCAAGTAGTTGATGTTAATGGTGGTTGTCTTAATGCTGAGAGTAGATCTTTCAAACGTAAGCAGGTGGTGACAGATGGAAATCCGCGACAGGTGGAGCGAGCTGTGCTTGATTTTCCCGCCTGGGCAGGACAGCTGTTCCGCTGGCATTACAACCTCCCCACTATACCCCATCTATTTTTCGAGTTTTTTCAGTTATATAAGGACTTGGACTATAAGTAGAGTGTGTATGGTGTAGTTTACTAGATATTGTTTGCTATTTGTTGTTCCATCAGCTTCTCAATAGTTTATATTGACTACAAAACAAAGATATATTGAGTAGGCTATGTCCGAAAGTGTATGTGATGATGTTAGCTACGACTTCCGAACATATATATTTAGGAATTTTACCAGCTTACCATCCTTTCTGTAGAACTGCATAGCAACTGATGCTTAAAAATCGTTTATATTTTAATGTTCCTAAATTCCATCAATATTAGAGAAAGGAAAAGAATGTAAACATATTCAATGTCAATGTAAGGGAAGCGACACGAACAGTTATACATCAACCAATCAGCTATCAAGGCCTATCAAGGGGGCGTGGCTTCTAGGCCAAGTTAGTGTAAAAGGAGTATAGTCACTAGACTAGACTTACTCCAAAGTTAGCTATCAACAGAATAAAGTAGCACTGGGTGGCAGGTATCTGACTATTAAAGTTATGAAGAATAAGTAAAAGTACAAACCCAGCCTATATGAAAGATTGCTAACTTAACCCTAAAGAGACCGTCCATACATATACCCAGATTCGGTTATAATGAATAAATGATGGTAGAGAAACTACTCTGATTTTCTATAATATATAATGACAATATAAACAAACACAAAGACATATAATTAACACTGAAAGAATTAATAAATGAAATCAGGATTCCCAACTATGACAGAACGTGAGACAGAATTCCCAGAACATATAATACACTTGCAATAACCACACAACAACTCACTACCACTGTGCCATCACTTCAATAACACAAGGCTCTAGGCACACACGTAAGCACAGAATCAGTCTATCAATAATATTAGCAAGTTAGCACTTCACTAGCATATATGGTAAATAAACATCAATGCATCACAATACACAAGTAATATAATAATAGAAGTATCAATACCCAAATATATATATAATAGTAATAATAGTAATAGTAGTAATATGAGAGTGACCCCTAAGTTACTGTGAGAAGAAAGTAGAAGTAAAAACAATTATACTTAACAAAATACGTCTGCGTGTCTCCTCCCGAATCTCACCACACTTAATCACTTACAAAACACAAACAAGCTCGCTGTCCCAGTCTCCAAAGATATCTGAACTACAAAGGCCTAAGCAACTGCCTTATATACTATCGGCTCGACAAAGAAGAGTGAGCAAGTTAAAACAAAGTTATAGGAGCGTCTCCGAACCTGTTCGTTAACACAGACTTAGACACACGACACTCATACGTTCCCTCCCAAGAAACTATGGGAAGTCCCAAGCAATGAAAACGGACACTCATCACGCCACTTGCGAGAGAAGGCGAGAGAAAGCGTACGAATCTAGAGAACATAGCTGGTTATGACATATTCAACCTTTCGACACTAACACTTAAAGAAAATGGAATAATAAATGAATTAAATTTGGACCTAACACATCCGGGTGTGGGCTTCTGCTACCACACTCACTGCCTGTCACAGTCAGTGTCAAAAATAGATAGCAATACTTATAAATCAATAATAATAATTCAGACACACGTAACTATATATATATATATATATATATATATATATATATATATATATATATATATATATATATATATATATATATATATATATATATTATATATTTCCCTCTCCCCCCCTGACACTCTACCACTCAACACAACACTCTAGGCCTACCACTCAACACAACCAAACTTACATTCACCCTTCCCTTTCAACTTTGTCTCACTCAATGCTAACACATCCAACTTCCTTTCAACAAAAACTCTCCCAATCTCCTCCCTTTTACCTACAACCATACTACATCCACGCACATTCTTTGTCCACACATATTACCCATCCATTTTCTCTGATGGTCAGTAATCTGGAAGGTATGACAAGATTCCTCATGTCCTCAGCCTCTCCAATTATGTGTAACAATTTTGTCGTAACCAAGGCGAATAAAGTAAAAATATAATCTACGCATGATGCACAAACTTAGGACAAGTACACTGATGTAAGTTTTATGCCATTTTTTGAAGTGCACATTTTCGTATTATAGCCGAACTGAGAGGTCACAAAATAAAAATATTTTACGGTTAAATATTGTAAGTACGTTTTTTAGAGTCATTGGTCGCTATCTAACCAATCACCAACCAACATGAAAGTATAAGTGAAAACAATCTTCTGCAAAGTAATAGAGAACACATAACAATCGTTTACAAGAAAGGATAGTTCGATATTATTTCACTTTCCGTGAGGGAACGCGAGAAAAAGGTTTGTGAGCGTGCATGAACACTAACATTGAAGTGTAAATAGACATACACAAACAATATTGTACGGGACGTAATAAGTTGATGACATTTGTACAGGAAGAAAATCATGTATAATATGATCTGGACTCTCCACAAATTTAAATGTTTTAATTCCGTTTAAAATTTGTGCATTATGGAGGCTGCCCAGCAGACCTTCATAACAGTGTTCCGACACTGGACATAGGATTGATCAAGCCCGTTACCGTGGCCCAGATCAACTGCTGCTCACACACACACACACTGGTACCCAGCCACAGAGGGAGGGAAGTGAGGGTAATTCCCAAATACTGCAGCTGTTATCGTACCAGCGAGGGTGTTTTACGACAAATAAACATTGGAACCCCATTATGAATGGGAAGGTATTCCTGAATAATTTCATTCATGATTTATTGTATATCATCTGACGAGAAGGGAAGTGTATTCAGTCCCTAAACTAGCGAAGGATACACAGGAATGTTACATTTAATTTTATATTATCTTTAAAACATTTTAAGGGACCCTGTGATGTAGTCAGAAAATTGGAGGTAAATGAGTCCTTCAAATATTGCCACGAAACACCACCTATATGGAAGGAGCTTGTTTCGTGGCATGGTCAGGAGGAATCAGAAGCCACCAAGTCTCATACACGATCACAGGGCCCTTAACTGTATAATACTGGGTCAATACTTGCTCTCTCATAGAGTGGGAGGGAGTCAACAAAGAGGGCAATCACCCTCACGCCGTGACAGCCAGACACCTATTAACACTCCCAACTTCTCAAGTGTGCGGCCGTGAGCCATTAAGTAGCCTATATAGTAGGTCAGAGACGATCCTCCATCAGCGTCTCGTACAGATGAAGCATACCAACTCTACAGTGCTATAAAATTTAATTTCAATGTAAGGGTGGTTCCAGTATATTTTTCCCGACTGTGCAACATATAGGTAAAACAAACGGGAGGGCTCAAAAATTATGGGGGTCAGTTTCGTCTTGGAAAAATGGAGGCTATTGATTCCTCCAAACTATGTTGCAAAACAGATTTGATTCTTGTGCAATGATATGATATTATTTCCTGGTATAATGTTATGAAAAATCAGTAGAAATCCGATTTGACCACAGGAGATGACCTCTTTAAGTAATAGGAATATGGAGAGAAGGAAACACGAATATTGCTAGCTAGAGTTACCACTAGACCAACCACTTACCGTTGAGAACATGAACCATAACAGAGCCAGTCGCAACATCACCAAGGGAACAAGTATAGTTGCCGGAGTCCCTGTGGCCAGCTTTGGCGATAAACAGTGTCGACACAATTACCGAGCCGCTCATGTCCGTCTTCACACTGTCGGGCAGGAAATATTTACTAAGGAATGATCAAGCAATATAAAAGATTATTAGAAACTTTTTAAGAGCAGTAGACAAGAACTTGCTCTTCGGGCCTGATGCTAGGGATCCCGATGCCAGTAGTGATATTGTCTAGAGCCGACAAGAACATTTGAGTCTGCCACGAGGGTCGGGAGACGAGCACCTTTGGAGCAGGTATATCTATATGTAAATATATTTATTCAAAACTTACGACAGAAGATGAATAACATATCCTTTCAACGATCTTAATTAATACCTACTGTTCATGGTGAATTTCATTTAAAATCGTGAACAATAAAGTTAGAATATGATAAAAGAAGAGTTATTAAAGGTTGGTATCGCTGGATGGCATCATAACATTCCCGCCAACATCCCTTCAACCAGGGTTGCCAGAGGTCTGAGCATAAAAATGGACAGATTCAATGTAAAAAAAGGACATTTACAATAAAAAAGGACAAACTTACATATCTATATCTAGAAAAGTAGGTTAGGAAGTTAAAGCCAATTTCACAGTCTTCTATTTCACTAAATTTAATGTATCTATAGATTATTTGTTCTTTAGTTAAAAGAAACACCCACACATTATACAATTATTTACAATTTTATAACATTTCTGAGGATAATCACCAAGTTTTCTGTGAAATAATGAAATATTTTTTTCGTGTTCGGTAGAGCATCGGGCGGGGGGTACCGTCCGAAGGTAAACACAAAATTTCAATTATTTTCAGCTCGGAAATGACGTCATCAAGACGGCGAGAAAAGTTTTTGTCTGTATCCTTCGGACTCTGAAGATCGTTCCGAGCATCGCGCACCCTTCGTAATACGAAGAGCAAGTTCTTGTATAAGACCCTGAAGGCCATATACAAGAACATTGATGGTGTTAACGAAGGTGTGGTATTGGTACAGTTAATCAAGCTTGAAACTCGATCCTCAAACCGTGTCGTCTGCTGCAGCCACACAAGGCTATTTAAGTTAGCAGAAATGTCGCCCAGGCTAACGAGGGCTGTATGATTGGCTGAGAAAGGTTTCTGAGCACTCCTATTAAAGGGGGATGTGCAGATGGAGGAGAGGAGTGGGAAACAGAAAAGGAGGAGGGAGGGGGAGCACATCAACGTCACACACACACACTCTTTTTCAGCCAAGTTGACTTTGAAACGACAAGGGATGCCCTGTGTCGCTACCCGGGGTGAACAGACTCTAGGATACACAATACAGTTCCTCACTGCTCGATCCCAGTATGTTGTTGTGGATGGTGTGCGGAGTGAAAGAGTGGAATTAGTGTCTGGGGTGCCCCAAGGTAGTGTCTTAGGGCCGTTGTTGTTCCTAATGTATACCTCTGAACTTTTTAACATCTTGGAGAGTGACCTGTATGGTTATGCAGATGACTCCACTCTTATTGCTGTTGTGCTGACCCCTGGTGCCAGGATTTCTGTTGCTCAGTCATTGGATCGTGACCTGGATAGGATTAGTGATTGGTGCAGGTTGTGGGATATGAAGTTGAATGCTGGAAAGACTAGGACAATGGTCGTCTCTAGGTCTCACACGGTGTATCCTTTATCGCCACCCTTGATTCTTGATGGGATTGTATTGGAGAGGTCTGAGAAATTGGTTATTCTGGGAGTTACATTTGATGCCAAGCTGACTTTTGAGAGGCATGTTCGGTCAATTTCAAGGTCTGTCTCCCAGAAGTTAGGTATAATGCGTAGAGCTTGGCGTGTGTTCGGAGATCACTCATTGTTACTGCGGTGTTACAACTCCTTTGTGTTGCCTCTGTTGGAATACTGTTCTCCAGTGTGGTGTTCAGCAGCTGATTGCCATCTCAAGTTGCTGGATAGGATTGTTTCCAATGCTAATTTTCTTACCGGCGGTTTACTTGATTGTAATCTGAGTCACCGTCGTTCTGTTGCATCATTGTGCATGCTGTTCAAGATCAGAATTAATGTGCTGCATCCTCTTAACTCCTCTCTGCCACCTCTGTATGTTCCTGCTCGTGTCACTCGTGGTGCGTTGGACTCCCATATGTATGCTTACGTATTGCCGCGCTGTAGAACCTGTCAGTACAGTCGATCGTTTGTCCCTAGGTCGGTGTCTCTGTGGAATGGCCTTGGTGAATCTGTCTTTGATGGTGTAGGACTGGCTGGCTTCAAGAGTAGGGCTAATATGTTTTTATTAAGCTAACTGCTCATCTTTTTTTTCTCTAAGCTGTCTTGATAGAATGCTTGCATTCTCTCCCAGCTTTGTGTCTCTGGTCTATTTTAATAATAATAATAATTGGTAGTACACAAGGGTCACACAAAATATGGTAAGATGCTGGCGTGCCATGCCGTGCCGTAGAGGAGCTGTAGTCGCTGCAGGAGAGTTGGCTGGAGGTAGGAGGTTAACTGTGTGATCAGAGCGGGAACACAGGTAGACGCAGGGCAGCTAGGTGGTGTGGTGGCAGGCAGGACGACGGCGGGCAGGGACCTTCTTCCGGTGCTGGTGCTGGAGTGAGTGTCCTAGCAGGGCTGGCTGCCCCCCTTATATTTGGTCCGAGCTTGGGAGTGGAGGCGACAGCTGCTGTCCCCAGGGGGCTTATGGCGACTTGGCTGTGGGTAGGCGTGGTCCCGGGGATGGCTTAGGTCTGCATGGGTCGAGGATTAGCGTACCTAAGAATAGACCAGCGATCTAGGAGTGGTATACCTAGTGATACAGGAGTGGCCATATGTGTGTGGTGTATAGAGTGGCCACACATGTGTTCGCTACAACGTGTTCAGTGGTACTGTACTATGTTGAAAAGATGTGTAGGAGTTGAGATTATACAGCAAAGAGAGATGCATACTATACTGTACTGACCTGATGCCACCTCTAGAAGTGTCATAGTTGAGCATGTGGTCACCATGGCGCCAGAGGATGAAGGTCTGGGCTTGAGGCATCTGACTGATAGTACATTTGAGCTCGATGGTGCTACCTTTCTTGTAAAATTTCTCGTGCACTGACTCCCCCCGCTCGTCTATGATCACCACCACGGGGGCTGCAGTATGGGAGAGCAAACAACACCATATGTAACTCTTATACTTATTTATATGATATTCTTGTTTGTAGATTACTTCACTTAATTACCAAATTTAATGGTTGATTGCAAATACAAAACATATAATCTTAAATGAACAGTTTTCACTCTATATGATTAGCTTCTGCAGAAACTAAAAACAAAACAAAAACATATAGACGAGGTAAATTTCAAACAGGAAGACTATTGCAGCCACAAGTGAGAAGGAAACAAAGAGCAGAGACAGTGTGCACAAAGGAAAAAGAAGGAAAGAGCCTCAAAGAGGGACAGTTAAAATTAAGAATTAAAAGACACTACACAAGCACAGACACGCACACAAACACATCCCCCCTTCTCGTCACATATATATTGTAGTGGCGCCATATGCACCACTCCGTATTCCTTTGTATATACCATATGCTGGTACACCACTCCTTGTTCCTTTGTACTCTCCCCGGCCCCAGACAAGCCACAGTCTGACGGGTAGGTTAATCCCGTCCCCTGACACAGCTTAGCCCACTCTTGGGAGTGCAGCCACCAGCCTCCCGCTCTCTCCAGGTATGAATAGAGATGGGTGCAGCAAGTCAGGTAATGTGCATCGTCACGTGGAGCACGCTACATACAGGAATCTGAAGTGAGAGGATAAAAGGGGAAGCTGAGCCTTCAGAGGCAGACTATCCAGCGAGCTACCATAGAGGAAGGTCTTGCCCTACTCCTGCCATCGACATACACCTGCAACACAAGTGTTCCCACTCTGACCACACGTTGTGCCCCTGCTCTTCACTACTACACAAGCTCCACTGTAACTACCGACTCTACTCGACGCTGCACGACAGGCTGGCCTTCCCTATATCCATATGTCCTGCTCACCTGTGTATTACCAATAATATACCAATATACCAATATATATATATATATTGTTATTATGATAGGCCTAAGCCATATGGAAATTTAAGATAAATGAAAGAAGACATTGTATTATATTTTAATAATTTATTTATCTATATATACTGACGCATCCAACGACACCATAAGAGCAGTGCTACAGCAGGAGGTTGATGGGGTGCTAAAGGCTATCGAGTTCTTTAGCAAACGCCTTGAGCCACCACAGAACAAAATGCAGCACTTTTGACAGGAAGTTGGTGGCCATGCATGATTCCGTCAAACACTTCCGCCACTTCCTGGAAGGCAGGGCCTTCCACATACGTACCGATCACAAACCACTTACGACAGCCATGAAACAGCTTGGTGCCAGCTGGTCACCACGAGTATCTCGACATCTCTCATTCATCTCCGAATTTACTACAGATATACGGCACGTACGGGGGGAAGACAACACGGTGGCTGATGCACTCTCAAGGGCACCACCGCCACACCCACTCATCGCCACAGTACAGTCGGCGGCAGAAGTCCTGTCGCCTTACCTGCTTCACCGAGACAGGCAGTGTTCATGGACTCGAGAAATAAGCACGTTTTCTACACCTAATAATCTCGAGTCTATAAACATCGCGTGCCTCGGTGAAGCAAGTGAGGCGACAGGACTTTTGCCGCCGACTGTACAACGCATTCCTCCTCTTGACTACGCATCACTTGCCCACGCCCAACAAGATGACACTCACCTCCAGGAACTACTGTCGGGCGACACTAGCCTACGCCTGGAACGCATAACGGCAACTCTACAACACGCTTCTGTTGTGACACTTCCTGTGGTACGCCACACCCCTACATACCTGAGCAATTCAGAGAAAATGTTTTCAATCACTATCACTCCATAAACCACCCAGGAATTGCAGGTACACTTCGCCTCATTTGTCGACATGCAGTATAGCTAGGAATGAGAAGGCAAGTGAAGGATTAGGTAACAGCCTGCATCTCCTGTCAGCATGCTAAGGTAGGATGACATACACACCCACCAATTCACGAGTTCACCTTTCCTTCCAGCAGATTCCACACCGTGCACGTCGACATCGTGGGACTCTCCCATCCTCCCGAGGGTACCGATATCTCCTGGCGTACGTAGACAGGACGCCATTTTCTCAGTGACTGGGTGTCTAACTTTGGTCCCCCTGCAGTTATCGTCACGGACCAAGGGACACAATTTGAGTCCAGGGCGTGGCAGGACATGCTCACATTATTATTGATGTTGTCTGGAGTCTACCCGATCCACCTCCAAATGAGATTTCCTTTGATTTTCTCCCCTGTCTTCCACCGTGTGAGATGCGGAAACTTCATAATGACCAGCCTTGGTGCTACAGGTGCTGGGGAGTTGGGCATATCTCCCGGTACTGTTCTGCCAGGCCGAAGTGTGCATGGTTTTTTTTTTTTTTTTAATGTTCCGACACTGGACATAGGCTTAATCAAGCCCGTTACCGTGGCCCAGGTCAACTGCTGCTCACACACACACACGTCACGACTTCCGAACTGGTACCCAGCCACAGAGGGAGGGAATTGAGGGTTATTCCCAAATACTGCAACTGTTATGGTACCAGCGAGGGTGTTTTACGACGTTCGGTGGCCTTATAGTTAGTGCCTGAAACTCAAATCGGAAGAGTAAATATTCTCAGGCCCTCACCTGAGAGGATCGATCTCCCGACCTCTAGGTTACGAATCCAGAATGGTGTGGTGCCGACCATGATTCCAAGACGTGTCCTGTCAGGGGTGAACCATCACGTCCTGCTGCCTCCACCTCTGAGCCTTCACCTCCTGAGGATACATCTCGATGGAAGTGTCCACGATGCCTTCAGCCCGGGGTTAACATTTGGCATGGATGTACTCGATGTCAGGTCCAGGCTCGTGTCCCTACTATTCCTCCGCCTCCACTACCGCCATCACCACCTCCCCAGACTGCTCCTCCTACCAGTCCTGCCTCGCCTCCTGACTGGCCCTCCACAAATCTGTTGCTACCCTCATGGCACAATGTACGGCCCTCGAGAACTGCTTTTCTGCCCTTGAAGCCAGGATTGATATGCTGGTTGCCGCTCATGCTGCCAATGACTCCAAACCTTGGTCGAGGCTCAGCAGGCTATCATCTCAATTGTCACTACCCTTACTGAAAAGATGGATACTGTTGCATCTCGCCTTGAAAAGCTTTTCAAGTCAGTCCGTTCTCCTGGTCCATCTTCTTCTCCAGGTCGCTCATCTGCCCCCACTCACTGGACTTCTACCTCAAAATACAGAGTTCGCTAGTGATTGCCGGCTGGATGTCATCTCCTGGAATGTATGTGGTATCACCAGTTATGCTAAGCTCACTCAATTCAAGGCCTAAAGTTTTTCGTCATCATCCCAGTGTTAGTTTTCTCCAGGAAGCATTTCCAGGATGGCCTCTCGCTGCTGGGCAAGCTCCTCCCCTCTCAGGTTGTGTGCTATATGTTCATCTGGTAAGGAATGGTCTCCTGACTTACATACACAGCTCCTTGCCTCATCGTCTTTTCCGTACCTCCTCTGATCCTGACATCACCTTTCAGCTAATTGAAGTTCTACATGGGGTTGGAGTACTCCAATTATGTAATGTCTATTCTGCCCCAGCTAGATTCACTCTTGAGGCTCTTCCTTCTCCAACAGTGCGTGGTATGGTGTAAATGGGAGATTTTAATGCTCGGCATTCTATTGGGTTATGGTTCTGGCTCTATTAATCGTAATGGTGTTTGTCTTCTTTCATACATCCGCAAGCATCATCTGACACACTGGGACACTTGCGGTGCCACTCATTGCCGGGGAGGTACTCTGGATTACATCCTCTCGTCTGGCCTGATAGCATCTCGGGTCCAGTGCTTCTCCGTGCCAGACTTATTCTCTGATCACATCGCTCTTCGGTTTCATTATTCTCTACCTGCTGGGTCAAGTACTTCAGCCACTCGTTTGCGTATTGCTGTGCCCCCTATATATTGCCCTACTTACATCTTATTTATGGCCCATGTATTTGACATATCATCAGCAAAACAGTCTTACTCTGATCTTGTATCTGCTACTGATGACTTTTATAGGCTATACGTCTCCCGGCCACACCTCCAGCATCGCCATACTGCCCACTCCTGGACGCTGGATGCACGTATACAGGAGGCAAAGGAGGAGGCTGAACGTGATGGCCCTTTGTTTCAAGCCAACCCAACCCCTGACCTCCTCCATCGTTATCAGATGTCTAGGGACACTTAAGTTGCCCTGCAGGAGTGTGCTCACACCGAGTCTTGGCAGTGGTTCACGGACAGTATCAACCAGCAAACAAGTGTGGCTTCTATGTGGCACCTCATTCGTCGGGTTGTTAAAAAGACGTTGGCCACTGCTCGTCATCACACTCCCGCCGACTATGCCCAACAACTTGTCAATGCCTGGTCAGAACAATCTACCCCAGCCAGTCTACCCATCCACATACAAGATGTACTCGCTTCCCGTGCTGCTGTCCATCGGCTACGTCTAATGTCTGCTCTGTTGCAAGATGATGACGATGATGCAGAGCAGATAACTAAGGAGGAGTTATGCCGTGCTCTCTCTTGGGGTAGAGCTTCTTCCCCTGGTGATGATGGTATTACTTATGCTGTGCTGCACCTACTTCAGCAAGTTCCTGGGAACCCTCTACTTCGACTGTACAATCTTTGTCTTTGTGATGGATGTGTACCACAAGCCTGGACCAGCAGCACAATAATATCCATCCCAAAGCCCGACACTGCGAAGTTCAGGCCTATTTTCCCTACATCCTAATTTTGTAAGGTTGTGGAGAGAATCTTTACTCAATCGTTTCATCT
Organism: Petrolisthes cinctipes; assembly: GCA_033782935.1. NCBI lineage: Eukaryota > Metazoa > Arthropoda > Malacostraca > Decapoda > Porcellanidae > Petrolisthes > Petrolisthes cinctipes. The sequence goes on from JAWQEG010001301.1 coordinate 182,524, forward strand.
ACAGACTGCAGGATCGCCTTTCTCCATGGCTATTTGGTTTCCTCCCCCAGCAGAGCACACACCACTGCCTAGTCGACCTGTACTCTCGCCTTTCCAGGACCTCCCATGTGTTTTTCAGTGGTGCACTCAGTCCTTTGTGCAGTTTTCATCTTGGTACGCCTCAAGGGGGTGTTCTCAGCCCATTGTTATTTAATATTCTGATGCATCGGCTGCTCACTTCTCTCCCTGATATTCCTGGAATTACTTATGTATTATGCTGATGATATCTGTGTTCATTCTACCTCACCAAGGGATCTCCAGCGGTTTCTTGACTCCTCTGTGGCCTCCTCTCACTGTCTCCCCAAATAAGAGCAGAATATTCACCTGCCATCTTCTTCAAGCTCGGCCAATGTTCACCATTGGAGGGACTGTCATTCCCATGTGTTCCCAGTACTACTATCTGGGAGCGCCAGTCAATATTTGGCCGATTGTCCCTGCCAGACCTCAAGACCATCCCATTGTCCAGGACTTATTGGGTCGTCTTCAGCGCTGACTTAACCACTTCAATGGCTCACTAACAAATCCTCGGGCATCTCCATCCCAGTAGCCAGGACCATGTATATTGCTTTTATCCGTTCAGTTGTTGATTACCTCTCCCCTGCTTTGATTTGCTTTGATTCAACTTCCCAGGGATACTCTTGAAACTTTAGAAAAATTTCAGAATAGAGCAATGAGAATAATTCTCGGCTGTACAATGTCGACCAGGATAGTGAACATGCAGTGTAAGTTGCATCTTGCCCCATTAGTCGAGAGAATTTATTGTAGTGTTATTTGCTTCACAGTCAAGTGTCTCCATTTCCCACATCTTTCACCCCATTACCCTCAGTTAGTCAGGACTTCTCTTAGACCAAACTCCCCTGTCCCTCCCATACTGCCTGCTGGACGTACTCTTATAAAGTCTGTTTCCTCTATGCTCCGTAGTCTTAGTATAGATATAATGGTTGCAGACGTCCCACCAGGGCCCCCTCTGTGGATGCTACCAACACCTGATGTGAGCTTCACATCTACTTCCAAGCCGGAACTGCCTTCTCTACAGCGGCAGTTGGCTCTGGAACCCATAGAAACAGTGATGTCCTCCATCACAGATCCATACTGCCTCTACACTGATGGCTCATTGCATGTGGATGGTACAGCAGGTTGTGCCGTTTTCTCACCTGACATGGAGTCACCTCCAGGGGGCTGGGTTGGCCGTCGTCTCTGTAACCACTCTAGCTCAACATTGTGTGAACTGTATGCCATTAGTCTTGTTTGTCAATGTGGAGTGAATGCTGCCATTTTTTGTTGCTCCAAACCTGCCCTTCATTCCCTCTCTAGTGTTCAGATACACTCTACTGTTATTCAGCAGATTTTATCGTTTTTGGACTTATTGCGTCATCGTAACTTTACATCACAATGGTACAGTTGACAGACTCGCAAAGGAAGCCTGCCATCTGCCTTCTCTTGGTGTTGAACGTCCTCTCTCCCTGATATGTTACCTCTCTAGAGTCTGCTCCACTGCTCTCCTCACTGTACTGCAATGCAGAGAGGCCCTTCAGCATCTCCATCACCCATTACGAGTCTGTCTGCCGTCACAAATATTCCTACCGTCGTCGAGGCCTCATGGCATAATGTAGTCTCTGCTTGTTTGAGGCTTGGCTATCGGCCACCATGGCAGGTTGCTGAGATGCAGAGTGAGCTTCCTTTCACGGAGTGTCGCTTGTGTCGAGTGCCTCATGCTAACACTATAGAGCACTATTGTCTGGCCTGCCCCAATGTCCGACACTTGGTGCCCTGGGGCCTGCCGCTTGATGTGGTTGTACACCTTAAAAGCCATTAAAAGGCAGGTAGAATCAAAGGGTCAACTAAAAATAACCGCCAATCTGTTTACAATCAGACAGCAGGTCAAAACCTTTCTCAGCTGCTGGTTATACACACACACACACACCTAGCAATGCCACCCAAGCTGGTGAAACACACACACACACAGAACATACACTCTCTCATCTATTTTTATACCAAAACACCATTAATTTACCTACCTGCATCCCCCTTAGACCATTAACACAAACCATTAACCTTTCCCTATCTTATTTTCATCTCTCCAAACACAGTGCTCTCAGGTCATAAAGAATGTTTGTACCTTCACTCACAAAAGAGAGTAAGAGAGAGAAAGTAAGAGAGGGAGAGAGAAGAGAAAGGGGTGGAGCTATGGTTGAACTAAATAACTTGACCCTCCATACTGGTAACAATGTATCTAGACATTACTGGCATCTCCAAGTACAGAGTGAATATATACTGACCAAAATAGCCTTAGCTAGGGACTCAAGATCAAAACAGCCAAAAGACATCATATCTGTTCTTCTTTAACACAAGACAAGACAGGGCACAAAACTCCCTTAGAATTAATAAATAAAGTAAGTCTTAATTTTACTTACTGAAGTTTATTTCCAACCTTGACTGAACACCACAACGCCAAGCTCGCTACCAACAACCAACAACAACAACTCCAGAACAAGATACTGTACCAGATTCTTCGAAGAGGCAAAATCAGGACTGGTACATGGTTTGTCGACACCTGCTGAACCATCAGGTTTTGGAGGAACTTCTGGTACGCCACCCTCGTTTTGGTGGATTTAAGTAGGTCATAATGTAAATATCTGTTTGTATGCTTTTGCTTCTTTCTGTTATGTTTTCGTGATGTGTGTGCGTGTGTATGTGTGGTTGTAGTCATTGGATTCTCACGAGTCCCGGCTACCCGTATGTATTGTTGTCTGCCTGTTGATTGACACTACGGCGCAATGGGAAAACAACAACAAAAAAACTAACTCCTCTCCCAGCCTTCCCCTTCACCACCAGCTCCGCATTATCCTTCACCTATCACCCCCGACTAGCATTTATCGAATATTCTAACCTTGCTTCCCAATTTGGTATGCCTGAAAATAACCGAAGTAGAGCCGCATCATTGTATTTCCATAAATATTACTTTTCTTTTGATCTAAGTGGGTGTTTTCCTTGCCAAAGAATATGATTCGAACGTAGACTTTTGCCTGCATCTATCAATATAGAATGATGCACTAGTCTGGTCATTCTAAGGGGCAACCATTTTCCAGATATTATAAGTTTTATTATATATATTATATATAAAAAACACAATAGCAACACCAAAAAATGGACAAGAGTAAGGCCTGGGTTGTTGTACCTGACTTACCCACGACGTTCAGTCTGACCGGGTACACAGTGGGAGGATGTGTGGAGATTTGACACTCGTAGTTGCCCTTATCTCTCCTCTGTGTGTACTTGATTTGTAGCTTCCAGTTGTTCGGGTGCTCGAAGTTCAACGCGTACCTGTGGAAAACCATGAAGACAGTAGTGAGTCGATTTCACAATAGTTCGTTATGATTGGTATGCACTCAAACGAAAAAAGCTATGCTGTGTAAAATTATTGGCTGATTTATATGATGAACCTGGTGAGTAAACTAAGCAGTGATCGTAATAACCGAACTAGTTCATAGATTTTGTTAAGGGGATAGTACAGTGATGGTAAATCTGGACCAACTCATTCCTCTATACTATTCCAAACAGCAGGCCACCATTATAATTTATTCATCTGGTCTGTTTTCGGACATACTTTGGAGGAATCAAGGCGGTTCAATGTACACTCGCGGTCAGAAATTGTGTCCTGATTCCTATGCATGATGAATCGTAACTATTCGAGCTTTGATGATTCGAACTACTGTGTGTTGTAGGGAGACGCACCGTTGTTCGAACCTTCAAAGCTAGTCTGTTTGCAATTCATTTTGCCAGGGGATCGGGACACAATTTCTGACCGCGAGTGTACAGTACCAAAAGTGTAATACTCCCATAATGTAGATATTGAGCGTTTTGAAATTAATAAGGATTGGCCAGTGTGATTGGGCAGAAACCTAACAAATGAAATTGATTGTGGAATCGCATATTTTTTTCTGTTAATTAATGCCTAAGAAATGCCGGTAGAGATACTGAAATGGAAATGGTATATTAGATTTAATGACCAACCACACTTGCTTCGTGGAGGGGAAACACTGTAAGCAGAGGAAATAATTATGAAGGAAGAAAATTAAATATAAGCCAAAGAAACAGGAAGAAAAAATTGTAAGCATAGAGGAGAGGAAGACAGAAAATATAAGCAAGAGAGAAATAATATATAAAAGCACTAAAGGGGGTAGTACAGTGTTGGTAAATCTGGAGCAACTGATTCCTCCAAACTATTCCTAACAACAGGACACAATCATCTTTGTTAAACGGGTCCCGTTTCCTTTAATACTTTGGAGGTATCAAGGCACTCTAATGTAGCAAAAGTGTATTATTTCCTTCAAAGATTCAATGTTTTCTAATATCCAATCATTCTGTGAAGTTTGATGAAAATCAAAGCTTAGTTTATTTAGTTATCGTGTTCACAAGTCAACACACACAAGTGATAACAACATGCACCAAACCTTGCGCGAAGAGAAAGGAATAAGGTGAGAAATAGAGAAGAAAAGGAAGAGAAGGGGAAAGGATAAAAACAGGAATGATAAAATAAAGAGCTAACAGCTATAGTCCTTGCGCCAAGGAGTCCGTTCTAGGTGTGGCAGACGTCGCGTTTTACCACGAGCCATGTGCCAAATGAACCTTAGTACATGCCTCTCTCTCTCGTATTTTCCATCTATTTGCTATTTGAAATTGTTTTCTTTTTATAATTTGTATATAGTAAAAGAAGCTGTACATATAGTACAATGAATTTGTCTTTTTTGGATTATAAGAACGATTTGAATACATTCTACGACACCTGGCAGCGCTGAGCTATTTCTCCATGTTGCCACGCCGAGGCCATACTGGGTCACTGACTCATTTCCAGCCTGACCACCATCTGATATATGGTGACCAAATTGGCAACGTTGCACTCAGGAGAATTCCAACTTCTGCCCCACCCAGAACGGACTCCTTGAAGCGAAAGGACTATAGCAAAGAAGGTATAAGCAAGGAAAAGAAAACCAGTGAAAGGTTCAGTAATTCAAATATGTATCGGAACTCAAGGGGAAGATAGTTTTAAATCGTCATTCATGATGCTTCAGTAAGGTTGGTATGCATGGAGTGATAATCAAGGTTGTAAATATTAGTTTTGTAGCAGGTCTTACACAGTATGCTTCAGATTTACAAAATGAACCAGAAGGCCCATGGTTAGAGGGTTACGGACTCTGTTCAACTAGTCCTTAACCCTCTTGAGCAGCAGAGCGGACTCTAGAGAGGTTTACGCAGGTCAGGGAGAGAGACGTCCATCACCAAGAGGAGCCAGATGGCAGGCTTTCTTCCCGAGCCTGTCAAATGTAGAACTGTGATGTAAAGCGACATGGGATGGCACCCATAGATATTTGAGAGTCAAGTTATGATGACGCAATAAGACCAAAAACGATAAAAGCTGCTGAACAACAGCAAGGTGTGTGGGATTGAAGACTGGAGGGCAGGCTTGGAGTCACAAATCATTGTAGCATTTACTCTCTGGTGACGAAGAATACTGACGGTATAGCATCCGGAATTGCATACAGTTTACGTTCACACAATGTAGAGCTGGAGTGGTCACAGAGACGATGGCCAACCCATCCCCCTGGAGGTGGCACCACCATCTGTACCATCCCAGAGCCATGGATATAGAGAGTTTGACCAACTAGGTTCCAATCGAGCACGTCGCTGATTGGTTGAACGGAGTCACGTGACACACAGGAGCCATGTTGTTACCCAACGTCACCGTCAGCCTCTCTATAGCCGCAGTAAAAAAATCCTTGTTGTGCAGCATGGGGTTGTTCAACGCGCCCAGGAATGAGCAAAACAATGCACAGATTCCCAAGAGATACCCAGAGGAGGCAGCTTTGGGCAAATAAAGCCCAAACAACAACTCGTTCCTCTGCTCGGTTAGTACAGTGCCAGCACTTACTAGGCTATAGCTTTCTTTCAAACTTTTATATTCTTTTACATAGTTTTATTAATTATTGTATACTTAATTAATTAACTTATCAGTGAATGGAAGCACCAAGCGCAGAGGGATTATTTCTTCTATATATAGGTCTATATGTGTACCTTACTGTAACCTTATATACAGTACGTAATATTTTAGTGTTAATGTTACCTTTAAGAAGTACTTATAGTTTATTCTCATATTTTTATATGCATGCACTGAAATCACAAAATAACATTACAAATATAAAAAGCTCTTTAACATGGTAATTATACCAGTAGAAGTTGTACTGTATAACACAATAAACTGTAGTAGTAAACCCTCATTCCTTGGAGGATTGAAGGTACTAATTCACCAAAAAGAATATCTCCCCTTAAACTTAGGTGATATTATTACACAAGGTCAGTTTTGATACAGTTATACAACATTTTTGTATAATTATAATTATGGTATTGTTTACACATCTTTTTAGTTCTAATGAATATCTTAATGGTAGTTTGTATCGACAAATGTAACTACAGTACTACAATTCTCAAGGCAATGCCTATAGGCTACTGTACCAATAGCATTATTCCACTTTGTATACTGGCTCGTCACCACAGCTCCCAGGCTGATTGACAGTGCTGACGTCACCCATCACTTGGCTATGACGTCATGGACTGTTGCCAAGTAACATATATATATTAAATATTTATATTTGTTCCTCTTTATTGCTGCCCGTGTAATTGCCAATAAAAATAACTGTGCATGAAAAATAAAACGTTTTAAAGTCGTGTTTAAATAAATATTTAATATATATATATGTTACTTGGCAACACTCCATGACGTCATAGCCAAGTGATGGGTGACGTCAGCACTGCCAATCAGCCTGGGAGCTGTGGTAACGAGCCAGTATACAAAGTGGAATAATGCTACTCGTATGTATTGTTGTCTGTCTGCTGATTGACGCTATGGCGCAATGAATTAAAAGAAAAGAAAAAGAAAAACACTTATGTCATTGACTTGGCAGAACGTCTGCAGAAAACATGCGAAATTGCAAAAGAGTTAGTTAAAGCGAAAGAGCTTCAGAAGTCTTACTACGATAAAAAGACTAAGCTCCGAACTCTGCAAGAAGGAGGAAAGTGCCTCGTTTTGTTACCAACAGCTCACAACAAGCTGTTGGCAACTGGCTCAGTGGAAGGGTCCCTTTGATGTAGTTAAGAGGGTAAACGACCTCAACTACATAGTAAAAATCGGAGGTGACAGCAAGCGATTCCACATAAATATGCTCAAGGAGTACTATATAACCCAACGAGGGTGTACTTCTGTTATGGCCACAGTTCGTGGGGGCTACCATAACATCACCTCTGAGCAACGTGATTGCCTAAGGTTAGTCCGTGATCATTATTCACCAGCAGTTGACATGGTTAGTGCTGCCGTAGTGATTCCCGAAGGAGAAGATGGATACACTCCACAGGCGACCTAAACTCGTCAAGGTGAAACCGTGGTAGAGGTCTTTGTCTGTCAAAACTTAAGACCATACCAGCGTGCAAAAGTTAACGCGATACTGGCAAAATATTCTCGTGTATTCTCTGACAGGCCTGCTGTTGCAAACATAGCCTGTTATGAAATTCTGCTCACAAGCGACACGCCAGTGAGGGTGAAACCGTACCCTATTCCTGTGAGACTGGTTGATACAGTACGCAAGGAAATAAATGATATGGAAGCGGGTGGCATCATTGAAAGGTCAGACTCGCCATATTCCAGTCCTATTGTCGTAGTCCAAAAAAAGGACTGCAGCATATTTATATGTGGAGACTATTGTCGTGTGAATGCTGTCACCAGGGTCGATGCAGAACCCATGTGTGACCAGCAAAAGATCTTCGCTAGGATTAGTAACTCAAAGATATTTTCTAAGATGGATCTGGCAAAAGGTTTCTTCCAGATACCACTCGAGAAGTGAAGTCGTCTCATCACAGCGATATCCACACCAAATGGGCTGTACCATTTTAAGGTATTACCTTTTGGTATTACAAAGTCTCCCGCAGTCTTTAATCATGTCATGCGTCAGGTATTACATGGCATCGAGGGAGTAGAAGCTTTTGTTGATGACGTTCTCGTGCACTCAACCAAATTTAAGGAGCACCTTGTCATATTGCAAGCTGTATTGCAACGACTGCAGGAATACAATATGTCAGTCAAACCATCCAAGTGTGAATTGTTTCAACGGGAAGTAAAATTCTTGGGTGAAGGATGCTGTGAGTGCCAAAATGACAATATACAGAAAATCAAGGATGCATCGAGACCTACTACGAAGAAACAGGTACGATCATTACTGGGATTTACCGGTCATTACCGTAAGTTCATTCCGAATTTCTCTGTTATAACACTTCCACTTAGCGAGCTCCTAAGGAGAAATGTTCCTAATAAGATTACCTGGGGATCAGAGCAAGAAGAAGCATTCGTCTCACTTAAGAATCTTCTTTGCAAGGAACCGATCTTGCAATTGCCTGACAACCAATGACCATTCATACTTAGAACTGATGCGTCCCAGTACGGTATTCGTGCAGTTTTGTTCCAAGAGAAGGATGGGAAAGTATTTCCTGTTGCATATTATAGTCGCAAACTGAAGTCTACTGAAGCAAACTACAGTACAGTAGAAAAGGAACTTCTGGCAGTAGTAGAAGGAATAAAGAAATACTATTACTATCTGTATGGCGACAAATTCGTGCTAGAAACCGATCACATGCCTCTTGAAAGTTTGTGTACATAAAAGATTGCCAACCCACAACTACTCATGCGCTGGGCTTTGTACTTTCAACAGTTTAACTTCACAGTGCGATACATATAGGGAAGTGCGAATGTCGGAGCAGACCTTATGTCGAGATTACTTGAGGGAGAAATAAGCTAGTAAATTGATTCGTAAGCAGAGTGACCCTCTTCCTATGTAGAAAATAGTCAGGCGAAGTTGATTTCACTGGTTATTTGACTCGTTATTGCTCACCTCTCCTAGTGCTACGAGTACAACGACATTAAATATGAATGGCGTTTTCCGATGTATAGTCTGAGGTCGAATACTCTCGGGTGTGTACCAGATATTCGCAAGGCCTCGAAAATTATTCCCTAACTAGTTGTATAGACAATTGATTGGGGCCAGGTAATAACGAGTGTGGGGGAGGAAGTGACTGGCTACACGAGCTGGCTAGATGCTACCTAGGAACTACGAGATGAACCTCAGGTTGGTGATTACGAGTGATACAGGCGTGAAGCTGTATTGAAAATTGCAGCTGGTGTGAAAAAAATTATATCTGGAAGTCTACGAAACGATCAGAAATATATAATCGAACGAGTGTTAGTTTGAATTTGAATATCAAGTAAAGTAATTGAAAAGGAAGGTCTGGGAATAGCACCTGATAAATAATTACAGTGTTAGTCTTGCCTAATCATTGCAAATTAACATAAGGATAGGATAATCAAAAGAAAAAACGAAAAAAACGAAGAAAAAACAAAGAAAACCGAAGAAAAACCGTTTTAAAGAAGAGAACCGTATAATGTCGATTCCTTGCAATATTATTAGCTAGCTAGCAAATTCAATTCGTGTGAGAGTGTATGCGTGTGGATTAACTTATTTATAATTGTTTATTTAATTATTGTTGGTGTTTGAATTGAGTTAACGTAATTGGTGTTGTGTGAACCTATGTAACTAATACTAACTACTAATTATCCTTGGGTGGAAGGATGGAGTAGAGAAGTATATGAGTAAGAGTGGCATTGGGTGGTAGGAGGGACGCCAGTTGACGGGGGACAAAGGTGTGTGGAGGCAATTCAATCACCCCTTTGGGGATTAAGGCGTCTGGCAATACATAGATAAATAGATAGACAATAATTACCTTAGTACGACCAGATAACAAATATTCTTGAAAATACCCGATACATAATCTTGAAAATAGTCTCATTGTCTTTCCCAGGTCTTTATACCTATGTGAGGTAATTTTAACCCATGACGAATATGAAGATAATGGAAGAGTCATAGCCTACATCTATCTATATCTATCTATCTAGCCTACATAATTTATTCTATATTTGTGTACAGAAGTGGTACTTGATGCTTCTGTACAGCCAGCACAAGAAGATACCAGAGATGCACATCATATTTTCTCAACTGCAGTATGCTGATCGTGCTGTGTTTGTATTCCCAGACATGATGAGTTGAAAAGTGTTAAGTTAGCCGTTAACTCTCAGAAAGTTGAGCTCGTTAATCTGAAAAGTGCTAATGCAATACAGTACGATATTTTCTGAAAAAGCGAATGAACTGAAAAATAATGATACAAAGCTTAGAAATGCTTATGCACAATGACAAAATGAAAGTACTAAAATAAGTGACGATTTTCCTATGGTGAAAGAAAACTTCCAGGAAAAATTAACGAAAGTATAACTTGAAGTTGAAATATTAAGGAAAAATAACACTCCCCTCCAAGATTTAGTCACAAAATATGAACTGCAGAAAAACCCGTGCAATAAAATGAAAAAGATAAGATATTAGTAATTCCCCTACAGTATGAAATAATGTCTCTGTGATACACATAATGTGGTTTCATGGTGCTGTAGGCAATTGCCTCTTGTGATAGAAATTAAGTTTGTTTTTACAGTTTCCAAAGTAATTATACTCATGGACTGACTGATACTACAGTATTACATATATTCTAATTGCAATAGTTTTGCCTATATGTAACATAATGTTTGTAAATATATTGTGACAGAAATTAAGTTTATTCATACAATTTCCAAACCTGTGCAATTCCACAGTGATTATATTCATGGACTGACTGTAATAATACAGTATTATGTAAATTCTAATTGCATTAGTTTTGCTTTATATATACCATAATGATTTATATATTGTGATAAAATTAACGTTAGTTTCTAGTTTTTCTAGAAAACGTGCTATTCCACTGTGATTATACTCATAGACTGATAGTGATAGTACTTCATGAGGATATTGTTACACTTACTTCTATGGCAAGAAACATTTATTACTGTACTGTACTTTATTTTTGGTACACAATTAATTTCGGAAACTATATGATAATAAATATATAATTACATTCAGCATGCAGTATTTTGCATTCATATTCCGATTCATTATTTTTCTACTTTATAAAATCATTGGAGTTGTAAGCAATATATAAGTGACCTTGAATGGGGCATTTGGTAAATATCAAATTTTGAAATTAGTCTGACCTTACCTAACCTAACCTAAACCGCATCAGACTACCGGGACCTAACATGGACAGACTACCGGGACCTCACCTGGGCAGACTACCGGGAAATAACCGTGGTAAAGTACAGGAAATGACTGGGGCGATATACTGGGACCTAGCCAGATCTGGCAACACTGCTACAAAACAGTAATTCTTTCAATAAATACCGGGCATTTTTCTGACTTAATTAACTGATGCATTTTTCTAACTTAATCAGGGTATTTTTCGGACCTAATTGGGGCATTCTTCGGACCTATTCAAGGCATTTTTCGGATCTCCTGTTGGAGGGGTTGAAAGGGACATATTTTAGAAATGGGGAAGTTGGAAATACTAAATAGGTATGGAAATCTTTTTTATAACATTGAACAAATCCAGATGGAGCTCTCCTGTAGAATTATCAATAGAAATTACCTTTACATCCAAGTAATAGGTTATTATATAATCTTTCGAGTGATAGATATATGAATATAACCTAGCACTAGTCAATCTAAATACTTCGTAACCAAGGTTAAAAAACTGTAGGCTACTACCAAGGATGATCGACTAATGATCTCATTAGGTCAGCTAGGTCATGATTTATAAATTTTTTGCTTTATATCCATATGATTAGTAGGCTAGTTAATCATCCATCAAGAATTAAACACATCAAACCTATTATCAGTCTAAATCATGACCTTATTATCAATGCCAAGTAGTACTGTAGGCCTACTTCTGGTGAGTATACGACACACCAGTGGGCAGTGGTAGAGATCTCCTGGCTTCTCTGGATATCTATTGATGACAACACACTACAAGCACATTTATTTCAAATTATAATGATCAATTTAAACTGTGTGGAATATAAAGACACCAAAGATTAGTAATTATTGTACAAATATGGGCTTAGAGATGCGAACGAGATTTGATGTCAATCTTGGTCGTGGAAGGCTTCCAATTTTACAGTCCATTATTCTATTTCAACAACTGATGTCGAGTTGTACAATTGCCGTTATATCAGTATGCTTCTTATCTTTTTAACCTACCAAGGTGCAGCTACCAAGAAACTCATTATTTCGATTAATATCAGCTGATATAATCTTTATGCCTCATATTTTAACTAGGGAGCAGGCAAGGTTTGAGCACCAGCTAGCCACAGACTCTCCCGTGACGTCACGGGATATTTACGACGCCATCACTATGACGTTTCACTGGACTATCCTTTATAGTCTATCATCCTTGGGTAGATGGACGGGTGCTGTACGGGTCCATGTTCACATGACTCGTCAACCATCCGCCAGGCGCCGTCAGGCCAGGTATTATCGAGAAGAAATCCGATCCGTGTTGGTCGGACGACAGATGGCTGCCGCCGGCAGGGCGACGGGTCGTGTGAGCAGTTACATTAAAATGCATTTAAGAATTCTTGATGGCGTCAAGCAGGCTGCTTGCCTGTCGGAAAGAAAACGGGTTCTGTGAATCCGCCTTAATGCTGCCTCGTCCACTCAACTGGGCGAACAGTGGGAAAGCACCACCACCATCACCATAACATGAGCCTTCCCAACAAGACCCCGAAACGGAGGAACTGAGGACAGCGGCACAAGTTCCTGCTTCACCTCCACTACCACAACGAGCGAGAATGCCACTGACAACATGGACCTGAAAGATGACGGAGAATAACAGACGACGAGGAAGAGGAAGAGGAGGAGGACTGACAGCACAGCGACCAACCCACCACCCACTGTCACCGTGGACTGGTGAATGTTTGCCTAGACCAGTTTCACCAACACTTCTCCCGTTGCCAGGATCCCGACATCTTCCAGGTCAGGAAAGTCTGGACGAGTAAAACGGCATCAGAGACCAGCTTCGCTAACTCGACAACAATAATTGCCAACAACAAGAGGGCATATGGTAGGAGAAGGAAATTTTGAGACAGAAAATAAAAATAATAATAATAGACTGCCATAATGCCCATATAATGGGAGGTAGGCACTAAGGAAAAAAACAAATTACCTACTTCCTCAACTGAACTGTGGATTGATTGAGGATGAAAAAAGATCTTCCCAGGCTTGGTAGATCCTCCAAGTACAGTTACGCGTACTTATTTCGGTTCAGGGATTTTTTTCCTTTCCCACTCTACCCTAGACTAAGGGAAAACATGGAGTTGAGCTTTGGGATCCAGCTGGGCTACCCCGCCTTTAACCCCTCAATTCCCCTACCTTCATTTTCTAGTTGTTAGTTAGTGATTAACCACAAATTATTTCGTGCATTATAGATAATGGCTGTTGTAAACTATTATCGTACATATTGTCAACGGTCAAGACGTTTTCCAATCTTTTCTTGTATTATTGATCTTCGTAATCAACAGGCATAAAGACCTTATGCCTATATAGCACTCACAATATAGCACACACACTCACTCTCTCTCTCTCTCTCTCTCTCTCTCTCTCTCTCTCTCTCTCTCTCTCTCTCTCTCTCTCTCTCTCTCTCTCTCTTCCCTTGTAGAAGATCAGAAAGGGGCAGGCTCATGACTGAAGGGCTCCAAAAACCCTTTAGTTTTACCCACCTCACTCTAAGTACTATAATACTATTAAAAAAAAAAGGTCATCATACGATTCTTTATAGTTAGGCATAAATGCAATTTAAGCTTCGAATCCATAATACACACACACACTACTGAAATCTGTTGGAGTGTGTTTTCTCATGGATACTATAAAAGCATTACAATACAAGGTAGGGTGCACATGGGCGGGTGTTAAAGTTACCTGGCATCGTTACTGTAGGTATGGAGTCCCCAGGTGAGAAGCTTAATGTTATCACCATCTCGCCTCACCCACGACACCTGTATAAATACCAAGGTTAATTAACAATCTGACTTCATCCACGACACTTGTACAAAAAGTTAATTAATCACAACAACCACTATGATACTCTTCAATTAACGGAGGGGAGAGGCTCTTGACGGTAAATTGGAGGATTACTCAATCCTCCAAACTATGTCACAAAACAGATCCCCTATGAATAACACAGAGGTGATTTATTTCCTTGTGCGTCATATGACCTCGCTGTTGGGGCGCCTAATATCAATCAATCAATCAATCACACTATTTCCTGAGATAGTTTGGGGGAGTCAGTTACCCTCAATTTTAGTAAATAGTGGTTTTCCCCTTCAAGACGAGCTAGGCATTCTATTCAAACTGTTTTGACAATAAAATATGTACTACAAAGTTTCCTATGATGAGATAGTATGATAAAAAAGTATGGGATACATATGCATATTGCGGTGCTGATAAAACTGGAGTAACTGAATCATTCGGATTATTCCAAGCAAAAGGTAACCAATATTTTTCTTAATCTAACTCTGTTTCCTGTCATGCTTTGGATGCATAAATAAAAGGCACTCCAAAATACCAAAAACATTCAATCCCCTTAAACTCGACCCTTTTTAGGATTCATACAATCTAAGAACGCAACGAGACTGTTATGACCAACATCATATATTTATTTAAAGGGAAAGATATATGAAAGAATAAAACACTAGCATTAGACATCTATGCTGGAAATGAGTCGACTGTGCGGCAAAATACTAAGTGGAGAAACTTTTGTGGGTAAAGTGAAGGACTACTAAATCCTCCTAACTATGTCACAAAATAGATTCGTAATTACAAACACTAAGATGATTTGTTTCCGGGGATTGCTTGGAGGAATTAGTAGCAAGCACTCCAATTTACCAAAAAGAGTTTTTTTCTTCCATTAAAACTGTGACGAATGAATGATGGGTAGGTGTTGTAGAGTATCTTACCGTCTTATCTTTCAGTCTCTTGACGCGGCAGTTGAGGTTGGCAGTGGAGCCGAGCTGTACCGTGATGTTGGTGGTGTTGACGTAGTCCTGGAAGTACGGCAACAACTCGTGCTCATCGTACCTGATCACAAGCAACACACAGATGTTAATGTATACCCAACTCTTTCATGACGCCTTTCATACCAGCTAGAGAAGACTGTAATAATGATAATTATTGGCGAAGATAAATCATATTGATAAGTAATTATATACATATACATACTGTGTTATATAATATACAAACATAAAACACTCATACGAATCTGTTCTTAACTGCAAAATTCAAGACCACCTTCCTCGATACGACCTTCTTTCTGATTATAAGTATGGTTTCCGTTAGGGTGCTCTACTATCGATCATCTAGCTTTCTGATTCATAGTCATCCTCTGTTCAAAATGTCGGTGAAACATCTATTTTCGCGTTAGACATACCAAAAGCTTTTGATGGACTCTAGCACAAAGCTTTAACTTCCAAACTGTTCTCTTCGGTTTCTATCTTTCCCTCTACGCCTTTATCTCTGATTTCCTTTTTGGCCGTTTTATAGTTTCTGTTTAAGATGGTCAATGTTATTCTCGTAAGATCATCAACAGTAGTGTTCCTCAGGATTGTGTCCTATCACCCACTCTCATTCTCCTTTCCATCAATGAACGACTTAGCTATACTTCCTCCCTTATCCACTCTAATGTCGATGATTTTGACAACCAGTTTTGATAACCGTACATCCTTGCCTCTCCACTTCACATCACGCGATGTGATCCTGAATTTTCCCTCATCTCTGATTGGGGCAGAGAAAATATAATGTACATCATTGCTATCAAAACACTGTTCCTTCACCGTCCAACTCACAGAAATCTTCCAAATGACTCTCCCCTCGTCTTCAGTGACAAACAGTCTTTGCTCTTCTCTCAATATCGTTGATGTCGCTTTTAGGTGTGGGGTGTTTCAACCAGCATAGCACTCTTGGACAGGGAGAAATCAAAAGCATTTTGTGTCATAATTTCTCCGTCACTTACAGATACGCTACAAAATCTCTCTCCTCGCTGCAAAGTTGCATCACTCTCTTCTAACTTTTGGTACATTAGAACACCATGATTCCTCCAGAGTACATATACCACGAAACAGGGACAAATGAACAAAAATAATGGTGGTTTGTTGCTTAGAAAAGTGTGGAGGAATCGGTTGCTCAAGATTTAAAACCATCGTACTACCCTCTTAAACTAGATAGTTCAGGATGAAGGTAAAAGTGACCACCACCACCTGTCTTGGGAAATGGTGCTGAAGGTCCAGAGAGAGGACAGTGAAGCACCAGTGTTTTCGGAGGCTGTTTGTCCAGACTCGATCCCTCCTTCGTACCTCACCTCTGACGACACCACATCTTCTATTCCACCTCCTCCTTCGTCTCCCATTTCTCCGTCAGCTGCGAGTTAGGGGAACGGTGAAGAAATATTAGGTGGTTAGTGAGTGACAGGTTGACCAAACATACAATCGTTTGGTTGAACCTTTAAGTGAGTCAGTGGGTGGGTCAGAATACTTCTTGCAAGGAATTTGGGCCATTGTGTGCGTTGTGATAATTCACTATCATACCAAAAGGCATGCAAAAAAACACAACATAAATATAAGACTATACGAACTTCACTCCTGTCTGTTGTACAATCTTATTTGCAAACTCAACAGTTAATAAAAAAAATATATATATATATACTGTGCTTCATCGCACGAATTTTCTATCTGGTCCTTTAATTTCTAGAAATACAGTAACCAATATATTTTTTTATCTATCGAGTCTTAAACTGGGACCTATTTATCAAATTTTACTAGTCTGTTTTGTCGTCACACACGTAAAAAAAATAATATAATTATAAATATCATAAGAGTTCTCCCAATAAGATATATACACTCTTTGATTCATAATAACTAACTATTATTTTCTAGGAAGATTGAGCATCTCCTAACTTTCATTGTAATGTGAGAACCATTTCTAATGAATACGATCGTCACTTCAAACCTCTATAAGTTTGCATTGTACTTAAAAAAAAAAATATATATATACACTTTGTTGGGACACCATAAAAAATATAAATAAATGCGAATGTGTATGTGACTGTGTGTGTGTTAACGTCAAATAAAGTCTTCGGACATTACCAAACCATGTTTCTTCCTCATTCCTACCAATAGCTGACTCTAATTTAATAATGGTAACATCCACATACAAAACTTCATTCTGTATACCAATTGAATGACAAGCAATAAATCTCACATTGAAGTTTGGGACATAATTTTCCCTGATGAATGTTTCAGCAGTAAAGCTTAAGGAGGTGCGGGAATAGGGGGACAGGCTTGGGGGGGTTTAGGGGGGTGCGGGAGTAGGGGACAGGCCTGGGGGGGTGCGGGAGTAGGGGGACAGGCTTGGGGGGAGTTAGTGGGGTGCGGGAATAGGGTTCAGGCTTTCTACCCACCCCAAGCCTGTCCCCCTAATCCTGCACCCCCTAAACCCCCCCCAAGCTTGTCCCCTACTCCCGCACACTATAACATAACATAAAAGTACTGACCATTATGAGGGAGAGTAAGAGCGAGTCCAACTAGTGTAAACACAAGTAAACACAGTGTAAATACAAGCCTCAACATCATGGTGGTCGTCACGTCACGTACACATTCTGAAAAAATATCAACACAGAGTTACCGTACGTCAAGAAATCGTTATGTACACTTGTGATACATAATTTCTGAGCAGAGTGTGAGGATCAGAAAGCTTCGAATCGCCTGGTATTGCTCTTTCCCCCACCCAGTACACCTATAGAAGCTGAGTTCGAATGCAGAGAATGTGTGTGTGGCGCCTGCCGTTCGTCTCTGGTCAGGGATTACGTATCACGAGTGTACTATGCATATTTGTTTTATAATTATTGGTATAACTCACTGATGTTTTATTTCGTTCTCACTTACATCAAGATTTGAGGTTGTCACACACATACATAAAAGTGTGATACAGGTATCAAAATATTTGTTCCACAGGCACAATAATGTTTAGGAACAGTGGAACGCTTGTGCTAAGTGATCGTTGGTTATTAGAGATGCTTGTCAGGTGGTAGTGATGATCGGTGAGGATATATTTTCTAATTGTTCTGTTTACTTTGCAGGCATAAATAAATGAGTGTTCCAGGTTATATTTACAGAAAACAATAAAAATATAAAGTAAACAATCACAGAAAATATAAACAGTGAAAATGGCACGTCAATTTTTAAGTGATGAGGAAGTAGACACTATGATGAACACCACAGGTGCCTTGTCACATTTGGTTGATGATGAGGCTGATCATATAATGAAGGACATACAAATATTATTGGTGATGATGCAGAAAAAGCCGCTAGTGATGATGAGCCAGAGGATCTGATAGAAATGGAACTGATGTATTATAGTGACTGACAAAGAGTTTATCCCATCGTATAGTGAAGATGAGGATGAAGAAGATGAGGGACAGCAGCAGCCTCGCAGGAAGACACGTCGCACATCAACCCCAAAGAGAAGAAGCAAAGGTCATATTGTTAAACCACACTCTGGTAACTATCCTGATGATGCTATCACTTCCACCTCTGCTGCTGCTGCTCCTGCTTCCCCTGTAGCCAGTGGTGGTGTGAGACGTAGGAGAAGTGCTGATGTTGCTGTTCCACCTCCAGTAGAGTTTGGTCGTGCTACACTGGCTAGTTCGTCTGGGTTCATATGGAGTACTCGTCCACAGGCTACGGGCACACGGGTAGCAGCAAGAAACACTGTCGCCGCCAACACAGGACCTAATTAGGAAGCACAGGCTGCCGACACCCCCGAGAAGTGTTTTCGTCTATTCATGGTTGATCCATTCCTGGATATAATCTGTCAGTGGACAAACAAGAGGTTTGAAACTGAATCAAGCAAGTATGCCAGGAAAACAGCAACACACAAGATACTGGAACGGGATGAACTGTTGGCATTAATTGGGTGGTAATATTTTCTGGATGCCAGAAGGATAACCATATGTCAACTTGTGACATGTGGTCTGTTGACATTGGTGCGCCATTGTACCGTGCTGCTTTGTCCCAGAGCCGTTTTGAGTTTATAATCAACTGTTTACAGTTTGATGACCCGCAAAGAAGACAGGCAAGGAGGAAAGGAGACAAATTTGCACCTATGAGGGAAATGTTTGATCATTTTATGAAGAACTGTCATTCCCATTACACACCCTCTTAGTATCTATGTGTCGATGCGCAGCTGCTTGGGTTTCAAGGAAGATGTCCTTTCAGGATGTAAATCCCTAGCAAACCAGCCAAGTATAGTATAAAGCTAGTCCTCATCAATGATTGCAAGACAAAATACCTGCTGGGAGGTATACCATATGCGGGATAGGATGAGACACGGCTCGCATCTGGACTAGGATTGGGATATTGTTTTACCAAGGAACTCACCAGGCAATACCACCAGTCAAACAGAAATGTTACCACAGATAATTGGTTCACATCTGTACAACTAGTCACTGACCTTCTGGAGAATTGTGGCATGACACTCGTAGGAACATTGAAGGTAAACAAAAGAGAGTTGCCAGCTGAGATGAAGAAGGAAGAAGATCGTGACCTTGGGTCTAGTGCATTTCTCTTCACGAAAGACATGACCCTGGTGTCCTATGTGCCTCTCGTAGGAAAGAAGAGTAGCAGTAATAATAAGATTTTGCTCTTGCTATCTAGGAAAGAAAGGAAAGCCTGAAATTATTGAATTATATAATGGCACCAAAGTTGGGGTGGACACCTTTGATGAGATGTGTGCCTTGTACTCTCGCAACAGAAAAACTAGGAGATGGCCCCTTTATACCTTCTACTGGATGGTGAATGCTGCTGTCATCAATTCCATGGTAGTGCACACAGCATATCTACAGAGGACAGGACGCACCAAAATTCCAAAGCGCCGTCGCTTCATGCTACTACTTGCACGACAATTCATAAGACCATGGGCAGAGAAGAGGTTGTCATCTGCCACTCTTCCACGGCCCCTACGAGTATTGATATCTTCCTCCTGTGACCTCCCATCGGTGGCCAGTACACAAAACCTAGGAGCCCAAGTACTTGCAAAATCTAGGTACCCTCAAATAGGCTACACTGTGCAGAGTGCCCCCGCTCTTCGGACCGCAAGACACGCATCAAGTGCACGCTGTGTCAGAGACCCGTGTGCCAGTCCCACTTCTGCCCAGTCTGTACCAACTGTGTATCGCTCATGGTAAGTAAACAAATGACTAAATGTCTTAATATCCTCACACATCCTCAATACACACTTTCTCCTTTTATATTACAGTTAGTTGCAACCCATCATGAATGTCAAGGGGGGGAAAAAAAAGAGCGTACAATGAATCATAATTATATTCATAATGGATTTACTTACATTCATCATCATCAATTGAGATAAAAGGCCTCAATGTGACAATGTGTTATATGTAGCAAAGCTCTCTCAAATGATTCTAGTCATATTATTAATTTTAGATTGCACCTTTTGAATCAAACAATCTTGGATAGGGGATATGACCTTCTGACATATGGTAAAAAGGTTGCATGGGGCAAAAAGGGTTGAGAAGGCTTAAAGAGACCAGTGGCATGGCACTTCAATACCATCCTCAAGGTAGAAACTCTATACCTTAAATAGAATTGCTACTAATTCCTCCAAACTGTGCTAAGAAACTAATCACCTCAATGTTACAAATAAGGAATCTGTTTAGTGATGAAAAAAGACCGCCCTAAACCTTGAAAATCCTATAGGATGAGGGAGATGGTGACTGAGAGGTGGGACTGCAAGCACGATGGAAGTGGAAGGGAAGGAGAGACAATTGGAAAGTTGAAAGAAACAGGGATGATCCAAAGAGGAAATACAAACAAACAGCCGCAAAAAATAAAAACAAATTGACTAGGATGACAAACGATGATATTTCGTTAATTAAAGAGACGAAAACAAAAAATAGTAAGATTGGTGTAGCTCTATTATTTTATGATGCAGAGAGAAGCGAGATTATAAGATGAAAGAACCCTCCCTTAGGCCTGGAACACCTAGTAGACGAGGGAGAAAGTGTTAGAGAAGTTGAACAGCAAGCACTGATGAAATAGAAATAAGTAAGAGGATTAGACAAAGAAAGAGATTGAAAACACACACAAAATATTAGATGTAAAGGGAAAATGATAAGATTTAACTAAAAAGTGAAGGCCGGGACACATAAATCAGTAAGAGTCACAAAGATAAAAAATAAATAAATAAAAAACACAAAGAAACCAAAACGAAACAAAGAGACCAAAACGAGACAGAGACCAAAACAGGGCACAGATAAAAAAGAGGTAGAGTTAAAAAAGAGACAAATAAAAAAGGAGACACAGAGACCAAAAAGAGAAGGCTGGGAGACAGTGACCAGAAAGAGACAGAGACGAAAGAGAGACACAGAGACGAAAGCAAGACACAAAGACCAAAGAGCGAATGTAGGGGCACAGAGAACAAATAGAACACAAAGACCAAAGAGAAAGACACAGAGACCAAAGAGAGAACGTTGGGATACAGAGAACAAAAGGATACAGAGAGTCAGGACGCCAAGATGAAAAACATCTAATGAGCTCCATCAAAGAGCCATAAAAACGTCAAGAGGAAGAGGAGGAGGAGAAGGAGTCAAAGGGAGGGGGAAGGAATAACGGTAGTTGA
Source organism: Petrolisthes cinctipes (assembly GCA_033782935.1). NCBI lineage: Eukaryota > Metazoa > Arthropoda > Malacostraca > Decapoda > Porcellanidae > Petrolisthes > Petrolisthes cinctipes. The sequence goes on from JAWQEG010001301.1 coordinate 204,258, forward strand.
CCTCTGAAAGGGGTCAGCCCCCCACTTTGTCCTGGAACTGTTGCCGCTACTATTAACGAACACAGCGTCCGGTGGGTTTGGCAATATGTGGCACCATTGTTTGTTTTCTCTTAGTAAAAGTAGATGATAGGATAGAACTCACTCCTGCTATAGTATTCACCATAAGGACGCTATGTTAACAATCACGGTGGTGCTATATTTTGCCAAACCCGCCGGACGCCATGCTCGTTACTAGTGGAGGCAACTATACTTACTAAATTTGATGCATTTTGACTATTACAGGGGTCATTAATCTTGCGTGGATTGGTGGGCTACTGATTCCTCCAATCTTAGCCAGTAAACGAGACAGGGATATTTTTTGTCGCTGTGTTTGCAGGATTCAGTAGCACTAGAAATACCTCAAAATAAATGACTCACTGATGTATGAGTTTCTAGACTATTCAACTTTTCAGTTCACAATCTTTTCCTTCTATTTCCTTCGTGCTTGCAGTCACACCTCTCTATCACCTCCCTCGACCTACAATTATTCTTCAACTATCCCTCCTTCCTTTCTATTTCCTTCATGCTTGCTTTCCCACTTTTCTATAATTTTCTCCCTCGTCATACAGGGTCTTCCAGACATTGGGCGGTCTCCTTCATCCTCAAATCACTTAAATCTCATTGTCCTAGAATTACTTATTTGACTGTGTTCACACCATCTGATTCTAAGACGTATAATTTATTCCCTCCCAGACAACTGTATTTTACTGAAAGAAACGTTCAATGTTGTCTTGGGAATTTTGTTGGCAAGTGTACACTGGCTTTCCGTGCTTCATTCGGCTGAAAAATTATCTCAATATTTCCTTAGCCTGTAGCACAATGTTATCTATCTATCTATCTATCTATCTATCTATCTATATATATATATGTTACAGTCAGTATCTAAATCCAGACAATTTGTAAAGTGACTGATTTTTTCAGGCAATTTGTGAATTGCCTGATTCACTCAGTCAATTTAGAAATCAGCTAAAAATTGCAGACAATTTATAAAATGACTAAAAATTTGATAAATTTTCTTGACATATTGACTGAAATAAATAAAGGTCACAAATCTTCCGTCTCCGCCCGGCCGGAAAACGAACCCAGGTCCTTTGGCTTGTGAAGCCAGCTCAGAGCTCATTATTTTATTGGCATACTGACTAATATGGAGTAATGTGTGTGTATCTGTGTGTGTGTGTGACCGGTACAGGCGTCTGGGGGCTGGACAGCTAGCCAATGCAGTTGTGTTTTGGCCTTGTCCCTGGCATTGTCCTTCCGTGAGGTGTACTTCATTTGTAGAAGATATGGCGTGTTCCCAGGAAGCACAGTTTTACGAGAAAGTAATGTTGAAGAAGAACTCGGACTCAAAGTCATTACTACTGACTAAAATTGAGTACTACAATCTGATAGAAGAACTCAAGGTAGCAGCATCTGCAAAAAATAAATCAAATCGTCAGTACTACATCCTTGGGCGTTACGAAGTTCTTCAGTGTGGTGGTGTTGAAAAGTTGATAAAGAAACGGAAGGATAGAACTCAGGAACCTGTTTATTTTGTGCACATTGAGGATATGTTTGATACAATAAAACGTGCTCACATTGCTACGGGACATGGCGGCAGAGACAAAATGGTCAAAGATTTGTCAAGATATGCGAACGTAACGAGAGATACTGTAGAACTGTTCAAATCTTTGTGTGTTCAGTGTCAACAAAATCGGAAGAGATGTGCGACCAAGGGTGTTACTGTCAAACCGATTTTATCAAAGGACTATGGCTCACAAACCCAGGTGGATCTTGTTGACATGCAGTCTTGCGCCAGAGGAAAATATAAGTGGATAATGGTGTACCAAGATCATCTCACAAAGTATTGCATATTGCGTCCCTTAACTTCAAAAAGAGCTGCTGAGGTTGCATTCCAACTAATGGACATATTTTTAATGTTTGGAGCACCTCAAATTCTTCAAAGTGACAATGGTAGTGAATTTACAGCATTGGTTATTTCGGAACTCAAATTTCTTTGGCCAGACCTGTTGATCGTTCATGGTAAACCAAGGCATCCACAGAGTCAGGGATCAGTTGAACGCCTTAACTGTGATATAAAAGACATGCTAATTTCATGGTTAAGTGATAATGATACAAGTGACTGGCCCATGGGACTCAAGTTTGTGCAGTTCCAAAAGAACACCAGTTACCATTCAGGAATCAAACAATCCCCATACAAAGCACTCTTTGGTGTTGAGGCCAGAGTAGGTCTACGCTCAACTGCACTTCCAGAAGAAGTTTTGAAGACAATGATCACTGAAGAGGATTTACTTGGAGCATACAGTTTCCCTTCTGATTCTACTCGTCCAGACGATTCACTTGAGTGCACAAACCCTCCAGACGCTTCGAGGGAAAGGTGATCCACGAAATGTTATTGGTGTTATCTTAGATCGTAACGAAAATGACATGTATCGAATAGCCTTGAAAGAAGGAATACTCAAGTGATGCTACAGTAGAAGCCAATTTGATATTTGTACCCATCAACTGTATAGTATTGGTAACGTGAGTGCAGACAAGGAAATAGGACTTCGTCAGGAAGTACAGCAGTCATCTAGGTTTGGTGGTCAGGGTTATGCTAAGTGCAACTGTACTGTAAGCAAGAAACAGTGTCAAACAAATCGCTGTAAATGTTACAAAGAAGGTTATAAGTGCAATAGTCGGTGACACTCTAGTTTGAATTGTAAGAATAAAAACTGATAGTATTTAAAATATCACATTTTATTCTTTATTTTTTTTATTTTGACATACTATCGTTACATAGGTTTTAGAAAATAAAATTTTACGCAAGAATACTGTTTATTTTTCTGTCAGTTCATTACTCCATATTAGTCAGTATGCCAATATAATAATGAGCTCTGAGCTGGCTTCACAAGCCTAAGGACCTGGGTTCGTTCTCCGGCCGGGCGGAGACGGAAGATTTGTGACCTTGCCCATACCAGAATTTATTTCAGTCAATATGTCAAGAAAATTTATCAAATTTTTAGTCATTTTATAAATTGTCTGCAATTTTTAGCTGATTTCTAAATTGACTGAGTGAATCAGGCAATTCACAAATTGCCTGAAAAAATCAGTCACTTTACAAATTGTCTGGATTTAGATATTGACTGTAACATATATATATTGCATCACTTTTCACCAATGTTCCAGTTGACTGGACAACCCCTAACTATGACATCCCCGAACGTGTAATGAAGAAGCTTCTAGAATGCTGTACAAAGGAAGCAACCTTCATCTGGCCAAAAGGAGCCAAGTACTGTCAAATTGATGGAGTCGCCATGGGATCACCATTAGGAGTTCTTTTTGCCAACTTATTCATGGACTGTATATAGGAAGAGATCTTCAAGACTGTACAAACACCACAGACATATTACCACTACATCGACGACATATATTATTCAAATCTGAAAGCCCTCAACAAATAGAAGCACTACGGCCATGGCTAATGAAAGCATATGGCCTCAACTTCACCATCGAGCACAGTGAAAACGGATCCCTTCCATTCCTTGATGTACTGATAAAGCAGGGAGAGATGTCATTCAACACCTCAGTGTATGTAATGGCCACTAACCCTGGACATTGTCTTAATGGACTCAGCGAATGTTCTCGGAAGGTACCTCGACTCTACAATCAGTGCCTAAATTAGAAGAGCTCTCAGTCACTGCAGCGACTGGAATTCAGTACATGCTGAGCTAGAAAGGGCATCTCAGGTACTTGTTGATAATGGATTTGCCAACAAAAATATAGAAAAAGTGACAAGAATGATAATAGAAAAATTGTATCAGAGTAGTAGCCCCACGAATAGACAAAAACAACTACAAGATCTGCCCAGGGGGGCTGACTTTATTCCCTGTGAATATTAGCCATCCTCTACAGGGCTAGAATAAAGATTGTTGTAGGATCTGGTCACTTCTTAGTGGATTTGACGAGATCTACCCACATGGATTAAGAATCCACGTGAGGTGTACTGCAACCGAATTTTTTCTTTCTCTCTTTCCCACTGCTGTGTGGACCGCCAGCACACGGGGGTGCATTTCCCTTTGCATGCAGCCGTGTAGACTTCCTCCCTCTTATGGTTCCTTCAGGGCTGGTCTCATGGAGCTCTTGTGGTAACATGAACTTGGGCCCACAGCACTGGCTGTGGGATCAAAGGCCTTCCTGGCGGTTGGAGTGCTGATGGTGTAATGGTTACACCCTCGCCTCGCAAGCGAGAGATCCTGGATTCGATTCCCGGGTCAGTGGAATTGTTGGACAATCTTCCCAGTCCCCAATGTCCCTGTTCACCTAGCAGTAAGTAGGTACCCGGCTGTAAGAGCAAGGATAGCAACCTTGTAGGTTGGGGGAAGATGTGTTGATGAAACAAGGCTAACTGCCTTAATGACCACCACCATGAGTCGATAGGCATAAAGCCCAAAATCATCTTCTTTACATCCTCAGGAGGGGGGAGGATTCTACAACCAGTCATGGTCCAGTCAACTCCAACAACGAACACAATCACATCCCCTGCCGACCGTCTTGTTGGCAGGGTGAAGTGGGTTAACCATTTGAAGGGCTATGGCATTGTAACTAGCAACGAAGAGGATTACTTCGTCCACAGGAAGGGCATCCTTCTCTCTGCTGCCACCACCTCACCATCATCACTAGGGGACGGAGAGGAGGTATCCTTCACTGTGGAGGAAGGGAGGAAGAACGTGGAGGCTACTAACATAGCCGGACCTGATGGTGGGCAGGTCCAAGGCTCACTCCACGCCCGTGGAAGGAGGACGGCCGACACCCAACCACCGCAGCGACGGCAGCAGCAGGCAGACATCGTCACCGTCTGCACCAAGACTGCTGTTGCTTTAGCTTCAGAAGGGCTAGGTCGTCTCTCTGACCTTCTCCTAGACATCTTCAGGAGAAATGGCTTACCATCAATAGCCATTTCTCCTGATCTACAACCACCCACCACCACTACAACCACTACCACCGAGAAACGCGGCAGCAAGCCTGCACGACGGTCTATTAAGCACAAGATATAGAAAATTTCCAACCAATCTGTTCACAGTGATTCTAAAGGCCTTTCCACACTATTAGGGATTTGTATAGTGGACGCTTATCTTCAAAGCTTATTTCTCTCTCAATGTTAGCAAATGGAGCAGTTCCTACTACCTATCAAATGTGTGTATTGGACAGGGTTTTGGTAACAAAGTTTACACATCAGTTACTGCCCAATAGTGTGCACAGGCCTTTATTTACATCATTTATGACAGACAATGTATGGAACATACGTGGAGATGGCGCATACTTGCGGCGCTCGGCTCCAACACCTCACCCTTGAAGCTTGTGGTAACTCACCCAATGCACGGGTGCTATGTTTTATGGATTACCACAGTTTATCTCCCTAGATGGGATGTAACAGCCACCTACTTTTGTCAGGTTACTATTTTGCTATTTTTTTGGGGTGGGTGGGTGGTGGGAAATGAAGAGACTTCTGATTAGTCTCACTCAACAATGGATTGGACCTCTGACCGTATAAATTTGGGCCGACGACATCACGAGTTACTAAAACAGGGGTTCTTAAAGTATTGTGTCAATACATCCAGGGAATATTGAAACCGGTTCTGATAGATCCCTCTTACACTCATTTATTACTTAATTAAAATCACAGTTATCAAGGGGTTTCCCATCTACGTATGCACTAATAGTAGTAATACTAGTTACGTAAGGTCATACAAAGATTGCTTTACGTTACTCTACTATATTTATTCTCAATCAAGACCAACAACAATTAATTCAACAATAAATATATCACACGCACACGACACTCGCACACAAAATTATACTCGCTAGTTAGCTAAAACGCTTCGATATTGAATTACGGCACTATTTTCTATAACGACACTTCTTTTCTGTGACGACTTCACTACGATTTTTTTTTTAATATATATTCACTGAGCACCGTATTCTAGGCCAGTTCCAAAGGCTACTAACCTGACGTTAAGTATAACAAGGCCAAAGCTAACACTATATTTTGGTGCTACTTCCCGATCTTTTCTATGGTCTCCTAACCTTACATTAAATTACAAAAGAATTAGGCAAAACTAACACTTCACTCATTTAGGGGCTGTTTCAGGACCTTCCTACACAATGACGTTAAATTGATAATTCATTATAATCAAAGCTAACACTCGTATGCTATCATCACCGATACGTTACATTACGTTATCTTCCTAGATAGCTTCGTAGACTAGAGAAGTTATTTTCTAGAACGGCATTTTGTTGCACATATTATTGGTACATATTAGTAATTAACCCATCATCTCTGATACAACACAAGACAATTAACACATTAGAATAATGAGGATAGTCCGTTGTTGGGCCAGCATCACGCAGGTGGTGGTGTGCTGGCAACAGCTTGAAAACGTATATACACTGTATAGCCATGGGCTTTGCTTCCGGCTCAGGGAGACTCGTCGGGGCCTAAAGACCATGTCGCGGAGTCCTGGTAGAGTAACTGGAGGTAGGACGTACGGCTATAGCGTAACTCCGCTGCTTGCACCAGAGTAGGGTAAACAGCGAGACATTGCTTGGTCCAGTAAGAGTGGTGACTGGTGTCTGGGTGACTGCTCAGGATAGAGTCAGGGCTGAGACTGTCCACCTCATCGCCGACTGCCACGTCATCACCTCATACAGTTGCTTAGAACCGCATTCAGGAACATCTGGCTCAGAAATCTAAATGAGTCTAGGCCACAACAACTCACATATTTTTACAGCTCTGGTAGTTGAAGCCACAACAACCCCATATCTTTACAACCCTAGATTCGCTCCTTAGACTAGAGAGGTTATAACGGCAAAGAAGCCCTTGCGTTACTACCCGGGGTGAACAGACTCTAGAATACACGGTAAAAATTTATTGGTAAGTACAGGGTAACACACACAGGTAAATATAGAAGGCCAGCCTGCCGTGTAGCGTCGTGAGAGGTCCGTAGTTGCTGCAGGAGAGTTGTGTAGGACGGGAACGCACACTCGTGATCGAGGCGGGAACACGGTGGGAGACTTGATGCAGGAAGCGGCAGATACGACGGCAGGGGCAAGTGTTCCTTGGTCCGGAGCTATAGTCAACCACTAGGAAACTGGCGGTTTAGGTGGGGCCGAATCGGGGATTTCCCCCCAAGCAGTGCTGCCACATTTGGCTTTCCAACCCATATCACTCTATCAAAAATCACACCAAAATGGCAACGTTTTCGTACAGTGGTGCACTGATTCTATAAATATAGTCTTTAAATGGTGAGAGCGGGGTCAGGAAATTAATGAGGTCAGTCAGGTCACTTCTCCTTTAGACTCCACAATGGAAGGAAGAACACGTACCCCTGCCCACCACCCACACTGGCTCCATAGTCGTGAGAAGGAAATCATTTTCTACGTAAATTCGTACTTTGCAGAAGAAAATATTCACCACGTACAAAATCCTATCAAGTCTTCCTTCTACACACACACACACACAAGTCATAGCCCTTCACTACTTACACCTGCCATTAATCCTTACCTCAACGGAGTCCTGACCTCACCCTACCAGGCGCCCTCCCTCCCCTCCCCCAACACACACACACACACACACAAGGGAGGCAAAAGGAAGGGGTATGTACAAATTAAAAATAAATGTACAAATAGTAAACAGACGTAAAAATAATAATAAAAAAATGGATAATAATTCAGAAGCACATTACTATGCACTGGGACAGACAGACACATAAAATACAGATGAAGAAAGAGTAGGCTAAGGGGGGGAGGGAGGAGATTCAGGTGAAGGACTGCTAATCTACTGCCCTGTGGGCCCTGGGTAATCCCATTCTGACAGACCAGATGTGGCAGCGCTGCTTGGGGCGGCTGCCCCACCTTCAGCCGCCAGTTTCCTTGTGGTTGACTATAGTGTGGAAGAGAGTGTACAGTGGTGGAGCGGCCCTTTTTATTCAGTTGGGCTAAGATCCCGGATGTGTGTGGGGGCGGCAACATCAGATGATCGTATGACCCCTAGTGCAGTCTGGGAGCAGATATTCTAACTGCTACTCCAGGGATGACTAATGCAGGAACAAGGAGCGGCATGTCTGGTGTCAGGTGTACCCAGGAGGGGATTTAGCTGCGTCTGGGAATGGATAAGTACATCTGCTGATCCTCGTGATGACTCAGGCGGAAGGCACGTGGCAACAAAGGAGTGAATATAGGAGCGGCTATACAAGGAGCCGCTACAAGGTAATTCTTCTGGCCAGCTTAATTAATCCCCAATCTTATCACTCGTAATTTCTGGCTAGCCAGCAGTTATACAACCAGCTGAATAGGCTAATCGACTGTGGTTTTAAAGTATTCCGGCACGTGCTGTGAAACTCACCATGTTATTATTATACTCCCGTCACGAGGGACGGAAGAATTACAAATAAAGGCGAACGTGGGTTACGAGGACTGCTGGAGCTGAGCTGACTGAGAGTAGCGTTTCTTTCTTTCTTTTAATTTTCTGCCTATTACCTCTTTTGGGGGCATTAAGGCATCAAAAAGTTCTTTCACTAATAATAGTAGCAACAGCAGTAGTTGTAGTAGTAGTTATAGTAGTAGTTGTAGTCGTAGTAGTAGTAGTGGTAGTAGAAGTAGTTGTAGTAGTAGAAGTAGTTGTTATAGTAGTAGTAGTCGTAATAAAAGTAGTTGTTGTTGTAGTAGTAGTAGCAGTGGTGTTATTGCTTTTTGTTGTTGTTGGTGTGGAGGCGGTGAAGGGTGTCTCCCTTGTTGATGGTTCGAACCGCTTCCGCGTCTCTCGGATAGGTGGCAAGCCATTTCTCCTGAATGTGTTTAGGAGGAGGTCGGAGAGACGATCTAGCCCTTCTGCAGGTAAGGCAACAGCAGTGTTAGTGTAGATAGTGACGATGTCTGCCTGCTGCTGCCGTCGCTGCGGTGGCTGGGCGTCGGCCACCCTCCTGCCATGGGCGCGGAGTGTGCCTAGGACTTTATCACCATCAAGTCCAGCTACATTGGTAGCCTCCATGCCCTTCCTCACCTCATCCACGGTGAAGGACATCTCTCCATCCCCCAGTGATGGAGGTGAGGTGGTGGCAGCAGAGAGAAAGATACCCTTCCTGTGGAAGGGTTGTTGGCAGTGACGAAGCCATAGCCCCTGAAATGGTTAAACCACTTCACCCTGCCAGCAAGACAGGGGACAAAGGAGTTGTGTTGTCTTGTGGAGATGTTGACTAGGCCATGGCTGTGCGTTGACTCGGTTGAGAGTACTGCACTAACCCGCAGGCTTATAATATACTCGCTTGCACGTTCAAACAAATCCCCGCTCGGTCATTGTTTCAAAGCGACGCTAGTGTGTAATTGGCTTAGAATGTAGAATATACAAATTAGTGACGTCAGAGTTCGAAACCCTGCCTCTCCTAAATTCCTAGCTATAATACGTCACTGTCATACTTGCAATTATCAATAAGCAATGTATATTAACGCCACATAGACGCCATTTCATGACAGTGTAACAACAGGGTGTAGTGTTACTATTGGGTGAACAGACTCAATTGTACACGGTAACAATTTATTGGTATAGCTACAAGGGTTGGTTCTCACACTAGTATATCCTGGACTCAGTAGCAAGGTAAGCGAGGGTTGTGGTTGTAGAAGGCAAGCACCTTGTAGAGAGTGAGACTTGTCTGTCGTGGCCTTGTGGAGAGAGAGCTGATGCAGGAGTTAGCGTGATGTGCTGGAGATTGGTAAGAGTAGCAGTGGGGGGCGGCAGCAGGAGCAAGAGGTGAGTGGAGGTCGAAGGCTAGCTGTAGAGTGTATGGAGCTCACTCACTCACTTGTTGGATTTATTGGCTATCAACCAGTGGCATATAGCCAAAGGTCATTAAGCCAATGGTTCCATTTTATTATATCAATCTATATAAGGTCATAAAGTTTTGTCTCCATCAGAAAACTCATCAGTTTGTTTATAATATTCTTATCATCTGATATAATATTTTCGATGGTTAGAGCTATTTTTTTAAGTTGAAAAAATTGTTTAATTTTACTTCTTTGATTTTGATATTCTGTACAAAAAAATAATAAATGATTTATTGACATAGTTGTGTTGCATGAAGTGCACTGAGGGGGAAAATTTCTGTTTATATAGGGTTCAAAGTGGGTTAGTCTGAGTCGAGCCAACACCACCTCATCCCTGCGACTACTCCATGATGAAGTAGCCCAGGGTTCTATGATTTTTAAAAACTTTATTTCTGATTTCTAATCCGGTCCACTGCCTTTGCCACAGGAGATGAATTCGAGACTTAATGAGGGACACAAAACACCTGAGATCCGTACAGACTATGCTAAGGTCCAGCAGATCAACAGTTGACCCGGTGTAGCAGAATGAAGTGAAGCGTCCCGTGCGTCCATACTGCGCATGCGTGGGTGGTGGGGCTGCCAGGTGTTGCTAGCGTGGGTGATTGAGTTGCCAGATGCTGCCATATCCTACCCTACTATATATGCATGTATTTTATATGCCTATTTTTAAAATCGTATACAGTTCATTTCTTAAAAGTTTGTGTTTTAAATGGGAACAACTATAAGATTTGCAAGCGATTGGCAGCAAAAAACAGTACATATGATGCCCCTAGTATGGAAAAAACTCATAAATATGCAGACGTTCGTACGGGGAGGTTGCTCTCCGCTGCTCTATGCTCGCTCCGACTT